>OX608081.1:60356271-60745247 GCA_951509765.1 Sphenella marginata
CTCTAAGCTCTGTTTTATTACAAAAAAAACAAGCTATCAGTGAACAAAATCGATGAACTAATACAAAAGTTATAAGCATTCAAGTAAATATATCCATTTAATGCTTAAGTACCCTACTGGTACATATGTGTTAGTATTCGTATATCTGTTAGTTAGCAGGTAGATTTTCGAAAAGTTATTAGATACAAAAAGCTGTTAGTGTCGTTTTCTCAAACCTAGGTACATTTTAAACAAGAGCATATTTTTGAGGCAGGTAGTGTTTTCTTTGTAGAACTAGGGAACCTCTTTGTTTAGGTGGGCTTGAATATTTACTGGATCTAAGTATAAATAAGAGTACATGCGCCTTGTTCCTTCATAATATCTGCAAGGCTCGCCTAATACTGTTCAGTTTATAATTGCAGTTTATAACCCGTCATTTACTTAAAAATAAAAAATGAATAAAAGGGCGCGAGAGTTTGAGTGTACAAATGATCCAGATATGCTCTGTTTCATCTGCGGTCAATTTATTGTTAAAAGTATGAGACGTGTGTTTTCAAATCCTTTGAAAGTTACATACTATAAGTGTTTTGGAATTGAGCCTAAAAACCATGGACACCGAACACTGTGTGCACCACATGCCGAGTCGAATTGATTTCTTCGGAAACCGGAACAAAAAGGTACGTTGTAAAAATTAGGAACTTGTTCCCTTTTAATGCAAAGCTGACTAATTTCTGAAACTATCTATTTAGGCGATGTATGAAATTTATTACACCAATGAAGTGGAGGGAACCAACTTGCCATTCAACGGACTGCTATATTTGTACTACAAAAGTACTTGGGGTTGAAAAGTCCAGAAAAGTAACCTATGCGAGCGTATCTACAGTGTCATTAGCAAAACTAAGAGATGATAGTGGACGACTTAATCAAAAACTATGCGGAAATGGGTAAATAAAAAAACATATTATAATAAATTATATATTACATACATTTACATGAGAATATATAGCCATAAATCTGAATTCATCGTCCAGTTCCGAACAAACAAGAACGGGAAAAATATAAACAAAAAATTTGTTCTGAATTGAAAGATAAATCCAGCCTAAGAAAATTATATACTAATGTGTCACTTATGTATTTATCTAATTTACTTTTTTATTTTCTTTCAGGAGTAAATATGTCTTTAAAAATTCATTTCTAACACTCCCACTTAAATTTTTTCTCGCAAAATCTTGGCGACGAAAGTGACGAGCATGGCTAAAGGTTTCACCAGAAAATGAAAGTGATTGAAAGTCGGTATCAAGGATTCTGGGATGTCGCTATGATGGGCGACTACTGTTGGTTTCTCATAAGAGAAACCGATCCTAATCTAAATAAGCGTCAAAACAAGACATATGTACATATGCTATTATTTGTATGGTACTTAAGTATTAAATGGATATATTTACTTGAATGCTTATAACTTTTGTATTAGTTCATCGATTTTGTTCACTGATAGCTTATTTTTTTTGTAATAAAACAGAGCTGCAAAAAAACAAAAAGTTTTCGAGATGCTTCCTCGCAAAGTACAATTTTTTTTATATTTTTACAAAAAAAATTTTAAAAACCAGTAATGATTGTTCACTATGTTTGAATCTGCAGGACCTAGCAAAAAGTGTTGTATGTACTGATTATAGTAAATTTTATAAGTTTTCAAATTTTTCAAACCGTTTTCGAATAGCTCAATTTGTTCTTGAGATATACACGATTAAGTGGAGCCATCTTTTTTGTTTTTTGAAATAACGGTAAATCGTAAATATCTCAAAAACGGTACCATTCAAGTAAAAATAACCTTGATTTTCGTAATTAGGATTTGATTTTACATAGGAATTTCACTATGGCGTCTCTGGTGCATTTTGGCTGTAAACCAGTGTTATTAATTCTATGTTTTCACACAAAAAGCAGCACTTTTGTTTGGTGTAAGAGTCTATGTCTCAAAATGTTTATTAAACACCAAAGCCCGAAAAGAAATTAGAAAAAGCAAATTATTATGCAAAAAGGCAGAGCGAATGAAAAAAAACGCGTCTTCACAGTCCGACGCATTTTCTGAATTAGGATTATGATAGTATATTGGCCACACATGAAACAGAACATATCTGGATCGTTTTAACACTCAAATTCTCGCGTCCTTTTACTCATTTTATTTTTTTTAATAAATCACGGTTTTGAAATTTGACTTATGAACTGAACTGTCTCCGGCGAGCCTTGCAGATGTTATGAAGTGTTAAGGCGCATTAACTCATATTTATACTCAGAACAAGAATAAAATTGAAAAAATCAGGAAGACAGGAAGGTTCCTTTTTATACGAAGCCGGGAAAAGAAAATACTACCTGCTTTAGATGTAGGCTTTAAAAATTTTCTGTGTCTTATAATTTTGAAAATCTACCTGCACACTTACCAATGAGTGACGGAAATACATGTTTATAACTACATGCCTACAGCAGGTTTCGAACCCAACCACTCTTCCTTTCGATGCAACCACTCTACCTACTATAAAAGAATTCGAGTATTAAAAGTACTATTTGATTTATTTAAAGAAAAAGTATTATCATTGCTATGGTGATATTCGTTTATTTGGATAATATCCCATTTGCACTTTATACCTTTAAGATATGTATGTATACATACATTGAAGTGGCGCAACCTGGGTATTTTTATGTGATCGTTTATAACTTACGTAGTTTTGCATTGAATTTCTTCGATGATAGTTTATCTTTTTTCTAATTAAAAAGAGCTTTAAGTAAAGAAAAAAATATCTGAAAAAAAGTAGTGGCTTTGGAATGCTGCCCTCGCAAAGAGTAATTTTTTTCATATTTTTTCATAAAAAAAAAACAAAAATCTGAAATGATAAGCTAATATTACGAAAACTATCTCGTTGAGCAAAAAACAACGTATGGTGCATTTATACCAAATTTTATTGTGATTTTGATTCTGTAAAGCTTCACAGGAAGCCGTCTTTTTGGTAAATTGCAAATATCTCGAAAACGGTACCATAGCATCAAAAATGAACTCGATTTTCGAAATCAGGGGTTTCATAACGCCGTCTTTGGTAAACACCTCTCACTAACTTTCTACCAATATATGAATGAAAACGTTTTAAATCTTTCATTCTTTTACAAACTACTAACTTCATTCACTCACTCGCAAACCATCAAATTAATGAATTTGTTTGAACCATCGAATAACTTCATTTCGATAGATCCCGTCACTAGCAAAGTAAAATATACTTCGAAAATGTTAATAAGGTGAAGGTTAAGCAGATATGACCATAGTAATTTGAATTAATTCCCACCAGCTCCCCTAGCTAGGTAATTTTCCAACAATAAACTGAAATGAACTAAATTTTGTTCATCTTTTCTAGATATCGAATGGATACCGAGACTACAAAGAAAATTGGACATTGAGAACTGCATTCGTACTATATAGAAAACGCCAATACTTGCATGCTGAAGAGAATTGTGAGATCGAATCACGCAGGAGTTTACTTCGATGTGAAGGAATGACAAATTTTTCGTTTCATATTAGTCTATTCATTTTGCTCTTTATTATGGCTTCCTTGAACGTTATGCCTTTTGTTGCTTGGGTCTGGGATACCAGGTAATATTAAAACTTAATGTGAAAACATTAGTATTCCGAGATTAAACAGCTTCCCTAATCATTTACCGTGAATTGCTAACTAAGTTATAGATATTTTTATTTATTTAAATGTCAATTATTTGTTTTTGTTTCCTTTTTTCTATTTATTGGCGGTTTACCAGGTAATATTAAAACTTAATGTGAAAACATTAGTATTCCGAGATTAAACAGCTTCCCTAATCATTTACCGTGAATTGCTAACTAAGTTATAGATATTTTTATTTATTTAAATGTCACTTATTTGTTTTGGTTTCCTTTTTTCCCCTTCGCATTTCGTTATCCTGCAATTTAATTGCAACGGCCTAACCGGTAAAATTGTTAAGGTAATAAACTTAATGAGGCGATATAACATCAAAATCGCAGCAGGAGACAAAGCTCGGTGGAAGGTCGTCTCTTCAGACCTGCAACGGCTACAATGTACACCGTTGCGATCGTGCGAGAGGGGCTGGGGGTGGTCTGGCATTCATCAAGCATCAATCTGTGCAGTATCGTCTGTTTGAGCCTGACATCGACCCGAGGGACACCACCTTAGAACGTCAAGGTATGGTTGTCCGGTCTGGCGATGTCGACCTTGAAATCATAAACATATACATACCTCCTGTCAGCTGCTGTCCCAGGGATTACCACCCCGACATTCGTGCGTTACTCAGGGGCGAGAATCGCGTCATCCTTGGTGACTTCAAATCACACCAAAACCTGGCACTCCTGCTTGCAGGCCTATGGTAGGGGGCAGGAGCTGGCTCACCAACTAGACGATTCGACGTTCTGCACGGTAAATGGAGATGCCCCCACTAGAGTGGTAAACTGCTCTAGCTAGCCAGACATCACCATAGTCAGCGCAGGCCTTATGAACTGCGTTGAATGGCGACCGATGCTGACGCTTGCTACAGACCACCTACCCATAGGGCTCTCTATCGATCGCACCCACCGACTTTGTCACCGCTGAGAATCGCACTTACACCAACTTAAATAAAGCCGACTGGGAGGGTTTTCTCACCACCACAGAGATCGCCTTCGCTGCTCTCCCCACCCCGTCTGACGTACGAGAAGGAGAAAAGGCGTTTCGTATGGCCCTGATTTCAGCCTCCCATCAACACATTCCGTCAGGTAGAATAAAGGAAGTGCGTCCATTCTTCCCCGCTGAGTCAGCGGCGCTGGCAAATGAGCGTGACCATATTAGACGCCTGGACCCTACGGATCCTCAAATAAAGGATCTTAATGCGGAAATCAGACGCTTAGTAGATAAACATAAACGCGCTAAGTGGGAAGAGCACCTAAGGTCTTGCAACCTCTCGGCTGGAGATGTCAAATTATGGTCGACGGTGAAATCTTTGTCCAACCCGACTACACCCAACGACAAAATATCCATCGCCTTAGGGGGTAAGGTTCAGTGAAGCCTAAAACATGGGAGCGCTTTCTGCCGACAATTTGTAATGCATCCTCCGTTGGACGTAGAGATTCGCCGAGCCACCAGGTAAGCGCATAAACACAAAAACAGCGATGCGCCCATTGCCATCTCCACAACAGAAGTTCATGAGGCAATTCGGAGATCTAAAAACACCAAGTATATAGGCCGCGATGGCATTTCCATGCTGATGTTGAAACACCTCGGCGACGAAGGCATAAGATACTTTGCACACATTTTCAACTTTTCCCTGTCCACCTTTGTCATTCCTGAAAGATGGAGACAGGCAAAGGTGGTCCCACTACTAAAGCCTGGCAAGCCAGCTGCCGTAGGGTAGTCATATCGCCCGATATAACTCCTCTCGCCAGTAGTGAAGGTGTTGGAATCTATCTTATTACCGTATTTCACCGCAAACCTTTGGCTCGCCGAACATCAGCATGGTTTTCGCAAAAACCACAGCACCACCACCGCGCTGAACGCCATCACCACTCAGATAGGGGACGGACTAAACCAAAAGCGTCCAAACCACAGGACAGTGCTAGTTGCGCTTGACTTGGCCAAAGCTTTTGACACGGTCAACCATGCACAACTAATGAAAGACCTGGAAGACTCGTCCCTTCCCCCCTGTCTTAAACGTTGGACAGCTAATTACCTGAGTGGCCATCAATCGTCGGTTGAATTCAGAGGCGCCAGATCAAAATCCAGAATAGTTAAACAAGGGGTGCCACAGGGTGGTGTCCTACCCCCGTTTCTGTTTAACTGTTATAAGTCGAAACTTCAGGTGTCAAGCTACCAACTGTCTCACACCCCAAAATCTTAGGGGTGACGTTTGATAACATGTTCAAATACGGCGCTCATGTAACCGCAATTGCCAATAAAGTGCAAAGCAGTAACAAAATCCGCAAGTCGCTAGCTGGCAGCACTTGGGGTAAAGACAAAGAAACGTTACTAGCTACATACAAAGCAATTGGTCAGCCGGTACTGAGCTACGCGACGCCAATATGGTCGCCGGAGCTAGCTGACACACACTGGACGAGGCTTCAGGTCTGCCAGAAAACCGCCCTTCGAACCGCCACTGGGTGCCTTCTTATGTCTCCTGAGCACCACCTCCATAATGAAGCTAAAATGCTCGGCGTTAAAGAGCATAGTGAGATGTTGACCAGGCAATTCCTGTTCAACTGCTGCAAACCACAGCATCCGTCAAGCCGCCTGTTCAACGAGAATCCGCCCCCAGGAGCATAAGGAGCCATCTACGCAAACACTTCGATGAGATCCGGCACCTGATTTCCACGCCGTTTGTTCCTAAGGTGCACCGGCAGGGCCTCACCCTCATCCACACAAATTCGGTAAATTCGTTTGTCGGCTCTCTCCCGGCTAACGCCGTTCTTCAGGCAACAACGCCACCCTTTGCCGAAGAGGAGCGCGAGCTGCCTAGGGAGACTAGGGTGATGCTGGCCCAACACCGGTCTGGATATTGTAATAGGTTAAAATCTTACTTATCCAGACTGAACAACGACCATCTTTTTGTCTGCTCAACCGAGCCTACTCTTCTAACACCCATATCCCTCTGGGCCACCCCTGTCGAAGCCGCTAGGTGTATAGGACTTCCTTTAGAAGAGTTTGATGATATTACTTTGTAAGATACTGACTACCTAGGTAGGGCTAAGTAGCGCTACAACAGAAACAACAACAACAACCTGACGGTACCTGGACCAGCTCAGAAGAGGAGACTCTAGACCTGCTTCTGGATACTCACTTTCCGGGAAACATGCATTGTGCTCTAAATACACCTGCAACTAACCCGGCCGTAAATATATACCCATCACCGTGGAGGGAGTTAAATGGGCAGTTAAGAGGACCGGACGGGATTATTCCCGCACAGCTAATCAACACTTTGGAGCCATCAGCTAACTGGCTGTATCACATTTTCACGGCCTGTTTGTCTCTCAACCATATTCCGCGCTCATCGGTAACCTTTATGCCGAAGGCAGGTGAAGCCTCTCACTACGAGCCGAAAGACTACAGACCGATTAGTCTGACGTCCTTCGACTCAAAATCCTAGAGAGGATAATCAATAACTACCTCACTATCACAATTGACAGCAACCATATATCAAGCTGTCAACACGCTTACCTCAAAGGCAAATCTACGGAGACTGCGCTCCACACCCTAGTCTCTACAATAGAGGCATCCATGGATGAGAAAGACTACTGTCTGGTTGCCTTCCTCGATATCGAAGGAGCATTCCATAACATTAGCCCAGTTGCTGTTAACACCGCTCTAACAGACCTGGGGGTAAACAGGTCCCTAGTGGGACTGATCGACCAACTACTCAAAGGGAGAAAAATACTTTCATCTCTGGGGTTTGTTGATATAACATGTTACGTCACAAGAGGCATTCCTCAAGGCGGCGTTCTCTCGCCTCTTCCGTGGAACCTAAAAGTTAACTCGCTGCTAAGAGACACATGTTGGGCAGCGGACGACCTGACCGTGGCATACAGAGGCAAATTCCCACAAACTTTGTGCGATCTGATGCAGGCAACTCCGAAAAGGTGGAAATTGTCTTATTCACTAAACGATACAAAATATCACCGTTAATACTACCAGAACTAAACGGCGTGCGCCTTAATCTGGCCGATAAGGCCAAATTTCTAGGTTTAGTTCTGGACAAAAGGCTGAATTGGAAAGAAAACGTCATTTAGCGTCAAAAGAAAGCGTATATTGCATTATACACATGCAAGACGGCCATAGGCAGGGAATGGGGTCTCAGCCCCAAGATATGCAAATGGATTTACACGACTATCGTGTGGTGGCCTGCCTCGTGCAAGGCCTCCAACTTGAACCTATCAGGGAAGACTCACAGGTCTAGCATGATCAGCATAGGCGGAGCTCTGAGAACTACTCCGTGCGAAGCTCTACAAGCCATTCTAGACCTCCTTCCTCTAGATATAGAGGGCTACCGAGCAGCGGCGACTTCAGCCCTGCGTCTACGGGAATCGTCTGCCTGGATCACGCGAACCAAAGAACATTCCACCATACTAAACAATTTCACTTCTATTCCCGGAAGTACGAATCGCTGCGTGACTACTACAGTTATGGAGTGCGACTCAACGATAAACATCCCCAGTAGGGAAGACTGCGTTGAGTCGGACTGGTGCTATGGCGCAGAAAACAGCGTCTGCATATACACCGATGGCTCCAGACTAAACGGGACGGTCGGCGGAGGGGTCTTCTCAAAAGATTGCGACTTAGGACTCTCCATCAGACTACCTGATCACTGCAGTGTCTTCCAAGCCAAAGTCTATGCATTCATGGAGCCCACAGCCCGGATGGAACAGGACACTATCGGCAAGGAAATATTCATTTTCAGCGATAGCCAAGCCGCCATTAAGGCACTTGGCTCTAACTCGGTCAATTCTGAACTAACGCTAAACTGTCGCCGATCTCTTGAGGAGATGGCCAAGCAGAACTGTGTCAACCTCACGTGGGTAACGGGTCACAGGGACATTGACAAAGAATGCTTGGGTACCCTTTGCACCGTGCAGGCTAATGCTAAATGGATACACCTATCGACAAGCCAACGAAAGATGGCTTCAAACCCCAGGTTGTTTTATATCCAAACAAACCTGGCCAAAAGGGGATCCAAAAAGATCCCGACAGATCTACACCTTAAGAAGGGCTGATATTTCCAAGATAATAGGAGTACTAACTGGCCATTGTCGTATTGGGAGGCACGCAGAGAGACTGGGTGTGCCTTACCGCCGTTGGTGCAGGAGCTGCAAAAACGACGAAGTGGAAGAAACACCTCATCTGAAACTGCCCCGCACTTAGCGGCGCAAGACGTCGCTGCCTAGGTGCTCCCTTCCTGAACAACATGCGCCAAATTGCGAAGTATGACATCAAGGACGTGATGGATTTCATCAGGTCTTCCAAGTGGTTCGAAGAGGAGGAGGTATAAAGGTGTCTCTATATGGTATCACAACGGGCCTAATGGTACTGGCCTAAGTGTGCCTCTTTGGCAGCCACTTCAACCTAACCTAACCTAACCTCTCTACAAAAATTGGAATTTTCAAAGAAACAGCAACATAGGTTAAATTGCATTCATTCTATTGAATGATGTCAATCCTATGTTATTCACTTGGTTGAAAAAAAAAATTTTTATAAATTGTTATTTTCTACCAACAATTTGCTGGTGTTTACGGCCTTTACATTTTCAAGTATCCTGGTTCGGTACGAGCTCTAGGCCTACAATAATTTTTCTCCAGCGTAAATTATTATTGTTTTTGGGTTTTTTTTAATAATTGTTTATTAATTATTAAAAGCTATTGTTGAATTGAACAGGAAAAGTTTGGAGACAACCGCCATAGCTTTTCTTATAGATCCATTTCGGAAGGTGCTAACTTACTCATAAGAGAAATTTTGGCACGCATTGCTAACTATTGAGCTAACAATACGCTGGGTTCTTTCCCTCCTAAACACCCTGTTCAATTAACTTTTACCAATTCATGACCAACACCGCCATCTAGTGGTGAGATTTGGATCATGATCGATTTATTACAACTCTGTTTTTAGTATCACAGGTTGGCAACCAAGTGCTCTGTTTTTTGTTATTGTTATTTTCTACCAGCAATTTGCTGGTGTTGGTCATGAATTGGTAAAAGTTAATTGAATTCTCTGATAATTGAAGTTAGCACCTTCAGAAATGGATCTATAATAAAAGCTATGGCGGTTGTCTCTAAACTTTTCCTGTTCAATTCAACAAAAACTTTTAATAATTATCAAACAATTATTAACAAAACTAGTAAGGAAGTCTAAGTTCGGGTGTAACCGAACTTTAAATACCTAGTAGTGATCTGTTTTGGTATCCCAATTTACTCAGGTCTATTTTAATACCAGAAAAGTTGTTATAAAGGCAAATGATTTTTTTCGATTAAAAACACTTCTGTTGTGAGTGGAAAATTAAATGATCACTAAATAACAAAATATAAATAGCTTTCCCCATATCCATGAAAGGTATGAAAATAAAAAAAAAAAATAAAAAAGGCAAAAGGGTGTTAACTACTTTCCCGTAAATCTTGCTTGTTTGTTATTCGATTTGCGTAATTTTTGGCAGGAGTATACTACATGCTATTGGGCAGCATCTCACAAAATTTCACTGAAATACCTATTTCAAATTGCAAGCACTCGCTTTTGAAAATAACACACCATTTTTGCTGAAAAGTGGGCGGCGCCACGCCTACTTCAACAAAATCCACAAAATTTTTTTACAGCTTAGTTTTTCCTAAAAAGCCTATTATGTGTGTAAAATCTTATTTATATAACTAATACAATTATGGAAATATCGCGACTTAAATTTTACAAAGAAATTTTTCAGAACTGTGTTCGAAAAGTGGGCGTGTCCGTTAACCAATTTTGTTTATTTTTACAGCAAAGAGTAAGTTTATATCGTTTCAATAAATTAATTTTTACCGGAGTTATGGCATGAAAAGTTTTGTGGAATAATCCACCATAAAGGGGCGGGCCACGCCCATTTTACAAAAATTGTGTGCATTCGACTTTCTTTGCCAACGAAAACTTTAGAGGTGAAATAGAAATGATATACAGCTAGTTTAAGCAAAGTTATTGCATATTCAATATATCTATGACCCTTTTCAAAACCTTTCGTATAAAATTGGGCGTGAACCTTACCCGATTTCGCTAATTTTTTTTCGGAATATTGCCGGTATTAATATAAATATGTGTGCTGAATTTCATTTTGCTATCTTGAGCGGTTTTTGATATATGATTAGTAATATTTCCAAATTTGACTTAATCAAAAGTGGGCGGTACCACGCCCCTTTTTAAAAAGTTCTTCAAAAATTTATTTTTTGCCTTGACGCTAAAGTACACACCAAATTTTATCCTTATATGTGTATTATGTACTGAATAATCACTCTTTTTGTATTTTCGAAAATATTATATATGTATATAGAAAGTGGGCGTGGCTTTTAACCGATTTTGCCTATTTTCAATAGCGCTCCGAGATACTCAAGTTATCGTGTTCACAGACGGACGGACGGACGGACATGGCTTAATCAATTTCTCTTTTCCTCCTGAACGTTTTGATATATATACATAAGTCCATATCTATCTCGATTCGTTTATGCCGTTACATACTACCGTTAGGCGGATAAAGTTAATAGTTATAATTTTCGCTGCATAAAAATTATTGTAGGCCTAGAGCTAGTACCGAACCAGGATATTTTTATAAATTTTTTTTTCTTCTAATATTCTAAAAATTTGTATATTTTCGATGGGTTAAAGTGCATTCAATTCTCCATTCTGTGAGGTCAAGCTCATATAACTCGCTTCACTCATATTACATGAAACAGGCCTTCAGAAAAATTGTTTCAGTAAAATTGTTTCAGTAAAATTTGGCATTCAAAATGCACCCAAAAAATGTTCACTGTTTAATTTTGAACAATATTACTTAATTGCATTTTTTACAGAGTATCTTGTTTTAGCCCATTTTTATCCTTTAGGTCCTGGGGGCCTGGGATTTTCTTACTGGAGGTGTAATTTTTTTAATGCATAACTTATTTTTTTCCCTCAAGCTTTCCGAAAATGCGCGGGGAGTGAATAAAATTTCACAACTTCGGTTGTTCGGGTGCTCTAATATACATTTATTATAAGTCTAACTATGTTGTTGGTATATGTCCATGAAATTTATTTTTGTTTATTGAAATATTGACGGAATATGAAAGGAGTGGTGGTGGACTCTCAAACATTGCTAAGTACCGTTTTTGCCATCTCCTATTAACGATTGCTGGTCTTTAATGGACGGATTTTTTTTGGTTAGTTGTCAAATTACCCGTCTTCAGAGTAAACCAGCTTTTATGAAAGCGACCCTCAATAACTCAACTATATATAATTAAGTTCAGCAATAAAAATGTCTCCAATATTTCTGCTTCTAGGCATTAGGTACTGAAGAAAAATACGAACAGAGGAGTTAAACTAATTTAATGTGGTCGAATTTCGACCACGGGATATACTAGTAGGAATAATTACTATAAACTACAGATGGAATGGATGGGCTGTACTACCCCCTTCCAGTTAGAGAAGAAGGAATCGTGAGATACTTCCAATACTGCTAATTTTACAGCTGGTCTTTCGCACACTCCTTGCGAACTCTGTACGGTGGCACTCCAAACCTATCCATCCGAATCAGTTTTCAACCACAACTAAATCTACCCGAATCGGCTTTTTCCTGTGATGCCATTTTCTGCGGCAACTTTATTCCGGCAAGTACTCCTTGACAAAACGCATAGAATTGTTGAGCATACTGTTGAGATTTCAGCCAGGTGTGACGTAAAACAATGTGGTTGTCAGCAGAGATGGCGAGAGATTACGCCCTGCTTGAACTTCCCAGCAAGAAGGGCTACTCCTGTGTCTACTGTCTATTGGAATATACATTAATGGTCATTGCATGTAACCGCATTGTATGTCAGGCATGTAAATAACGCATTATATCTCGTTTTTTCACAATTTTACATGTTTGGCAATTTTTAAACTGAATTTCACTGTTGACCTTCAGCATGGCATCTGGAAATCTTGAAGTAATTCATTTACTAAAGTTTCACGATTCAAATGGTGAAATTGCGAATGAAAGTGCTGAATGGCTAGAGATGTAATACGACTATTTTAGGGAAGGATTATTGCTGTCCACCCTTTAAACATCATTTTCTTAACCTTTTTTCTGCTTAAGATGCATGATATCTTCTGAAAACTCTTCGGACTGCGCTTGTCGCTTGTCGCCAAAGTATTAATACGGCTTTATGGAGTTCTTATTGCTGTAACTATTCGAAAGGCATTTCTTGAATCGACAGTAGGCTCGTGCGCACGGGGGGTCTTGGCATCCAAAGAGAGTCCGTAATTGGAATGTTTAGATAGATTTACTTCAAATACTAAACTTTGCCTTGAAATGATTAAACTATATTTTTATTTTAATCGCAATGTTTTATTTAGTTCACAATATATGGGTTTGCTGTTTA
This sequence comes from Sphenella marginata, assembly GCA_951509765.1. Classification (NCBI taxonomy): domain Eukaryota; kingdom Metazoa; phylum Arthropoda; class Insecta; order Diptera; family Tephritidae; genus Sphenella; species Sphenella marginata. The sequence goes on from OX608081.1 coordinate 60,369,359, forward strand.
ATAGGCGAAGCAATTCAGCACAATAAAATATTTGTTTAATTAGCACGATAGCTATATTTTTTTTATATTTGGGTAATTTATCACGAAAAACGTATGCGAAAGTTTTAATCACAGTGAAACCGTGAGCCAGGTACTGACAACATGATTATTTGACAATTTTTATGTGAAGTGGTTTGTATGTGTTAGTAGTGTTCACACATTAACCCCTGTAAAACAAATGATGCATAAATGCACAAAACCTTCAGTTGTTTTTGAACAAGCATCGGCAGATTTGTAAATGCATGCGTATTAGTGAGAGCGCTTTCATCGCTCAAACCAATTGTTTTTCGCGTCATTCGCTTGTTACCCAGCAAACATTAAGGTTAGAGGACGATTAGAAAACGACTCGAATTCTAATGTTATTCTCTAAGGTAGATGGTTAGAGAACGATTTGTGAAACTGTCGCGAATTATAGCATTCTCGACAAAAAGGGGACTTAGTTCTCGATATCGAGAAAAAGGTTAGTTATCGATTCGAGTTCTAACGTGAAATTCTAATGAGAAATTTCTAACTGAAATGAAATCCAATTGTTCTTGTTTAATTCTATTTCGATAAATTGACGATAAATTGATTGCTTTAAATATGTTTGACATGTTTTAAGCTTAAATATCTAATGGGAATAAAATTCAAAGTTTTTATACCTTAGTTTATAAATACAATACTTGACAATACACACATCTTCGCTATTCGAGTGTTTCTCTAATCGTCCTCTAGCCTAGTTCTCTAACGTGATTTTCGATTAGAGATACATTAGAGAACTAAATTAGAATTCTAATGTAAAACTACAGTATTTCTCTAACGTTAGAGGTTGTGTTTGCTTGGTAATGTTTAATGGAATATTTCCCAAAAATTTCTTAATTTTTAAACATTTTTTTTTTAATTCAATTTTTTTATACTTGTTTGTGCAATAATAGCCCCGCTAATTTACATAAAAATACCTAAATATTCATAGTTTTTTTTTAACATATTATGCCAAAAATTTTTTATTTTACTGCTTTATTAAGTTTTTTTTTATTTACTCCCGCCAATTATACGTACGTACATACATATTTTTCACATTCGCTGCGCAAATATGCGACAACCATGCGCGATATTGTTTTGCCACTTGTTCAGCGACGACTAAATGGTTTGGTAGGCAAAGAGCGCAACTTGTCTGTGTGAAGAGCGTAACATGTTTGTCTGATCTTAAGATCTATGAAGCGCCGATGCTTGATTTTGAAGTAGTTTATTTTTAAATATGGTATGGTGTAGTATACTGTTCTGGCCTGCTATACGGAATGGTCTGTCTTAGGTTTAAGTACCAATACAGGTAACATGAAAATAGTTTGGAAACAGTGGCAGTTGGGAGTCATATACCACCAAGTACTGGAAGAAAAGCACGCCGCCAATCTTCTCAGAGGTATTTCGCGCCAAATTATTATATTGCATAATAACTAATTAATACATATCGTTACCTAAATTCACAAAGGTCCTAACTGACACAATTTCGAAAAGTGTTTTTTAACAGATTTTAGTAGGATATACTAGAATATAACCTCACTAAAGATTTTGAAGTGTTAATACGAAAACCACATTATCTATGACACTTTTAATAAGCCTTATTCACCTGAAGTGTTTATGAAAATCAAATGTTTTTGCTGCTGCTGTAAAATTGTTTTGTTGTCAGTTAGGGTCTTTGTGAATTAAGATAACGACATACAGCTTTAGAAATAAAACTCGTTAGATTACGTGGTTAGTTTATACATCTTTTTTTTAGAGCAATCTTTTTTTTGTGTTGTTTTTGCTTTAGGATCTTGTTCAAGTGCTGAATTCGAAAATGAATTTATTTATTTTACTTATTTATTTTATTTTATTTGATAAAACTGGTTGTGCATAAGACTAATGTCTTTTAAGCCCATCATCTTTTCAAGATTTTACAATATTAAGTACATTTTGTAACAGATTTTAATTTTCAGATATGTATAAACTAAAACAAACCTAATTAATTTAAATTCAGGAGATGTAGATATAGAGTGAGTACAAGACATAGAGAAGAATCAGAAATAGAGAAGAGACAGGAATACCTAGTTAGTTAATAATTTAAAAACTTCCGTTTTAAAGCACCTAGCAGTGGTTATTGATTTTATCGCATTTGGTAAAGAGATCCAGAGTTTGACAACACTGACAAAAAACATTCGTGATGAAGAATAATAATTATGTTTTGGTACAATGAGATTATAGGTCCTTGTTGATTGCGCAAAGGACAACTTTTCGAAGAGATATTTTAGTTTTTTTGTTATAATAAGCTTGTGCAAATATATGAGTCTTCGGTAATTAAAATAAACCGTCATATTACAACCAAGTATCTTATGACTGAACTGTGATATGTGGTCATACTTCTTCTTCTTCTTTAAATGGCCATCTAACCGCCTGAGCGATTTTTACCGTCCAACATAGCTCGCCAGTCATTTCTTCTTTACGCCAATTGGAGACCCCAGGTCGGTCTCCACTTGGTCCTTCCATCGGGGTGGTGGTCTTCCTCTTGCTCTGCTTCCACCGGCGGGTGCCGATAAGTATACCTTATGGGCTGGAGCGTCTTCGTTCATTCGCACGACGTGGCCTAGCCAGCGAAGCCGCTGTGTTTTAATGCGCTGTACCATGTAGACGTCTGCGTAAAGCTCATACAACTCATCATTAAATCTTCTTCGGTACTCGCCGTCGCCAACGCGTAGAGGCCCATAAATCTTTCGCAGAGCTTTTCTCTCGAATACTCCCAATGCAGCCTCGTCAGATGTTGTTAGTGTCCACGCCTCTTCACCATATATCAGGACGGGAGCGATGAGTGACTTGTAGAGTGTGATTTTCGTACTTTCGGACTTTACTTTTCAATTGCCTACTCAGTCCAAAGTAGCATTTATTTGCAAGAGCAATTCTTCGTTGGATTTCTAGGCTGACATTATTGTTGGAGTTTATGCTGGATCCAAGATAAACGAAGTCCTTCACTATTTCGAACTTTTTGCTGCCAGCAGTGGCGTGGGTGCCAAGGCGCGAATGCGCTGACTCTTTGCTTGATGACAGCATGTACTTCGTTTTGCCTTCGTTCACCACCAAACCCATTTTTTCCGCTTCTTTTTCTAGTTTGGAGTAGGCAGAGGTTACGGCGCGGTTGTTAAGGCCGATAATGTCAATGTCGTCAGCATATGCTAACAGTTGAACGCTTTTATAGAATATTGTTCCAGCGCGGTTAAATTCTGCAGATTGTATTATTTTCTCCAACATCAAATTAAAGAAATCGCACGACAGGGGGTCACCTTGTCTGAAACCTCATTTAGTTTCAAACGGCTCGGAGAGGTCCTTCCCAATTCTGACTGAGCTGGTGGTGTTGCTCAAGGGAAACCAAATTCAGACATAGCGGCATATAGGCAGCTCCTTTTTGTGCTATCAAAGCGGCTTTAAAATTAACAAAGAGGTGGTGTGTGTCGATTCTTTTCTCACGGGGTTTCTCCAGGATTTGACGTATTGTAAAAATCTGGTCTATGGTAGATTTTCCAGGTCTGATAAGGTCCAATCAGTCTGTTCACGTCAGGCTTCAATCGTTCGCACAATACGCTTGACAAGACCTTATATGCGATATTCAAAAGGTTGATTCCGCGGTAGTTGGTGCAGTTTGCACGATCACCTTTCTTGTGGATTGGGCACAGAACACTTAGATTCCAATCTTCGGGCATGCATTCATCCGACCATATTCTGCACAGAAGCTGGTGCATACGCCTTACCAGCTCCTTGCCGCCATGCTTGAATAGCTCAGCAGGCAAACCATCAGCGCCAGCTGCTTTATTGTTTTTTAACCGGGATACTGCTTTTCGCACCTCATTATAGTCGGGTTCTGGGACGTCAATTTCGTCGTCTTCGATTGTGGGTTCGGGTTCGAGCTCTTCTCTGGCTTCTTGCTCAATTTCTCCATTTAAAAGGGCAGAGAAGTGATCCCTCCATATCTCTAGTATTCTCTGAACATCAGTCACCAGGTCGCCGTTCTCGTTCTTACAGGAATTTGCCCCGGGTTTGAAACCTTCCGTCATTCGTCGAATTTTTTGATAGAATTTTCGGGCATTATTCCCATCGGCTAGCATCTCAAGCTCATTGATTTCACGCTTTTCTGCCTCTCTTTTTTTGCCCGGAAAAGTCGCCTCGCTTCCCTTTTCAACTCGCGGTAGTGTTCACACACACTCCTTGTTGCACTCGATCTTAGCGTTGGCTTGTAGGCTTCGTTCTTTCTTTTCGTTGCAGCTCGGCACTCTTCATCATCGTACCAGTTGTTTATTCTCGTTCGCCGGAATCCAATTACTTCTTCGGCTGCGGTACGGAGTGCTCCTGTGATGTGCTCCCACTGCTCATGCATTCCACTGGGTTGAATTGTGCTCTCAGAGAGCAGGTGTGAGAGTCGGTCTGCAAAATCATTGGCGGTCTGTTGCGATTGCAGCTTTTCGACGTCCAGCTTTCCTTGCGTTTTCTGTTGCACCTGTTTTGTCGTACAGAGGCGGGTGCGAATCTTAGCTGCTACTAGGTAGTGATCGGAGTCGATGTTTGGACCTCTTATTGGGCGAACATCTAAAACGCTAGAAGCATGAAGTCCGTCTATCACAATGTGGTCGATATGGTTTCGCGTTTTTTGAGCCTGCCATGTAGCCTGATGGATCTTCTTGTGCATAAACCTGGTGCAATGACCATGTTTCGGGCACCGGCGAAGTCGATCAGCCTGTTCCCATTTGGCGAAGTCTGGTCGTGCAGACTTAACTTCCCGACTGTGGGTCCAAATACACCCTCTTTGCCCACCCTGGCGATAAAGTCACCAAGTACGACATTGATGTCATGACGGGGGCAGCGCTCGTATGTTTCCTCCAGGCGCTCGTAGAATGCATCCTTTTCCACGTCGTCTTTCTCTTCCGTCGGAGCGTGGGCGCAGATAAACGAGATGTTAAATAATCGTACTTTTACGCGGATTGTAGCGAGACGCTCATTCACGGGTGTGAACAGTACTCGATTACGGAGTCTCTCTCCCACCACAAATTCCACCCCAAATCTGCGCTTGTCGACATGCCCACTCCAGTAAATGTTACAAGGTGGTTTGTTCATATTACCTTGCCCCGTCCATCGCATCTCCTGTATGGCGGTGATGTCAGCTTTAGCCTTCCTCAGGGCCTCAACCAACCGGGCAGCGGCACCTTCCCTATTGAGGGACCGGACATTCCAGGTGCATGCCCTTAAATCGTAGTCCTTGTTTCGTTTGCGTGTAGTCATCTAAAAAGGGGGTTCTCATATCCGAGGCTTTTTTGGATTTCATTGGTACGTTGTTTTACGTGGTGGGTCCCAAGCCCAACACACAACCCGTCCCACGGGAGGTTGTAATTTAAGTGCACGTTTATATAGCGACCCGCTTGATCCAAGACAGACGCCCGCTTGCAGCCGCACCACTAGGTGATCAGACGCTGCTTGTAAACCCCTGGTAAGCCCTTAAACCAATTATGTTGGAGTGGCCTTGCCAGGTTGTCGCGTTCTCACGTTTATTTCACCACCAAACGGGTGTTCGGTGGCTACCCAGAGCATTTAAGCTTAATTTATTAGATATCGCCCAATTGGAAATTGACTGCAGATCATCGTTGACTCTAGCTATTAGGTCTTCAGAGAGGCCTATTGGGCGGGAAAGGTAGATTTGAGCATCATCGGCATACAAGTGAATGGAGACGCTTTCACAACAGTGGACGATATCGTTTATAAAAATACTAAATAAAATCGGACCTAAAACGGATCCCTGAGGTACACCTGAATGTAGACCTCTTCGCTCAGAAACCATATTTTTAGTCACCACTTTTTGCCAGCGATTAGTAAGGTAGAATTCGAAAAGATTTATAGCGCTTTTCGAAAATCCAAAATATTTGTCTAGTTTCAACAGGAGTAAACTATGGTCAACTTTGTCAAATCCTTGGAAAAGTCTAATAGAGTTAAAATGGTTAAATCACCTCTATCAAAGGCCGGTCTTATATACTCGATTACTTTAAGCATAGCTGTAGCGCAACTGTGACTCTTTCTATATCCAGACTGAGTTGCGGCAAGGAGATTATTGTTGTCGAGGTATTCAACCATTTGCATAACCATTAGCCAAGACTTTAGACAATGATGGGAGTATACTTATTGGACGAAAATCTGATGGAACAGCACCTGAACGATTTTTGGAAATAGGACTAACGTTTGCTATCTTCCAGGCATCCGGAAATATCGAGGTAGTAATGGAGAAGTTCAGAATGTGTGTCAAGATAGGAAGTATGGTTTGAACTATAAGCTTTAAAAATTTCAGGCAAATGTAGTCCTCCCCAATAGCATTCGACTTAATTGAAAATATGCTTTTAAGAACATCGTACTCAGTCACAGCTGAGAAGGAAAATGGATTATCAGTACTAAAATATATCTTTTCATTAATTCTAAACTCATATGTATTTTGACAAGTGTTAGATTGTAGGAAGTAAGCATTCATGATGTTGGCGTCTAAAGTACATTCCAGTTTGGGCTTGCTTCCTATTCCAACAGATTCTAGATTGTTCCACAATATCTTACTTGGTAGATTTACATTAAGTTTGGTTAGATAGTGCTGCCTTTTCGAGTTTTTAGCAGCTAGAGTTGCTTGGTTACGGGCAACACGAAAGGCTTTCCAGTTTTCACTTGTTGGTAACCGTTTCCAACGCATATACAACTTGTTCCTTGTTTTTATAGTTTGCAGGACCCCTCTAGTAAACCATGGTGGTTTTTTATTGTTGACTTTAATGAATTTCCTGGGAATGAATTTATCGTAAACCATTGAATTGTTGTTGTATCGTTACCATTGAATTGAAATAGCTCAACTTTTCATTGATATTAGGAAGGAACCAGACTGTATTTCAATTGATTATACTAGCATGTCAACTGATTTAAAATCCCTATAATAAACTTGCTGGTCAAAATCTTTATTTAAATGTAGGTCATACGATAAAAACATCATTTCGTGATCCGATACTCCCGGGAGAGAAAATTGATCACAGTGCAGCACATTGGAGTTGTCAGATACACATATTATGTCAAGAAGACTCGATTTACAATTTTGACCAAAGCGTGTGGGAAATTTTTTAACTACTTCCAGGCCAACAGAATACAATATATTAATTAAATCATTGGAACTGCTATCGTTGGTAAGAAGATCAATATTGAGATCTCCACATATCAGAATATGCTCATATTTGGGAGCTAACTCAGCAACTTCAATAAAGAGACTACTGAGGTCAAACCTTTTACTAGGATTGTATACGCATACTACCAGACCCTTCTGCAGCCATCTCCAATTTCTACCATTGCATATTCTACCGGATCATTATATTTGAATTACATATGACCCTACTTCTCAAACCAGATTTGCAGTATATGCCTATACCACCACCCTTCGACCCTGTTTGCCTATCGTATCTCAATAGCTTATAACCACGCAGTGCACAAGTAGTATCACATATTGACTCCTTGAACCATGTTTCAGTTACGCAAAATACATCAACATTAAGACCCTGTAAAACATAGTTAATATAGTTTACTTTTTGACAATTGAAGCTTCTGGCATTCATGCAGCATAATTGCAAACCTGCATGATTTTACTAACAAGCTTCAAAAGGAATTTTAAACAGTCAGGGTTCAAACTCGCATAATCATTTAACATGCTGAGATCCAAAATCGGTGCTTAAAATTCTACATTTAAAAAACAAAATTTTGACATTTGCGGCTAATGTGATATTACTGCTACATTATAATAGTACATCACTTAAATTTGGCAAATTGCTTATACTATCCCCATTAATTTTTAAGAACACATTTTCCAAAAGCTTGTGATTGTTGTAAATTTCTGTATTTGGCGTTATTAAATTTCCACCTTTTTGCTCCATCCAAGACCACCCCACCGCTTCCGATCTTTCATTTTCTAAATTCAACTTCTTTATTACATAGCCGGCTATGTACTGTAATGCATCTTCATACAATTCAGCCATTTCCTCGCCGTTTTCGGGATCGTTAGTGGGTTCTTCATCTAACCTATTATCATTTTCAATTAAGTACCACACGAAATTTCCCATTGTGTTTTTGCGAATTCGTCGTACGGTATATTAAACATGGAGACAGCAGACTTAGTAGTTTTACACAAATTGAGCGGCATTTCTTTTTTCTTTATTTTTTTCGGCAAAATGGTTTGCTTTAATATAATTCCAAAGAAATTTTCACGTAAAAATTGATTGTTTTGGGGTTAACATTAACGACATTTGGAAACAAATTACAGGATGCCGTTTCGGCAAGATAATTGGGTGTTTCGATGAAAAATCCAAAGTCGAATTTTGAAGCCTTCCACTGACTCTAAGTAATCCATGATCGTCTAAAATCGGATTCAGTGAACGAACTTCCGACGAAGTCTTTATTGCCTTTCCAGCTTCGATAGCTTTATATTCTTCTCGAAGATGCGTCCTCTGAATCATTCGAATAAGTAAAAAGGTGCCTTGTTGTAATTCCATTGTACTGAGTAATCCAGTCGCTCTTGTTTTAGATGGCCTAGAAAACCGATAAATGTATGCATATACTCTCTGTAATTTGTCAAATGAGTTAACCAATTTGCAATTTAATGAAATATCAGATGTAGTAGTAAATACAAACGCTCTCTTTCGAGATTCTGGTAAATACTTCCTTGGCAGAAGCGGAGACTGTGGCCAATTTTGTTGATCATCACTAAGATACGCTGGGCCGAACTTCCACGAGGGCATGTCCAAAAGTTCCTTCGGGCTAGCACCCCTTGAGAGGATATCTGCTGGATTGGAATGTGTCGGAACGTAATTCCAACTCGTACCTTTGGTTAACATTTGAATTGTGTTAATACGATTTGCGATGAAAACATTAAAGTTGGCTGGTTGATTTCGCAGCCACGATAGAACTATTGTTAAATCCGACCAACAAAATAATTTTCTTCCATTGAAATGCGTTGCATCGACGACTTTCGACATCAATTCGGCTAACAATAAAGCTCCAGAGAGCTCAAGCTTCGGTATGAGAGTTTTAAGGAGTGCTACACGGGATTTAGAACAGAGAAGATTGGTTCAAATAATTCCATCCATTTCAGCTCGTATGTATTTACATGCACCATAAGCAGCAGCACTCGCATCGCAAAATCCATGTATTTGTATGTCAGCCTCGGGTATGGGAAGATACCTATTGAAACTAAAACGAGTAACTACCTTGTATTGATTGCATGTTTCTATCCACTCTGTTTGTATTGCCTGAGGTGGACTCTCGTCCCAACGTAACTTTTCCTTCCACAGATTTTGCAAGAATATTTTTGCTTTGGCTACGACAGGCCCAATCAAACCAAGAGGATCATAGAGTCTAGCAACAGCTGAAAGAACTGTACGTTTAGTTACCTTTCTTGGGATCGCAAACGGCGAAAAAGAAAAAATGAAGAAGTCCAAGTTGGATCCCATACCAACCCAAGTGTTTTTGTTATACTTGTACCATCGTCAAACGTAAGGAATTCTTGCCTGTCATTAGCAGCCACATCAGTTAAAATAGACTTATTTTTTGAACACCATTTACTTAAGTGAAAGTTTCCTAGCGACAGTAATTTTCTGGTTTGGTTTAGCATTTCTTTAGCATCATCCACGGAATTAGCGCCGGCAATCATATCATCCACATAAAACCATTTTGTGTTGTTTCCGCTCCAACTGGATAGGTGCTAGCTTCATCACGAGCAAGCTGCTGCATTGAGCGAATGGCTAAAAATGACGCTGGTTTGGTGCCATACGTAACAGTATCTAATTTGAAAATACGAAACTTTTCATTAGGGTCATCTCTCCAAACTATACATTGAAGAAAATTATCAGGATACGACATTCGTATACGCATCGATACATTTTACAAATGTCAGCAGTAAGAGCAAATTGAAAAGTTCGAAATCGAAGTAAAATATCGAAAAGTTGGGGTTGAATTGTTGGTCCTTTCATCAAAACTGAATTCAGGGATCGTCCATTACTAGTAGGTGCTGAGCCATCAAACACCACGCGCAGTTTTGTTGTTGTGCTATCAGCCTTAAAAACACAGTGATGTGGTAGAAAATGCATTGGAATTTGGTTTGGTTTATTTTCGACAACAGACATATGATTTAAATGCAGGTATTCATTTACAAATGATGAATATTGTTGCTTAAGTTCAGCATTACTCTGGAACTTTTTCTCCAGAGACTTGAAGCTATTTATGGCTTGCTCGTAAGATTCTCCTAACTCGCATGAAGGGGATTTGGTTGGCAAGCGAACAGAAAAAACACCCGTTTGTAAACGCTTGTAATTCTGTATAAAATGCATCTCACACAAGTCTTCCTCTTCTGTAGTTGTTGAAGAAAATGGATTACATTTCTCTATGGTCCTTTCCACTAAATAATTTAATTCTATGTCGGTGTCATTTTCTGGAGCCATATCGATGGCAGCCAAGCAAGATAATTTTAAAGCATTGTATGTGGTGGCGCCTGATGCAACCCAGCCTAACTTTGTTTGTTGCAGCAGTGGTAAATTTTCACCCATGCGTATCTGACCGACGCAGAGTAAATCGAAAAATAGGCTAGCTCCAATGAGCATGTCAATGCGCTGTGGCTCAAAAAATAGTGGGTCAGCAAGGCGAATGTTTGAGGGTATGTTCCAATCTACATCTTTCAACGAGCGACTTGGTTGGATATCAGTTACAGTGGATGTAACGACAGCCGTCAACTTGGCTATGTACTCTGTGATACGAGAATGCAGATCTAAATCAACTATATGATTAGCGACGAAATCATTTTGGCCTATACCAGAAATGAACTGTGAGGATTTTGTTTTCTTAATTTGCAATTGGTTAACTAGTCTATTAGTTACGAAGTTGAGTTGTGACGCAGAATCTAACAGACCTCGACAAGGAATCAAAGAGCCAGATTTATTCTTTATGTATATAACGGCGGTTGCTAAGAGAACGAAATCCCTGTCCGCAACGCTATGTTCAGCTGCAGAACTACCGAGTGGGAAGATGACGGAACAAAAGAGGAAGATGGATAATATGCATTATTAGCAATATTTGGTGCATTTTCTAAAGATGATGTTGCTGATGGTTTGGAAGGCTCCTGAGCTTGCGACGAGTTTTCGACGGAAATTGTACCTTGGTGTAGCAAACTATGGTGCTTCGATGAGCAATGTCTACAGTGCCCGCATTTGCATTCCTCAACGGAATGGCCTCCTCGAAGACAATTTAGACAGAGATAAAGCCTTTTCTTTCTTTTCTTTATGTTCACTGGAGCTGCATAATTTTCAAACCAGCCATAGCGGAAGTTAATAGGACCTTTTTGTTGTTGTTATACAATTACTTTCCTATCTGGTTTTCCGGTGATGCAAACGCATTTTAGACATTCTCCAATCGCTGACAACGCTACTCCAAAAATTCAGCCATTGACTGCCAAGTTGGTATTTCATTCGACGGTGCTTGTTCTTCCCATTTGGAAAGAGATTTAATGTCCAGCTTATTTGATATCAGTTGAATAAGTAAGCAATCTGCAATTTGTTCCTTTGTACTCATTGTTTGTAACGCGCGCAAGTGAGTATTTACTGTATCGCTAAGTTCACGAAGTTTGGCAACCTTATCACCCTCTACCTTCTTGAGCTGAACGATATCTCTAGATTTTAATAAAACAAGAGCTTTATCATAGTTTTGTTCTGATATTTCCAACGATCGAATCGTGTCCAACGCTGCGTCGCGTAGACTCGATGGAAGGTGCTGAAATTTTTCGATTCTAGTGAAATCTACATCTTGAAGAACAACGGTGTTGAACATGGAAAAGAAATCTGGCCAATCTACATAGTTACCGCTAACTTTGGGGATTTGTAGGATGGGTAGCTTTTGCTTCGGTTGAGTGACGATAAACGATGGTTGTTCTCCAGATGACCGTGTTGTAGAGCTGTGCGTTTCTGAGCTCCGTAGAGTAGGCATCCGCCGAGTCAGTTTGGTTTTTACCTCAATGTAATGACTGGTGAATTCGGCTAAAAACCACAATCGACTTCTTCAATTTGTCTGTGCATACTATCGAACCGTTTCTCCAGGCGATTCACTTGATCGATGCGTACCTCCACTGCAGCCTTATCGAACTCTTGTATAGCCTCCATCGTTGATTGCGTCGTTAATTTGACCAATTTTTTTAACCATTGCCTCTAGCTTCTTCTTATGCTCAGCTTGGCCTACCGGTTTAGGTGCAGTTTTAATATTTTTACGTTTTTAACGAAATAAACGAGACGAAATTTTAATGCTTTATTTATTTTGGCGTTTAAATAGCAAACTGCTTATTTTATACGCGACTTAAGCAAATTAAACTTTTTGCAACTAAAAACCGATTCCGCGATCACGTCGGGGTCACCAATGTTTTGGTGAACAATAAGCTTTTTTATTGTCCGTTTAAATTACCAGATTATTAAGCACAACAGATTTACTTCAAATACTAAACTTTGTCTTGAAATGATTAAACAATATATATTTATTTTAATCGCAATGTTTTATTTAGTTCACAATATATGGGTTTGCTGTTTAATAGACGAAGCAATTCAGCACAATAAAATATTTGTTTAATTAGCACGATAGCTAAATTTTTTTGGTAATTAATCACGACAAAAGTATGCGAGTGCCCGCGTAGAACGATTTTTCGCTAAATTTGGGCTCCCAAAAGAGCTCATTTTGGAGGGTAAAGCTCTAAGAAATGAGCGTTTTATGGCGAAAGTAGTCTTTTTTTTCTATCAAACACAGAAAAATGTGTACAACCAAAAAAATTTCCTTGGGTATAATATTAGGCATCAGAGTATGCAAATTCAGAAAAGTTAAAGAACATTTAAATTTATGATGATCTCAGCGAAAAATATATGCGAATGCAACATTTAAACCATGGTTGCCATCATGTTTTAATTTTTTTTTAAGTCCTTTGCCAATAACCACATAACTGCTTATTTCTAATTGAATGAATTTGGTATTGAATGACATCGGATTGAAAACCTTTTCAAACAAAAGTATTAAAGCCAGAGTTTCCATTTATCAAGCTAAAAAGAAAGTATACACCTGCATACATATATGTTTGAAATAAAGTCTTTGACTTGTGTACCTAGCCCGTTATTATACAAAAACAAATAAGGAGTACTCTGTCTTCGGCTGTGGCGAACGCTTTATACATTTCATGAATAAGTTTGATGGTATTATCCTGGTGCTTTATAAATATGTTACCAATTAGCTGGATAAACAATATTGGGTGAATTTCACTGATTTTTACTAGCCATAGATATTATGTATGTAACCTACAGAACTTCTTAGCTATTTGAGTGCAACAGCTGTAAAACATAACGTAGCTAAACCTTGTATTAGTGTTTGTTCGAGAAATGATTATTATATTACAAAATGGCGACCGTATAACAAATTTCGGGCATATATCTCAAACAATTACGGAATATTTCGAGTTCAAAGAAACATCGGGCCAGACCAGATTAGTAACAAATTGATAAGACGCATTTTTTAATTGCTAATGATTATTTTAATTGGTTTTCGAGAAAGAATGAAGTACTAATTGAATAAGAATGGTCAGACGGATTTTGTTGAAATTTGGCACGCCTACAGGTTATAGTCTGGAAGGAGCTATAGGCTATTTTTTTTTATTTTGGGTGCTCCGACCCTGCTAGGGACTGTTACTTTTCGAAATTTTTTTATTCCTATAACTCTAACTGAGTTATCGGTCAAAATGCGATTGCCCGAAAACCTCTATACCTATTACATTACAGTATGGGCATCAAACGAAAGGGGATAGCTCCAGGTTTCATTTGGACTTCGATAGGTTTCGATAAATTTATCGATGATGAGTTATCGGTGAAAATGTGATTGCTCAAAAACCTTAAACCTTCCCTACAATATGGGTATCAAACGAAAGGGGAAGGCCCCAGGTTTCATTTGTACTTCGACATATTTCGATACATTTATCTATAACTGAGTTATCGGTAAAAATGCGATTGCAGAAAAACCTTAATATTACCCTACAATATGGTATCAAATCAACATTTGAATTTGCATTCATCCTGGCACAATTTGTCAAAATTGAATTCTTGAAAGGCCCCCTAACGTTACCAACGAATACCTCAAAAGAACATTTTTGAAAACCAATTTTAAATATTCTTTTCAAAATTTTCAAAATATTCAAATTTGGTGAATTCTTCAGTAGGCAATAATCATACTAATATTATAAATGTGAATGTAGCGATGCTTGGATGTCCAGACGTTTGCTTCTGTTACTCAATCACGTGAGAATGGCAAGACGGATTTTGATGAAGTTTGGAACGCATATAGGTTATAGTCTGGAAGGAGTTATAGGCTATTTTTTTTATATTAATTTTGGGGGTTCGGACGCTTCTAGGGACCATTACTTTTTGATATTTTTTCCCCACCATACAATTCTGAGTATACTTGACCTATACTTATGATATTTCGCATATAGGTATAGGATGGCCCCAGGTTTCATTTGGACTTCGATATATTTCGATAAATTTATCGACAACTGAGTTATTGGGATGGACCCAGGTTTCATTTGGACTTCGACATATTTCGATAAATTTATCTATAACTGAGTTATCGGTAAAAATGCGATTGCAGAAAAAATTTAATATTACCCTACAATATGGTATCAAATCAACATTTGAATTTGCATTCATCCTAGCACAATTTGTCAAAATTGAATTCTTGAACGAAATACCGCAAAAGAAAATTTTTGAAAACCGGTTTTCAATACTCTTTTCAAAATTTTCAAAATATTCGAATTTGGTAAATTCTTTAGTAGGCAATAATATTTTATAAATATGAAATCTTAAAGTATATTATTGATTTTGAAAGGCCTCCTAACTACTTACATCCCGAGCAACGCCGGGTACCCTGCTAGTATTTTATAAATATGAAATCTTAAAGTATATTATTGATTTTGAAAGGCCTCCTAACTACTTACATCCCGAGCAACGCCGGGTACCCTGCTAGTCATTCATAAAAAAAAAAAATCTGAAATGATAAGCCAATATCTGAAAACTATCTGGTTGAGCAAAAAACAATGTAGGATGCGTTCATAGAAAATTTTATCGTCTTTTTGATTCTGTTTTTGCAATTGCTGGATCCGTTCGTGAGATATACGTAATTAAAGGGAGCCATTTTTTTGGTTTTTTCGAATAATGGTAAATTGCAAATATCTCAAAAACGGAACCATAGAATCAAAAATGAACTTAATTTTTGAAATCAGGGGGTGGTTTTACATACGAATTTCATAACGTCGTCTCTGGTAAATTTTGGCCGTCGACCGGTGTAATCAATCAAACCGGTAATCATTACGATTAGTTCGATTAATCATTTTTTAAAAAGTCTGCAGCGGACTCATGTTATAATACCATTTCATGCTCATGAAAGATGTAAATATGATGTATACTATTTACTTTAGAAGCAATAATAATATCTGTGGCCACAAGTCATAACAACCGAAGTCGAGTTAAGGAATTAGACCAATCAGAACTTCTCTGCCGATTTTTAATAACGAAAAAGCTTAGTTTTGCAGAACTCTTATATTATTTTGTTTCTAAACGATTAAATCTAATACGTTTTGTTAAGCTATGAAGCAACTTTCTTAAAAAAAATCCCTAAAAGAAATTTCTACTGGTACATATAATTTTTTAACTCGACTTGGGTTGTTATGACTTGTGACCACAGATATTACGGCACAATAGATGATATATGTATGTACATATGATATGCATATACGTACATACCAAAGTAGTTTTTACTGTATATCCCGTGGTCGAAAATCGACCACCTTAAATTAGTATAACTTTTTAAATCCTATGCTCACCACTACAATCAGCGACATCTACAACCCAGTAGATAAAGTTCTCTGATTCACAATGGCGTTGCAGTACAAATTGATTTTTTTGTGCATTCACAATGGTTTATTTAAACAAATTATTTTTTATAAAATACGCTTAAACAAAAGCACTGCTGTAATTAAAATATAGTTTCGCTTGTAGAGGTAACCCACACCTTTAAAACGATACCTTACTTATTAATATTGGTTCAAAATGAGAGCAGAAAATTAGGAGCAAACACAAAAAGACCTTACAGAAATAATGTATATATTAATAGGCTAACATTTTTTCCATACAATCAATTGCCAGAGTGTATCTCATAAAAACGTGCATAATTCCAATTATATTATATATTTTCATATCTTTTCATGGGCCAGGAGCTTTGCATAGGCATATTATATTTAACAAAAAATGCTTCATTAATTTGTAATAATTCATAAAAGTTTTCACCAAAAGCCAAAGTTGTTAAATACCGTATCTAACTGTTTTACTGTACATACAGTAGTGGCGCAGGTGGCAAGCGTGCCGGCTAAGATGCGTGCGTTCGCTGGTTAAAGCACAGGTTCAGGGCAGGTTAAGTTTATTTTTTGTTTTTACTAAATTGAATTTGCCTTGAAACATATGAAAACTTTTTATAATAATATTTTTTTTTACATTTATCATATTTGTAACCCAATATTTTAATATTTTTCTGTTTATGACATCTATATTGGAGTGAAAAACCCAAATTTTTTGAAAAAAATCTAAAAAATTATTCCAATTTATCAATATTTATCAATTTATATTTTTTATTATATGTATTAAGATATGTGTTTTCATTATTTCTGATAAACCAGAAAACCATCATATGTTGAAGTTGTAATATTCTCCCGCTATACGGACTTAAAAAAATCCACAACTAAAGGAACAATTGAGAAAATTGTCTGTATACCCAAAGAAAAGAAACAATTTGGAAACCGGCTAATGCTAAGCAGTTAGCGGAATCTCAAACTGAACGTTCATTCGTTTCAATCCATATGGCTATGTATGTATGTATGTATATTCTTAGCGGTGGAAATTTTGCTGAACCTTTAGTGCTTAGGTATAGCATTAGACATGGTATATTCATGTGTACGATCTCGGGTGCGTTCCATGGTTCGAGCCTAGCTTCGGACATAAACTTTTTTTTTCCCTTTTTATATTGACTTTTTTTTTTGCAGGGAAATTTCTAAAATTTACAATAACACATACAGTACATACTTATATATGTAGTTTTATTCATTTTTTTAAGGTATTTGCTTTTTCTTAATTGATATAGAACTAAGGGTAAAGTTATATGCACAGCTTTAATAAATATATATAGCTACATATATATGAGATGCTTAACTCTGCCTTATAAGTGGTTTGGTTTATGCACAGAATTAGTATGTAATCTACAAATTAGTTAAGTACATAGTCTGTAAGGATTCTAATCTAAAGACTTATAATTAAATAAATAAATAAATAAATATATATAAGTTGAGGTCATACTATATATATATATCAAAAAAATTATTGAAATGATAAAAAAAATCAATATAAAATGTACTTATATATATATATATCTAAATTGTTGAGGAAAAAACCCTAAAAAATCCAAAATGGAAACCGGCCTAATGCTCATATTGAGCACTTCAAAATAAACGCCAAATTCATTTTTAATAAAAAATATGTATATGTAGCAAAATTTTAACGGTAAAATAATTTCATTCTCACATTGAGCGACGGTTCGTATTTCATTTGCTCTCACATCAACAAATTGAGTAAAGTATACACTTGCGTCGGCACGTCTGTCCAATTTCATTTTGACCTAGCGTTGCCGTCCCTTACGCAAATTCTCACCAAAATCTTGGCAAAAAATTTAAATTTGTTTTCAACATATTGACTGCTGATTGGAAGATTACCCTATTTCAAACAATTTTTTTAAAATGTCCTGTCTTAGAATTTGTTTCAATAAGGGCGTTACTGGATATACAGTTTGTCTCATAAATGTTTTCGCAGCTGTATATTGGGCAGAAATAGATTTTCCTCATACAGCCAATAGCGAAACATTGTCTGAAACTTCTTTTTTTTGCAGTAAAACGCAGTATTATAGTTATATGTTTGTATATGTAAATGAAAATACGTTACATTTGAGATAAATATATAAACAAATGAACAAACATCACAACGTGTCATGCTTTACGCTGTCTCAAAATTGTTCACACAATGTGAGGAATTGCATAATGCGATGGCGCCAATATTTAACGGTACCCATGTTGCGCGTGAATTACACTGGATCACAAATTCCAACTTTTTTTCTGCACCAGAGACGCCATAGTGAAATTCCTATGTAAAATCACCTCCTAATTCCGAAAATCAAGGTTATTTTTACTTGAATGGTACCGTTTTTGAGATATTTTCGATTTACCGTTATTTCAAAAAACAAAAAAGATGGCTCCACTTAATCTTGTATATCTCAAGAACAAGCTGAGCTCTTCCAAAACGGTTTGAAAAATTTGAAAGCTTATAAAATTTACTATAATCAGTACATACAATACTTTTTGCTAGGTCCTGCAGATTCAAACATATTGAACAATCATTACGCATGTTTTAAATTTTTTTTTTTTTAAATATAAAAAAATGTGTACTTTGCGAGGAAGCATCTCGAAAACTTTTTGTTTTTTTGCAGATATTTTTTCCCCACTCTAAGCTCTGTTTTATTACAAAAAAAATAAGCTATCAGTGAACAAAATCGATGAACTAATACAAAAGTTATAAGCATTCAAGTAAATATATCCATTTAATACTTAAGTACCCTACAAATAATAGCATATGTACATATGGTTCTGTCTTAACTCTATGATCTTATTTTATAATTGAAAAAGTTATGTGTCTTGTTTTGACGCTTATTTAGATTAGGATCGGTTTCTCTTATGAGAAACCAACAGTAGTCGCCCATCATAGCGACATCCCAGAATCCTTGATACCGACTTTCAATCACTTTTATTTGCTGGTGAAACCTTTCGCCATGCTCGTCACTTTCGTCGCCAAGATTTTGCGGGAAAAAATTTAAGTGGGAGTGTAAGAAATGAATTTTTAAAGACATATTTACTCCTGAAAGAAAATAAAAAAGTAAATTAGATAAATACATAAGTGACACATCTATACTATTATATAAAATTCAAACTCGAAATTTTGTTAAAGCTAAACAGCCGATCCACTGGCCCGATTTTTTTCTTTAAAATTTTAATATATCATAATCAAGCCCGAATAGGACCATAGATACTTTTTTTTTAATAAAAATTTTATTAAAAACTTTTTTAATTGAAATAAATTTTGTATGAAAACCCATCTTTGCTTGGACGCTTTACCATTCAGTCGTTTGTGCTTGGAGAGCATCAACAGACCACATATTGCTCTCTATTTACTCTATTTTTGTACTCAGCTAGCACAGCTACAAAAATATGAGCGCCACCGTATGCTTATAACAATGCATGTGAATGTAGGGTGGTACACACATATTCACACAAACAAGCAATTTGAGTGTTTTTATTGTAGCTACGATTGCTTAAGTTCGCTGCAAGCAGTGAGAGTAAAAAAAGCTACAATTAAAACACTCAATACATCCAGTAACTCAAAATTTGTGTAAGAGTATTTCGCGCATTTACCCAAAAATGGTTGAAGGCAGGGTTGGGAAATGTCATTTCATAAATTGTACTAAATCCACTCAAAAATCGTACTTTTTTCTTTCAAATTGTACTAAATTTTTTTTTTATGGATTCGCATATGTTGCCCTATTACTCATTTACTTTTTTTTTTTAGTATCGAAATAAAAATACATTTGAAATAGGTTTTTATTTTTATTTTTCTTAGTTCAATAGCAGTTTTTGAAAAACATAAATATTCTTTCGTCATACATGAAACCTATTATTATTTCAGACTAGCTGACGAAGGGCATGGCCACAGCTTTCACTTTTCGATATTGTGGTTTGTCTATACTATAATAAAACTCTAGAAAAATTGTGTCTGTATATTGGGAATTTCTTTGAAAAAATTACTGGGGATGACTTACGAAATGTTTAGGCACAACTAAAAAGTCAAATGGAAAGGAGATGACAAAATGTCTAAGTTAGACTATTAAAAAACGCCTTTACTTTAATTGGTTGCCGTAGACATAAACGGGATAGAATGTGGGGAAAAAAAATATTGTTCTGAACCTTCTCTGCCTGTAAATTGTCTTCTCAAGTGAGGGTATCAGAATTTTATGAACTACTTACATCCCGAGCAACGCCGGGTTCCCTGCTAGTTAGTATATAATTTTCTTAGGCTGGATTTATCTTTCAATTCAGAACAAATTTTTTGTTTATATTTTTCCCGTTCTTGTTTGTTCGGAACTGGACGATGAATTCAGATTTATGGCTATATACTCTCATGTAAATTTATGTAATATATAATTTATTCTAATATGTTTTTTTATTTACCCATTTCCGCATAGTTTTTGATTAAGTCGTTCACTATCATCTCGTAGTTAGGACTTTTGTGTTTGCCTAAAAAAGAAGTAACGACCTTTTCAAAAGAATCCCACTGGTGACAATAGTTCTTTGAAATGGTTATTGGCCATCATTTTCCTTATTTGCGGTCCCACAAAAATCCCTTCCTTTATTTTTGCTTCTGAAATCTCTGGGAAGATTGTCTTCAAATGATGAAAAGCTTCGCCTTCTTTGTCCAAAGCCTTCACAAAGTTTTTGATAAGGCCGAGCTTGATGTGGAGCGGAGGTAGAATTATTGTTTCCTGGTTTATAAGTGGAGAGTATTTTATGTTATCTACCCCAACTTGAAACTCGATTCGTTCTGGCCAATCCTTTATGATGTAGTGGTCTTGACAGGCTCGGCTATCCCATTTGCATAGAAAGCAACAGTATTTTGTGTATCCACTTTGTAGACCACATAGCATTCCAACGACTTTAAGATCGGCACATATTTTCCAATCATGTTCTTCGTATTTGATTAACTTGAGCAATTTTTGCATTATCTCATATGTTTCCTTCGTATTTACTGCATGCGCGATCTGGATAGATGGCTTTTGGTTGCTAATATGCAATAATACGGCCTTTAAACTTAATTTATTGCCGTCTACGAACAATCGCCACTCTTTTGAATCATATGGTTCACCAAATTGTTTGAATAGACCAGCAATGTCTTTGCAGTAACAAACACTGTCCTCCTTCGTATAGTACTTGGAAAATTCTTCGTGACGAGTTCTATAATATGTTGCCTTAACATCGGATGAAACAAATTTAAATTGTTGCATTCGAGAGGCGTGTAGTTCGGCCTTTTCCTTTGACAATTCCAAATCCCTTATCCAATCATTGAGTTGTGCTTGTGACAAAGAATTTCTTTCGTTTTCCGTTTGAAATTCAGTACAACATGATGCCGCGTAATCAGATACTACTGTTGACAATGAAACTAAAGTTAAATTTGATTCTGGCAATGTCGCTTCTGTTGAAATTAGTTCTGGTAATGACACTGTAGATACGCTCGCATAGGTTACTTTTCTGGACTTTCCAACCCCAAGTACTTTTGTAGTACAAATATAGCAGTCCGTTGAATGGCAAGTTGGTTCCCTCCACTTCATTGGTGTAATAAATTTCACACGTCGCCTAAATAGATAGTTTCAGAAATTAGTCAGCTATGCATTAAAAGGGAACAAATTCCTAATTTTTACAACGTACCTTTTTGTTCCGGTTTCCGAAAAAATCAATTCGACTCGGCATGTGGTGCACACAGTGTTCGGTGTCCTTGGTTTTTAGGCTCAATTCCAAAACACTTATAGTATGTAACTTTCAAAGGATTTGAAAACACACGTCTCATACTTTTAACAATAAATTGACCGCAGATGAAACAGAACATATCTGGATCATTTGTACACTTAAACTCTCGCGCCCTTTTATTCATTTTTTAATTTTAAGTAAATGACGGGTTATAAACTGCAATTATAAACTGAACAGTATCCGGCGAGCCTTGCAGATATTATGAAGTAACAAGGCGCATCTACTCTTATTTATACTTAGATCCAGTAAAAATTCAAGCCTACCTAAACAAAAAGGTTCCCTAGTTCTACAAAGAAAACACTACCTGCCTCAAAAATATGTTCTTGTTTAAAATGTACCTAGGTTTGAGAAAACGACACTAACAGCTTTTTGTATCTAATAACTTTTCGAAAATCTACCTGCTAACTAACTGATATACGAATACTAACACATATGTACCAGTAGGGTACTTAAGCATTAAATGGATATATGTATTTACTTGAATGCTTATAACTTTTGTATTAGTTCATCGATTTTGTTCACTGATAGCTTATTTTTTTTGTAATAAAACAGAGCTTATAGGGGGAAAAATATCTGCAAAAAAACAAAAAGTTTTCGAGATGCTTCCTCGCAAAGTACAATTTTTTTTATATATTTACAAAAAAAATTTAAAAAATGAATACAACAAGAAAATGGAAGATATTTTAAATGACCTAACTACATATAGAATTCAGAGACAGGACCCAACATCAAGTTTACAAAACAAAAACAACTGCTTAGTAGACAGACTTTTCAAACTAGGAATAATTACCCAGATGGAGAAGAAGACACTCACCACAACCACAGCACTGCCACCCAGAATCTATGGACTCCCGAAGATCCATAAAGAGGGAACCCCACTAAGGCCTATTTGCTCGGCGGTTGGATCGCCATCTCACGGTTTGTGCAAATATATGGCAGAAATCCTGAAAAATGTAACTGCTAACTCGACGTATAATATAAAAAATACAATAGACTTCAAAGAAAGGGTGAATAATACCTATATATGTGACGACGAACAACTCATTTCCTTTGACGTGGTATCGCTCTTTCCGAGCATACCGATACAGTTGGCACTTGATACAATACAAGAAAAATGGACAATAATCAAAGAATTTACACAGATACCAAAACAGCTGTTTATGGAGATAATAAAATTCTGCATTCAGGAAAGCAGATACTTCAAGTTCAATGAGAAGATATATACGCAATTGAAAGGAATGCCAATGGGAGCACCTACATCCCCAATAATAGCGGATATAGTTATGGAAAAATTATTAGAGAACACTATGGAAAAATTACGATGCAAACCAAGATTACTGACGAAATACGTTGACGACTTATTCGCGATAGTAGACCAAAATGAAGTACAAAACACACTTGACACTTTAAACGATTTTGACAAGAATATACAATTTACTGTAGAACTAGAAAACAATGGAAAATTACCATACTTAGACTCCATAATAAACAGACGAGGAAATCAATTAAAATTAAAGTGGTATATGAAGCCTACAGCATCAGGACGAATTATAAAAATTTTAATTCAAAACACCCGAAATCTATGATTGTAAATACAGCAATGGGCTGTATACGGAGGATGTTGCAGACCTCGGATGAAATATACCACAACGAAGTTAAGAAAGATATATTTACAATATTAAGAAACAATGATTTTCCGAAACACACTATAAATAATTTATTAAGAAGAACCAAAATTTCAAATAACTTTAAAAATCCCGAAAAAACACACATATTTAAATCGGTGTCGTACGTACCACATCTGTCAGAGCGACTAGCAAAATCGGAATGCTACAATAAAGAAAATATAAAAATAGCACATAAGCCAGCCAATACACTACGAAACTTTTTCAATAGAACCAAGTCGAAAATAGAAAATATGGATAAAAACAATATTGTATACCAAATTCCCTGTAATGGCAATAATGACGAGACGTGCAATAGGTTATATGTAGGAACAACAAAGTCAAAACTTAAAACAAGACTATCACAACATAAATCTGACTTAAAACAATGCAATCAAGTAAACAATCAAAAAACAGCATTAATGACACACTGTGCAGCTAGCGGACACACACCAAACTTCGAAAAAACAAAAATTCTGCAACAAGAACAACACTACAATAAACGCTTCACATTGGAAATGCTTCATATCATTAACGTACCAACAAACATACGACTCAACTTTAAGAGTGACACGGACAATTGCGCACATATATACAAACATTTACTTACCGAAAGACAGTATCGTACTCCACGTCGCGCAGAGCAGACGTGTTAATAAACGTATGTACATATATACATATTTATGTTTATGCTTAATGTTAAAAAATTTTTGTTAATTGTTGATGTTTATGTTTTTATTAGTGTTTTGTAACCCTGAGGACGATTGCCGTAGAGCAATCGAAATATATTGGTTTTGTCAAAAGAACTACCGTGTTTTATTTAAACAAACACAGACCTCGAGCCAGCAAAATTTACCAAAATAAGGAAAAAGGTCGCCAAAAAATCACAATTTATACAGACGGAAGGCACGCCGTGGGCATAATTCACCAAAATGGGATATGCTACAATTAAAAACTACAATGAAAACACTAAGTCAACAATCAACAAATTGCAGTCAACATCAAAAAAGTTGGTAAAAATCAAATCAAGTATTAAGTTTCTGTTAAAATGTAGAAAGTCGAAAATTGTTCCTAATTTTATAAAAAATTCCACTAAATGTAAGAAATTATTTGTATCTAACTTGGACAAACACACGGACATAGATAAAATGCTACACAGACATACACAGTTCTACTTAATGAAAATTTTAAGCTTACTTATAAAACACAAACACAATACATTACAACAATTAAAACAACAGAAGGATCAAGCAACAAATAGACTCAAAGAACAACTGAGTGAGAGAGATTTCACAGAATTAATGGAAAGGGAGGTATATGTCGCAAACAAAACAACAACAACACTAAAGAAGAGTCAAGAGCAGAAATATGAGAAACTTCTTGCGAAGCGAAATGAAATTTTCATGACCAACAATAAACATGAGGACTGGTTTGTAAACACAACGAAATTAGAATTCCCGCGAGAGATAAGAGCGTTGCTAGCAAAAGGGCCGAAATTCGGACTACCTGTGGACAACAAAAGTTTTCCGCTTTTCCAATACATAGCAGACGGAGAGGATTTGGTGCAAACCATAAAAAACAAAGAACAACAAGAGGAGGCTCGTACTAAATTCTCAATGTTAATAAAAAATCACGCAACAACAAACAAAACAAGTGCAATTATGGATACAGTGGGACAAACCAAACAATTTTTGAAGGAAAACAGCAATATAAGGATTTTAACATCGGACAAAGGGAATAAAACTGTGGCAATGGAGATTAATGAATACAACAAGAAAATGGAAGATATTTTAAATGACCTAACTACATATAGAATTCAGAGACAGGACCCAACATCACGTTTACAAAACAAAAACAACTGCTTAGTAGACAGACTTTTCAAACTAGGAATAATTACCCAGATGGAGAAGAAGACACTCACCACAACCACAGCACTGCCACCCAGAATCTATGGACTCCCGAAGATCCATAAAGAGGGAACCCCACTAAGGCCTATTTGCTCGGCGGTTGGATCGCCATCTCACGGTTTGTGCAAATATATGGCAGAAATCCTGAAAAATGTAACTGCTAACTCGACGTATAATATAAAAAATACAATAGACTTCAAAGAAAGGGTGAATAATACCTATATATGTGACGACGAACAACTCATTTCCTTTGACGTGGTATCGCTCTTTCCGAGCATACCGATACAGTTGGCACTTGATACAATACAAGAAAAATGGACAATAATCAAAGAATTTACACAGATACCAAAACAGCTGTTTATGGAGATAATAAAATTCTGCATTCAGGAAAGCAGATACTTCAAGTTCAATGAGAAGATATATACGCAATTGAAAGGAATGCCAATGGGAGCACCTACATCCCCAATAATAGCGGATATAGTTATGGAAAAATTATTAGAGAACACTATGGAAAAATTACGATGCAAACCAAGATTACTGACGAAATACGTTGACGACTTATTCGCGATAGTAGACCAAAATGAAGTACAAAACACACTTGACACTTTAAACGATTTTGACAAGAATATACAATTTACTGTAGAACTAGAAAACAATGGAAAATTACCATACTTAGACTCCATAATAAACAGACGAGGAAATCAATTAAAATTAAAGTGGTATATGAAGCCTACAGCATCAGGACGAATTATAAATTTTAATTCAAAACACCCGAAATCTATGATTGTAAATACAGCAATGGGCTGTATACGGAGGATGTTGCAGACCTCGGATGAAATATACCACAACGAAGTTAAGAATGATATATTTACAATATTAAGAAACAATGATTTTCCGAAACACACTATAAATAATTTATTAAGAAGAACCAAAATTTCAAATAACTTTAAAAATCCCGAAAAAACACACATATTTAAATCGGTGTCGTACGTACCACATCTGTCAGAGCGACTAGCAAAATCGGAATGCTACAATAAAGAAAATATAAAAATAGCACATAAGCCAGCCAATACACTACGAAACTTTTTCAATAGAACCAAGTCGAAAATAGAAAATATGGATAAAAACAATATTGTATACCAAATTCCCTGTAATGGCAATAATGACGAGACGTGCAATAGGTTATATGTAGGAACAACAAAGTCAAAACTTAAAACAAGACTATCACAACATAAATCTGACTTAAAACAATGCAATCAAGTAAACAATCAAAAAACAGCATTAATGACACACTGTGCAGCTAGCGGACACACACCAAACTTCGAAAAAACAAAAATTCTGCAACAAGAACAACACTACAATAAACGCTTCACATTGGAAATGCTTCATATCATTAACGTACCAACAAACATACGACTCAACTTTAAGAGTGACACGGACAATTGCGCACATATATACAAACATTTACTTACCGAAAGACAGTATCGTACTCCACGTCGCGCAGAGCAGACGTGTTAATAAACGTATGTACATATATACATATTTATGTTTATGCTTAATGTTAAAAAATGTTTGTTAATTGTTGATGTTTATGTTTTTATTAGTGTTTTGTAACCCTGAGGACGATTGCCGTAGAGCAATCGAAATATATTGGTTTTGTCAAAAGAACTACCGTGTTTTATTTAAACAAACACAGACCTCGAGCCAGCAAAATTTACCAAAATAAGGAAAAAGGTCGCCAAAAAATCACAAAATCCGTAATGATTGTTCAATATGTTTGAATCTGCAGGACCTAGCAAAAAGTGTTGTATGCACTGATTATAGTAAATTTTATAAGCTTTCAAATTTTTCAAACCGTTTTGGAAGAGCTCAGTTTGTTCTTGAGATATACACGATTAAGTGGAGCCATCTTTTTTGTTTTTTGAAATAACGGTAAATTGTAAATATCTCAAAAACGGTACCATTCAAGTAAAAATAACCTTGATTTTCGGAATTTTACATAGGAATTTCACTACGGCGTCTCTGGTGCATTTTGGCTGTAAACCAGTGTTATTATACCTTTCATGAACATGAAATGGTATTATAACTTTGGTCCGATGTTTGTAAGTATGAGAAGAAGAAGAGATAGACCCACCATTAAGTATACCGAAATGATCAGGGCGACGAGCTGAGTTGATTTAGCCATGTCCGTCTGTCCGTCCGTCTGTTTGAACGCAAACTAGTCCCTCAGTTTTAGAGATATCTCGATGAAATTTTGCAAGCAGGCGCCATTTTGCATAGGATTAATCATTTGTCGGAACCAGCAAGATCGGACCGATACAACGCATAGCTCCCATACAATCGATTGTTCCGATAAACGGATTTTGGCCTATAACTCTTGCAATTAAAAAGCTATTAGAGCAAAATTTCGCAGGTTAAGTACATATTATATGCGTAATGTGTGTAGTGAAAATCACCTAGATCGGATCAACATAACATATAGCTCCCATATAATCGATAGTTTCGATAAATGGGTTTTGGGCTATAAATGTTGCAAATAGAAAAAATTTTGCACGTTTGGTACTTATTTTATATGTGATGTGTGTAGTGAAAATCATACAGATCGGACTTACATAACATATAGCTCCCATATTACCGATTGCTCCGATAAATGTGGTTTGGCTATGTATTTTTAAATTAACAGTTTTGGAGAGTTTGTACTTAATTGTAAGTAAGGATCGGACACTTAGAAAAGTTGTGCGTATTCATGAAAGGTATAAAGCCTTCGGCACAGCCGAAGACAGCCCTTTCCTTACTTGTTTTTCTATTGCTTTCATTTGGAGTTTAGGATTCAGTTAGTTGCAAGTGATTAGTGGTAGCGCTTACATCTATATATATAAAAATAGGTCCCCGTATATGTACGTCGCCGAACTACTAGGCAGTGGTCCATTTATGGTTTATATGAAGTTTCAAGACCCTATGCTACCCGTTTTCCGAGATATCGACCAAAATGTGGACCAGGGGTGACCCTAGAAGGTGTTTACATAATATGGGTATCGAATAAAAGGTGTTGATGAGGGTTTTAACAGGAAGTGGTTCAAAGTTCCATATGGGACCCCGTTTTCGAGATATCGACCAAAATGTGGACCAGGTGTGACTCTAAAAAGTGTGTGCACAACATGGTACCAAATGAAAGGTGTTGTTGAGGGTTTTAATAGGAAGTGGTTCAAAGTCCAATATGGGACCCCATTTCCGAGATATCAACCAAAATGTGGACCAGGCGTGACTAAAAAGTGTTTACACAATATGGGTACCAAATGAAAGGTGTTGATGAGGGTTTTAAGAGGAAGTGGTTCAAAGTCCCATATGGGACCCCATTTCCGAGATATCGACCAAAATGTGGGCCAGGGGTGACCCTAGAAGGTGTTTACACAATATGCGTATCGAATAAAAGGTGTTGGGGAGGGTTTTAAGAGGAAGTGGTTCAAAGTCCCATGTGGGACCCTGTTTCCGAGATATCGACCAAAATGTGGACCAGGGGTGACCCTAGAAGGTGTTTACACAATATGGGAATCGAATAAAAGGTGTTGATGAGGGTTTTAACAGGAAGTGGTTCAAAGTCCCATAGCACCCCGTTTTCGAGATATCGACCAAAATGTGGACCGGGTGTGACTCTGAAAAGTGTGTGCACAACATGGTACCAAATGAAAGGTGTTGTTGAGGGTTTTAATAGGAAGTGGTTCAAAGTCCAATATGGGACCCCATTTCCGAGATATTCACCAAAATGTGGACCAGGTGTGACTCTAAAAAGTGTTTGCACAATATGGTACCAAATGAAAGGTGTTGCTGAGGGTTTTAATAGGAAGTGGTTCAAATTCCAATATGGGACCCCGTTTCCTAGATGTCTACCAAAATGTGGACCAGGTGGGACCCTAGAAAGAGTTTGGATAATATGGATACCAAATGAAAGGTGTTGACTAAAGTTTAAACAGGGAGTGGTTCAAGGTCCCATATGGGACCCCGTTTCCTAGATATCGACCAAAATGTGCACCAGGCGTGACCCTAAATAGGAAGTGGTTCAAAGTCCAATATGGGACCCCGTTTCCTAGATATCGACCAAAAAGTGTGACCCTAGAAAGGGTTTGGTCAATATGGATACCAAAGGAAAGGTGTTGACTAAGGTTTCAACAGGGAGTGGTTTGGTACACTGACGGATGTCGTAGCGTATAAAAGTATAATATATCCTTTTGATAATATGTATACAAAAAAATTAAGAACTTTTTATTTATTGTAGCTTTTGTATCATAAACCTTGGTTAGCATTACCGCGAGGTAAGAAAGCTTTCACTACCCCTCTTAATCTCAATCAAAATATTTTAACATTTGACAAATTTTTATTTCAAATTTGATTGGGGAAAAAACAATTAAATCAAATGAGCACATTTTCGCTTTTGAATAATTTTTAATTTAAAAAAAAGTTTATGTGCTGTGATTATATTACCATATTACCATATTGGCTATTGAATAATTTGTTATAGAAAAAAATAGTTTATGTGCTGTGGATGTATTATTGGCTAATTAAATCATTTTATATAACCGTTATTTTTTAAAGAAATACAATGAATTGAGAAAATTAGTGGTGTTTTTTTCATAGTTTTCTTTTTAACAGAGGCTCACAATGATATTAGGTACATAATGATCCTAGGTATACAATAACAAAAAAAGAAAGGCAAAACAACGTTTGCCGGGCTCAGCTAGTCATTTAATAAAAACGTCTTCGCTATAATACCTGGTGCTCGCACAAGTGATGAAATCATACAATTAGTGTATTATAATTACCATAAAGGAAAATCAGCCAAAGAACTTGCTGAAATGTTATCCCAATCCAGAGGCAGGCCAAAAAAGCTAACAGAAAGAAATGAACTAGCAATATTAAAACAAATCGACGAAAAATCGCAATGCAGTCTCAGAATGTTAACCGCGGACTTGAAGGAGTACTGGAATGATGTAATATTTTGTGATGAAAGCAAAATAATGCTTTATTACCATGATGGACCTCAAAAAGTTTGGAGAAAACCACTAACTGCACTACAAAATAAACATATTATTCCCACAGTGAAATTTGGGAAATTAAGTGTAATGGTGTGGGGCTGTATATCTAGTAGGGGGTAGGTGAAATTAAAATAATTGAGGACACAATGACCAAAGAGGTATACTTAGATATTTTACGAACTGAATTGGTAAAAAGTGCCCAGCCCAAAGCCCAGACTTAAACCCGATAGAAAATTTATGGGTGTATCTAAAATAAAAAGTAGCAAAAAGGTGTCCCACAAATAAAAATGGGTTAATAAAATGCATTCTAGAGGAATGGGTGAAAATTGCTGAGGATTATGATTTACAGAAGTTAATTTCATCAATGCCTAGGAGACTACAAGGTGTAATTGATGCTGCAGGTAGCCACACGAAGTATTAAGATAGTAATATTTAGATATTTTTTTTATTTAATTTAAACTGTGGAAATAATTAAGAGACAGTGCTTAAAACGGAATTTGTGGGTTTTTGTTGTTTTTTTTTTATGTTCTCTTTTTTGAAATGAAATTTCTTTTTTTATATATGGAAAACAAATAGTAAATAAGTGTTTTGCATGAAAAAAATAATAATAACATGAATATATCTGTGGCCACTCCAAGTGTCAAACATGCACAGTGGCAACACCGCGAAAATAATAATGTCAACATATGACATTTTGTCGTTTTCCTTTTTGACGCTACATTCTTCCGGCCTCTTGGCAATGAATTTCTTTTTGAAGCGGTCTCCTTGATGTCCAGACGTAAATTTAAATAATCTTATTTTGTATTGGTATATTGTAAGCAAGTACAAACATATTTATCAATAAATATAAATACATCTGTTAGCTTACGAATACTGTCTAAATTGGTGACCCCGAACATAGGATCATGAACAACGCCGGAGATTCGAATCGCAACCAACAAAATGCAGCCAACGATGGCGCGCACGTGGAAGCAAATTTTGCAATTCCAAAAATCAATCCACCAAATATGGCTGATACACACATCGAATCCTATTTCATGTCATTGGAGTTCTGGTTTGCAGCATCAGGTATATTATCCGACTCAAAAAAGTACAACATAGTAATGGCGCAAGTACCACCTACGAAACTCAATGAGCTGCAAAGCATTATCAGCGATTTACCATCACAAAACAAGTATGATTACATTAAAGAAAAACTTACAAAGCATTTTGCAGAGAGCCAGCAGCGCCGCTTGCAAAAAGTCATATCCGAAATGCCTCTCGGTGACTTAGAGCCAAGTCAATTATTCAGTGAAATGAAACGCGTCGCTGGAGAATCCATAAGCGAAAATATTTTAATAGATCTCTGGACAGCTCGACTCCCTGCGCAGGCACGAGCCGCGATTATAGCATCAAAATATAAAATAGCAAAAAAGGCTAAGATCGCTGATGATATCGTTGAATCGCTAAACCTCGGTGAATCATTTAGTTCAGATACACATATTCGATCGCTAACCAATGAAAGCAACAAGAGCGATACTGTGTCGGCGCTAGAAACATTGCAGAGAGAAATCGCTCAGCTATCTCAACGGCTGAATAGTTACACAAAAAAGTGTTTACACAATATGGGTACCAAATGAAAGGTGTTGATGAGGGTTTTAAGAGGAAGTGGTTCAAAGTCCCATATGGGACCCCATTTCCGAGATATCGACCAAAATGTGGACCAGGGGTGACCCTAGAAGGTGTTTACACAATATGCGTATCGAATAAAAGGTGTTGGGGAGGGTTTTAAGAGGAAGTGGTTCAAAGTCCCATGTGGGACCCTGTTTCCGAGATATCGACCAAAATGTGGACCAGGGGTGACCCTAGAAGGTGTTTACACAATATGGGAATCGAATAAAAGGTGTTGATGAGGGTTTTAACAGGAAGTGGTTCAAAGTCCCATAGCACCCCGTTTTCGAGATATCGACCAAAATGTGGACCGGGTGTGACTCTGAAAAGTGTGTGCACAACATGGTACCAAATGAAAGGTGTTGTTGAGGGTTTTAATAGGAAGTGGTTCAAAGTCCAATATGGGACCCCATTTCCGAGATATTCACCAAAATGTGGACCAGGTGTGACTCTAAAAAGTGTTTGCACAATATGGTACCAAATGAAAGGTGTTGCTGAGGGTTTTAATAGGAAGTGGTTCAAATTCCAATATGGGACCCCGTTTCCTAGATGTCTACCAAAATGTGGACCAGGTGGGACCCTAGAAAGAGTTTGGATAATATGGATACCAAATGAAAGGTGTTGACTAAAGTTTCAACAGGGAGTGGTTCAAGGTCCCATATGGGACCCCGTTTCCTAGATATCGACCAAAATGTGCACCAGGCGTGACCCTAAATAGGAAGTGGTTCAAAGTCCAATATGGGACCCCGTTTCCTAGATATCGACCAAAAAGTGTGACCCTAGAAAGGGTTTGGTCAATATGGATACCAAAGGAAAGGTGTTGACTAAGGTTTCAACAGGGAGTGGTTTGGTACACTGACGGATGTCGTAGCGTATAAAAGTATAATATATCCTTTTGATAATATGTATACAAAAAAATTAAGAACTTTTTATTTATTGTAGCTTTTGTATCATAAACCTTGGTTAGCATTACCGCGAGGTAAGAAAGCTTTCACTACCCCTCTTAATCTCAATCAAAATATTTTAACATTTGACAAATTTTTATTTCAAATTTGATTGGGGAAAAAACAATTAAATCAAATGAGCACATTTTCGCTTTTGAATAATTTTTAATTTAAAAAAAAGTTTATGTGCTGTGATTATATTACCATATTACCATATTGGCTATTGAATAATTTGTTATAGAAAAAAATAGTTTATGTGCTGTGGATGTATTATTGGCTAATTAAATCATTTTATATAACCGTTATTTTTTAAAGAAATACAATGAATTGAGAAAATTAGTGGTGTTTTTTTCATAGTTTTCTTTTTAACAGAGGCTCACAATGATATTAGGTACATAATGATCCTAGGTATACAATAACAAAAAAAGAAAGGCAAAACAACGTTTGCCGGGCTCAGCTAGTCATTTAATAAAAACGTCTTCGCTATAATACCTGGTGCTCGCACAAGTGATGAAATCATACAATTAGTGTATTATAATTACCATAAAGGAAAATCAGCCAAAGAACTTGCTGAAATGTTATCCCAATCCAGAGGCAGGCCAAAAAAGCTAACAGAAAGAAATGAACTAGCAATATTAAAACAAATCGACGAAAAATCGCAATGCAGTCTCAGAATGTTAACCGCGGACTTGAAGGAGTACTGGAATGATGTAATATTTTGTGATGAAAGCAAAATAATGCTTTATTACCATGATGGACCTCAAAAAGTTTGGAGAAAACCACTAACTGCACTACAAAATAAACATATTATTCCCACAGTGAAATTTGGGAAATTAAGTGTAATGGTGTGGGGCTGTATATCTAGTAGGGGGTAGGTGAAATTAAAATAATTGAGGACACAATGACCAAAGAGGTATACTTAGATATTTTACGAACTGAATTGGTAAAAAGTGCCCAGCCCAAAGCCCAGACTTAAACCCGATAGAAAATTTATGGGTGTATCTAAAATAAAAAGTAGCAAAAAGGTGTCCCACAAATAAAAATGGGTTAATAAAATGCATTCAAGAGGAATGGGTGAAAATTGCTGAGGATTATGATTTACAGAAGTTAATTTCATCAATGCCTAGGAGACTACAAGGTGTAATTGATGCTGCAGGTAGCCACACGAAGTATTAAGATAGTAATATTTAGATATTTTTTTTATTTAATTTAAACTGTGGAAATAATTAAGAGACAGTGCTTAAAACGGAATTTGTGGGTTTTTGTTGTTTTTTTTTTATGTTCTCTTTTTTGAAATGAAATTTCTTTTTTTATATATGGAAAACAAATAGTAAATAAGTGTTTTGCAGGAAAAAAATAATAATAACATGAATATATCTGTGGCCACTCCAAGTGTCAAACATGCACAGTGGCAACACCGCGAAAATAATAATGTCAACATATGACATTTTGTCGTTTTCCTTTTTGACGCTACATTCTTCCGGCCTCTTGGCAATGAATTTCTTTTTGAAGCGGTCTCCTTGATGTCCAGACGTAAATTTAAATAATCTTATTTTGTATTGGTATATTGTAAGCAAGTACAAACATATTTATCAATAAATATAAATACATCTGTTAGCTTACGAATACTGTCTAAATTGGTGACCCCGAACATAGGATCATGAACAACGCCGGAGATTCGAATCGCAACCAACAAAATGCAGCCAACGATGGCGCGCACGTGGAAGCAAATTTTGCAATTCCAAAAATCAATCCACCAAATATGGCTGATACACACATCGAATCCTATTTCATGTCATTGGAGTTCTGGTTTGCAGCATCAGGTATATTATCCGACTCAAAAAAGTACAACATAGTAATGGCGCAAGTACCACCTACGAAACTCAATGAGCTGCAAAGCATTATCAGCGATTTACCATCACAAAACAAGTATGATTACATTAAAGAAAAACTTACAAAGCATTTTGCAGAGAGCCAGCAGCGCCGCTTGCAAAAAGTCATATCCGAAATGCCTCTCGGTGACTTAGAGCCAAGTCAATTATTCAGTGAAATGAAACGCGTCGCTGGAGAATCCATAAGCGAAAATATTTTAATAGATCTCTGGACAGCTCGACTCCCTGCGCAGGCACGAGCCGCGATTATAGCATCAAAATATAAAATAGCAAAAAAGGCTAAGATCGCTGATGATATCGTTGAATCGCTAAACCTCGGTGAATCATTTAGTTCAGATACACATATTCGATCGCTAACCAATGAAAGCAACAAGAGCGATACTGTGTCGGCGCTAGAAACATTGCAGAGAGAAATCGCTCAGCTATCTCAACGGCTGAATAGTTACACAAATAGAGAAATGTGCTGGTATCATCTCACATATGGTAATGACGCTCGAAATTGCCGTAAACCTTGCTGCTTTCCACCAACACCAAAGAAGCAATGACATATGGAACACGCTGAAGCTGCTAATAAAATTCGCAAACGTTGTAAGACAGCTTCAATCAACCGCCTCAAAATCACCGACTCTCGTAATAATACTAAATTTTTAATAGACACCGGAGCTGAAGTGTCGGTGATTCCAAAATCGTTAAAAACCGCCACCATCAAACACACCAACATGCAACTTTACGCCGCAAATGGGACAACCATAAAGGTGTACGGCGAAACAGTGCTTACGCTAGATATAGGCCTCCGACGACAATTTTCGTGGAAGTTCATCATTGCTGACGTGAACACTTGCATATTAGGTGCCGACTTTATAAAACATTATGGTCTCCTAATCGACGTCAAACGCAAACGACTTATTGACAACTCAACGAATATTTACACAAATTGTGAATACTCAGCCACACCAGGTAAATTTATTTAAGCATTTGACACCTCCTTGCCAATGCCTCCTATTTTAGAAGAGTACATAGACATCACTATACCGCAACAGCCAGGTAGTCCGACAGAAACATCTGTCATGCATCGTATCGAAACGTACGGGCAGCCAGTTCTCTCACGTCCCAGAAGGTTATCGCCCGAGAAACTGCAAGCAGCAAAAAATGAAATAGACGAACTTTTACGCCTTGGTATATGTCGACAATCAGCAAGTTGTTGGGCTAGTCCAATACACTTGGTTCCAAAAGCAAATGGTAAGTGGAGACTTTGTGGAGACTATCGCGCTCTAAATGTTATCACTGTCCCAGACAGATACCCGCTTCTTTTTCTGCAAGATTTTGCCTCAATTCTTTATCGAAAAACAGTTTTTTCAAAAATCGACTTGCAGCGCACCTTCCATCAGGTTGCTGTACACCCAGACGACATTCAAAAGACAGCAGTAACCACACCGTTCGGGCTTTTCGAATTCCCAGTCATGACCTTTGGCTTGCGAAATGCTGCGCAAACATTTCAGCGCTTGATTCATCAGGTTGTTCGTGGCCTCGACTTCGTATTTGCCTATGTAGACGATATCTGCGTTGCATCTCTAAACTTAGATGAGCACAATCAACACTTACGTATATTGTTCGATAGGCTCCGGGCAAATAACCTCAAAATTAATGTATCAAAGTGCGAGTTTCTGAAAAGAAAACTGAATTTTCTCGGCCACGAGATTTCTCCAGAAGGAATTCACCCAATTAGAGAACGGGTGGCAGCAATCGAAAATTTCAAATTACCAAATACAGTAAAGGAATTAAAAAGATTCCTGGCAATGATAAATTTCCATAGACGTTTCATCCCTAAAGCAATCGATACACAAAAGCATTTATTCGCACTGACACCGGGAAATAAAAAGAATGATAATTCAAAGATCGAGTGGAATCCTAAAGCCTTGGAAGCCTTCTCGGAATGCAAACGCCAATTAGTTAATGCGTCATGTTTAGCACATCCGCAAAAAGATGCTGAGCTGTCGCTATGGGTGGACGCATCTGACTTCGCTGCTGGCGCAGTGCTGCTTCAAATCGTCAATGGGGAAATTCAACCACTTGGATATTTTTCCCGAAAGTTCGATAATGCTCAATTACGATACAGCACGTATGATCGTGAATTGACCGCAATTTATATGGCTGTGCAACATTTTAAATATATGTTAGAGGGCAGAGAGTGTCACGCTTACACTGACCATAAACCACTAATTTTTGCGTTTCGCCAAAAACTGGAAAAAGCTTCAAGTCGTCAAGCTCGTCAATTAGATGCAATCGGGCAAATAACTACTGATATAAGGCACGTCGATGGTCAGTCTAATGTTACTGCTCATTTACTATCACGCATTGAATCAATTTCTTCGTCGCCGACTACCGATTTTAGCGCTTTAGCCGATGACCAAAAAAATGATGAAGAACTGCATGAAATTCTAAAAAACAGCAATTCTGGTAAAATATCATTGGCTCTCAAATTATTTCCAGTACCAGGAACTGACAAACAACTATATTGCGATACCTCCAAAAACATCATTCGACCATTCGTAACTAAGCCGTTTCGAAATAAGGTAATGTCGTCTGTACATAACCTCGCTCATCCAGGTACGCACTCAACTGCAAAACAAGTAGCGGAACGTTTCGTATGGCCGTTCATGCAAAGAGACTGCATTAAATTCGCAAGAGCATGCCTCGATTGCCAGCGCGCTAAAATCAACCGGCACACTCGTTCACCATTGCAGTCCTACACATTGCCCGATAAGCGTTTTACGCATATAAATATTGATATAGTTGGACCTTTCCCACCCTGTAAAGGGCACAGGTACTGTCTTACCACCATTGACCGGTTTACACGGTGGCCATTTACATTCCAGATATGACAGCGCCAACGATAGTCGATGCCCTCGTTTTCCATTGGATCTCACGATTCGGTGTGCCAACGTATGTCACCTCAGACAGAGGTCGAAAATTTTTAAGCACTATTTTCAATGAGTTAACTCGCGTTTTAGGCATCGACCACCTTAAAACAACCTCGTACCATCCACAATCCAATGGAATTATAGAACGTTGGCATCGTACACTGAAATCAGCCATTCTGTGCAAAGATACTAATCATTACTACTCTTCGGTTACCAGCAGAATTTTTCATCGAGAATAGCGATTTACGAACTGAAACGGAAGTAGTGAACCAACTACGGGAAGCTATGAGAAATGTACGCCCACACCCTACTACTTGGCACTCCAACCAGAGCGTGTTTATTCCGCAGCAACTTTCCACATGTACACACGTTTTCATCCGTAATGACTCAATTAAACCAACGCTGAGCAAACCATACGACGGTCCGTATCCCATTTTGAATAGAAACTCAAAATTTTACGAAATCCTGGTAGAAGGAAAAAGAAAAAACGTGTCAATTGATCGCTTAAAACCTGCCTGCAAAGTTAGCAGCAACCAAGACGACGCAAATTGTAACACCCCTCAACCTATAGCAAAGTCTACATCAGTTGATCGCTTAAAACCGGCCTGCAAAGTTAGCAGCAACCAAAACGACGCAAATTGTAACACGCCTCAATCTATAGCAAAGTCTACACGATCTGGTCGACGAATTAACCTTCCTGGAAACCTTAAAGGTTATGAAACCTTCTAGAGGGGGAGTAATGTGGC
Source organism: Sphenella marginata (assembly GCA_951509765.1). Lineage (NCBI taxonomy): Eukaryota > Metazoa > Arthropoda > Insecta > Diptera > Tephritidae > Sphenella > Sphenella marginata. The sequence continues at coordinate 60,407,936 of OX608081.1, forward strand.
CACTCCAAGTGTCAAACATGCACTGTGGCAACACCGCGAAAATAATAATGTCAACATATGACATTTTGTCGTTTTCCTTTTTGACGCTACATTCTTCCGGCCTCTTGGCAATGAATTTCTTCTTGAAGCGACCTCCTTGATGTCCAGACGTAAATTTAAATAATCTTATTTTGTATTGGTATATTGTAAGCAATTACAAACATATTTATCAATAAATATAAATACATCTGTTAGCTTACGAATACTGTCTAAATATCTTGCCAAATCTACCTTAAACATGCATTTTCAATTAATAATTCGCTATGTGAAAAGAATTTTGAGACAAACTGTATATTAAGGAAATATTGAATACAATTTTTAAATAGCGACTTTTATTTAGTAGAGCTATTCATATTATTATTATTCATAGTCTCTGATATTCATGTAATTCAAAATTTGAATTCTTTTTTGAAAACGCAATCAAACTTCTATTTTTTGCAAAATTCTATAAGAAAAATGAGATTCGAAGCTATTCATGGTCACTATTTTCGGTTAGTTCTTTAGATGCATCCTAAAACATTTGTTTTCAAAATATGTTTTGCTGCAAAAAATAGTTCAAAGGTACCATTTGTCTGGCAAATACGACAAAAGTTTTTTTTTTTTTTTTTTTTTTCTTAAAAACGCAATCATACTTCAATATTTGGTAAAATTCTGTAATGAAAATGAGATTCGAAGTCATTCTGTGTGTTTATATTTAAATGTAAACTTTTACTGTTCATAAAACTCCAATAATAAAATGGGATTCGAAAGCACCCATGACCACCTTACAATTCAAAATTTGAAGTGTAAAGAAATCAGAGTCAAAGTAGGTAAGAGCGTCGTTGAGTCGGATTTGCTAAACTAAATTTGTAATATGCTCCCGGTAAATGGATTACAAAAAATACTGCATGTATACTAACAACAAAAAAATTACAATATGGCAACCATGTCTAAACGGTGGACATAACTCATGAGCATCTGTGACTTTGAGATTGCGAATTACAATCGCATGCAACGCAAATGAAACAAACGAAAGAAATAATTACAGCTTATGGCGCTCAATCAGTAACCATTATTTATATATTAATAGGCTAAATTTTTTTCTATACAATCAATTGCCAGAGTGTATCTCATAAAAGCATGCATAATTCCAATTATTATATATTTTGATATCTTTTCATGGGCCAGGAACTTTGCATAGGCATATTATATTTAACAAAAAATGCTTCATTAATTTGTAATAATTCATGAAAGTTTTCACCAAAAGCCAAAGCTGTTAAAAAAAGTATCTGACTGTTTCACTGTACATACAGCAGTGGCGCAGGTGGAGCGTGCCGGCTAAGATGCGTGCGTTCGCAGGTTCAAGGACGGGTTCAGGGCAGGTTAAGTTTTTTTTTTTTTACTAAATTGAAACATACATATGAAAACTTTTTATCATAATTTTCTTTTTTTTACATTTATCATATTTGTAACAAAATCCTACTAATATTATAAATGTGAATGTAGCGATGTTTGGATGTCCAGACGTTTGCTTTTGTTCCAAAAACGTGAGAATGGCCTGACGGATTTTGTTGTAATTTGGCACGCCTACAGGTTATAGTCTGGAAAGAGCTATAGGCTATTTTTTTTTTATTTTGGGTGCTCCGACCCTGCTAGGGACCGTTACTTTTCGAAATTTTTTTATTCCTATAACTCTAAGTATATTGAACCTATACTTATGATATTTCGCATATAGGTATAGAAAGATCGTACAATATGGGTATCAAACGAAAGGGGAAGGCCCCAGGTTTCCTTTTGGCTTCGATATATTTGGATAAATTGGTCGATAACTAAGTTATCGGTCAAAATGCGATTGCCCGAAAACCTTAATATTACCCTACAATATGGGTATCAAACGGAAAGTGATGGCCCAAGGTTTCATTTGGACTTCGACAGGTTTCGATAAATTTATCGATGACTGAGTTATCGGTGAAAATATGATTTCCCAAAAACCCCAAACTTGCCCTTTAATATGGGTATCAAACGAAAGGGGAAGGCCGCAGGTTTAATTTGGACTTCGATATATTTCGATAAATTGACCGATAACTGAGTTATCGGTGAAAATTTTATTGCACAAAAACCTTAAAATGACCCTACCATATGGGTATCAAACGAAAGGGGATAGCTCCAGGTTTCATTTGGACTTCGATATATTTCGATAAATTTATCGATAACTGAGTTATCGGTGATTGTCCAAAAAACTTAACATTACCCTATAATATGGGTACAAAAAGAAAGGAGGAGGGCCGCAGGTTTCATTTGGACTTCGAAAGGTTTCGATAAATTTATCGATGATGAGTTGTCGGTGAAAATGTGATTGCCCAAAAACCTTAAACTTGCCCTACAATATGGGTATCAAACGAAAGGGGAAGGCCCCAGGTTTCATTTGTACCTCGTCATATTTCGATAAATTTATCTATAACTGAGTTTTCAATATTCTTTTTTCAAAATTTTCAAAATATTCGAATTTGGTAAATTTTTTAGTAGGCAATAATCCTACTAATATTATAAATGTGAATGTAGCGATGTTTGGATGTCCAGACGTTTGCTTTTGTTCCCTAAAAACGTGAGAATGGCCTGACGGATTTTGTTGTAATTTGGCACGCCTACAGGTTATAGTCTGGAAAGAGCTATAGGCTATTTTTTTTTTATTTTGGGTGCTCCGACCCTGCTAGGGACCGTTACTTTTCGAAATTTTTTTATTCCTATAACTCTAAGTATATTGAACCTATACTTATGATATTTCGCATATAGGTATAGAAAGATCGTACAATATGGGTATCAAACGAAAGGGGAAGGCCGCAGGTTTAATTTGGACTTCGATATATTTCGATAAATTGACCGATAACTGAGTTATCGGTGAAAATTTTATTGCACAAAAACCTTAAAATGACCCTACCATATGGGTATCAAACGAAAGGGGATAGCTCAAGGTTTCATTTGGACTTCGATATATTTCGATAAATTTATCGATAACTGAGTTATCGGTGATTGTCCAAAAAACTTAACATTACCCTATAATATGGGTACAAAAAGAAAGGAGGAGGGCCGCAGGTTTCATTTGGACTTCGAAAGGTTTCGATAAATTTATCGATGATGAGTTGTCGGTGAAAATGTGATTGCCCAAAAACCTTAAACTTGCCCTACAATATGGGTATCAAACGAAAGGGGAAGGCCCCAGGTTTCATTTGTACCTCGTCATATTTCGATAAATTTATCTATAACTGAGTTTTCAATATTCTTTTTTCAAAATTTTCAAAATATTCGAATTTGGTAAATTTTTTAGTAGGCAATAATCCTACTAATATTATAAATGTGAATGTAGCGATGTTTGGATGTCCAGACGTTTGCTTTTGTTCCCTAAAAACGTGAGAATGGCCTGACGGATTTTGTTGTAATTTGGCACGCCTACAGGTTATAGTCTGGAAAGAGCTATAGGCTATTTTTTTTTTATTTTGGGTGCTCCGACCCTGCTAGGGACCGTTACTTTTCGAAATTTTTTTATTCCTATAACTCTAAGTATATTGAACCTATACTTATGATATTTCGCATATAGGTATAGAAAGATCGTACAATATGGGTATCAAACGAAAGGGGAAGGCCCCAGGTTTCCTTTTGGCTTCGATATATTTGGATAAATTGGTCGATAACTAAGTTATCGGTCAAAATGCGATTGCCCGAAAACCTTAATATTACCCTACAATATGGGTATCAAACGGAAAGTGATGGCCCAAGGTTTCATTTGGACTTCGACAGGTTTCGATAAATTTATCGATGACTGAGTTATCGGTGAAAATATGATTTCCCAAAAACCCTAAACTTGCCCTTTAATATGGGTATCAAACGAAAGGGGAAGGCCGCAGGTTTAATTTGGACTTCGATATATTTCGATAAATTGACCGATAACTGAGTTATCGGTGAAAATTTTATTGCACAAAAACCTTAAAATGACCCTACCATATGGGTATCAAACGAAAGGGGATAGCTCAAGGTTTCATTTGGACTTCGATATATTTCGATAAATTTATCGATAACTGAGTTATCGGTGATTGTCCAAAAAACTTAACATTACCCTATAATATGGGTACAAAAAGAAAGGAGGAGGGCCGCAGGTTTCATTTGGACTTCGAAAGGTTTCGATAAATTTATCGATGATGAGTTGTCGGTGAAAATGTGATTGCCCAAAAACCTTAAACTTGCCCTACAATATGGGTATCAAACGAAAGGGGAAGGCCCCAGGTTTCATTTGTACCTCGTCATATTTCGATAAATTTATCTATAACTGAGTTTTCAATATTCTTTTTTCAAAATTTTCAAAATATTCGAATTTGGTAAATTTTTTAGTAGTCAATAATCCTACTAATATTATAAATGTGAATGTAGCGATGTTTGGATGTCCAGACGTTTGCTTTTGTTCCCTTAAAACGTGAGAATAGCCGGATGGATTTTGTTGAAATTTGGCACGCCTACAGGTTATAGTCTGGAAGGAGCTATAGGCTATTTTTTTTTATTTTGGGTGCTCCGACCCTGCTAGGGACCGTTACTTTTCGAAATTTTTTTATTCCATATAACTCTAAGTATATTCGCATATAGGTATAGAAAGGTTTCATTTTGGCTTCGATATATTTGGATAAATTGATCGATAACTAAGTTATCGGTCAAAATGCGATTGCCCGGAAACCTGAATATTACCCTACATTATGGGTATCAAACGAAAAGTGATGGCTCCAGGTTTCATTTGGACTTCGACAGGTTTCGATAAATTTATCGATGACTGAGTTATCGGTGAAAATATGATTTCCCAAAAACCTTAAACTTGCCCTACAATATGGGTATCAAACGAAAGGGGAAGGCCGCAGGTTTAATTTGGACTTCGATATATTTCGATAAATTGACCGATAACTGAGTTATCGGTGAAAATGTTATTGCACAAAAACCTTAAAATGACCCTACAATATGGGTATCAAACGAAAGGGGATAGCTCCAGGTTTCATTTGGACTTCGATATATTTCGATAAATTTATCGATAACTGAGTTATCGGTGATTGTCCAAAAAACTTAACATTACCCTATAATATGGGTACAAAACGAAAGGAGGTGGGCCGCAGGTTTCATTTGGACTTCGATAGGTTTCGATAAATTTATAGATGATGAGTTATCGGTGAAAATGTGATTGCCCAAAAACCTTAAACTTGCCCTACAATATGGGTATCAAACGAAAGGGGAAGGCCCCAGGTTTCATTTGTACTTCGATATATTTCGATAAATTGATCGATAACTGAGTTATCGGTCAAAATGCGATTGCCCGAAAACCTCTATATTACATTACAGTATGGGCATCAAACGAAAGGGGATAGCTCCAGGTTTCATTTGGACTTCGATAGTTTTCGATAAATTTATCGATAACTGAGTTATCGGTGATTGTCCAAAAAACTTAACATTACCCTATAATATGGGTACAAAACGAAAGGAGGAGGGCCGCAGGTTTCATTTGGACTTCGATAGGTTTCGATAAATTTATCGATGATGAGTTATCGGTGAAAATGGGATTGCCCAAAAACCTTAAACTTGCCCTACAATATGGGTATCAAACGAAAGGGGAAGGCCCCAGTTTCATTTGTACTTCGACATATTTCGATACATTTATCTATAACTGAGTTATCGGTAAAAATGCGATTGCAGAAAAACCTTAATATTACCCTACAATATGGTATCAAATCAACATTTGAATTTGCATTCATCCTGGCACAATTTGTCAAAATTGAATTCTTGAAAGACCCCCTAACGTTACCAACGAATACCTCAAAAGAACATTTTGAAAGCCAGTTTTAAATATTATTTTCAAAATTTTCAAAATATTCGAATTTGGTGAATTCTTCAGTAGGCAATAATCATACTAATATTATAAATGTGAATGTAGCGATGTTTGGATGTCCAGACGTTTGCTTCTGTTACTCAATCACGTGAGAATGGCAAGACGGATTTTTATGAAGTTTGGAACGCATACAGGTTATAGTCTGGAAGGAGTTATAGGCTATTTTTTTATATTAATTTTGGGGGTTCGGACGCTTCTAGGGACCATTACTTTTTGATATTTTCCCCCCCCCCCCCCCATACAATTCTGAGTATACTTGACCTATACTTATGATATTTCGCATATAGGTATAGGATGGCCCCAGGTTTCATTTGGACTTCGATATATTTCGATAAATTTACCGACAACTGAGTTATTGGGATGGACCCAGGTTTCATTTGGACTTCGACATATTTCGATAAATTTATCTATAACTGAGTTATCGGTAAAAATGCGATTGCAGAAAAACTTTAATATTACCCTACAATATGGTATCAAATCAACATTTGAATTTGCATTCATCCTAGCACAATTTGTCAAAATTGAATTCTTGAACGAAATACCGCAAAAGAAAATTTTTGAAAACCGATTTTCACTACTCTTTTCAAAATTTTCAAAATATTCGAATTTGGTAAATTCTTTAGTAGGCAATAATATTTTATAAATATGAAATCTTAAAGTATATTATTGATTTTGAAAGGCCTCCTAACTACTTACATCCCGAGCAACGCCGGGTACCCTGCTAGTATTTCAATATTTTTCCGTTTATGACCTCTATCTTGGAGTGAAAAAATCAAATTTTTTTAAAAAAAGGTAAACAATTATTCCAATTTATCATTATTTCTCTTTTTATTTTTTTAAGAAATATATCATACAATATACAAAAAGTAAAAACACAGTTTGTAGCTTCTTCAATTTTATATTTACGAAATAGGTATAAATCGCGTTAATTTTCCTAAAGACATCAACTATTTTCTTCCTAAAAATTTTAATTTGTAAAAGAGTCGACATATAACCGGAACCCTTATACTTGAAACACAATATTTCAATATTTTTCTGTTTATGACATCTATCTTGGAGTGAAAAACCCAAATTTTTTGAGAAAAAGCTAAAAAGTTATTCCAATTTATCAATATTTATCAATTTATATTTTTTATTATATTAAGATATGGGTTTTCATTATTTCTGAAAAACCAGAAAACCATCAAAACAACTAAAGGAAAAATTGAGAAAACTGTCTGTATACCCAAAAGAAAAAAATTTGGAAACCGGATAGTGTTAAGAAGTTAGCGGAATCTCAAAATGAACGTTCATTCGTTTCAACCCATATGGCTATGTATGTATGTATATTCTTAGCGGTAGAAATATTTGCTGAACCTTTAGTGCTTAGGTATAGCATTTGACATGGTATATTCATGTGTACGAATAGCGCATGTGTAATGGTCTCGGGTGGGACGCGTGAAACAAGTCTTGCCGAACGACTTGATTTAAAAAATTTACTTCTTTATTTATTAACGTTCATACATTCATTCATTTACAAAAGTTCTTACAAGCTAATTTATAACATTTTTATGTTTAGTCATCAAAATTATATTATGTACAATATGTATCGAAATATTGATTTCATAAGTGCCAATGCACTTCTTTTGTTGTGAGCTAATTGCTTAATTTCTCTAAATACTATTTGTTTACTTTATTGTGCAATACGATGGTACAATGCACTGAAGTATTTTGTTAGGTGTAGCGTTACGCTGACCAGTCAACCTCAATTTGCTTTGCTATTGGAGTGGAATGGCCAGGTGACGTAACTCCCCCTTCCCTTGATTGAAAACACTCCTGGGTTTTTGTATTTATGTTTAATTCAATTGCTTTATGTTTGTTTGTAAAATGAATAAAAAATACAAGCAAAATTAAAGCAATTACTGCAATGAATGAAATTATCAGCCAAATGTTAATTTGATATTTTTTCTTGTGGTAGGTAAGTTCTTCGACTTTCTGAGCGTTTTCAATTTGGGTGATGATTAGTTCATCAAATGTGGGTTGAAGTTGTGTATAATTGATATTTGATTCGAGATAGCGTATTACATATTTTTGTTCAAATGCTTTATTTAAGTTTTTATAAGTTTCGTTTCTGACTTTAAGTTCACAATCATTAAATGAAATAAGATGAGTTCCTACTAAATACAAAATTCTTTCGTTACATGTACTGCTTATCTCGATTCCTTTCGTATTATTTACAATAATTAAGCCTTTTTCAATTTCTTCGATTTCTTCTTTACGGTTTTTTTTTTTTTTACAGTATTTCCTGATTATACATGCATTTTGAATTTTCAGATTTTTCTGGTATAAATTTTTTGAGAAAAGGTATCTTGTATTATTAATCTCTAAAACATGTTCGCTTTTAAATTGTAGCTCCTCCGAATTTTTGTTTGTACAAGGTGTTATAAATACATGTTTTGCTGTAGTTACTTCAGTTGGAATCTTTAGTGAAAATATAATATTACCTGCTGAGGCGGCTGCACCTAGTTCGATATTCTCTAACTTAAATATATCTATATTGTATCTATTTATCTCCTCAGGGGTTAGAATGTTGCTGGACATTAAGTTTAGTCTAGCTGATGCTAAATTATTTTGTATGTTTTCTATGTTACTACTAAGTGTCCTAATTCTAAGTAGAATGTCGAGGTATATGATCTGTCTGTGTATGTCTCTATTCTCATTTTGTATTGAATTTAATTTAAGAGAAATCTGTTTTCTATCTGACTCTATAGCTTTTTTGATGCTTTGGAAAGTTTTATTTAAGTTGTCGTTAATTTTTATGTTTTTATTTATAGTTTCTATAGCATTATGGTTGTTCACATCGATAACCTTGAGATGCTCTTCTATATTCTGTCTGTCGTCGTCGTCCATGGTTCCATACAACCATTTCATTGTTGTACCTAAGATGTTAACTAATCCTCTTTTTTGCTTATGTGGTAATAGTGTGTAGAGTTTACTTCTTAACATTGTGAATTCCTGTGTCAAGATTTGTTCCTTTTCAGTCAGTTTAGCGTCCCTAACTAGATTTTCTAGTGCGTCAATTATATTTCCTATTTCCTGCGGTCTGATTATATGTAGAATAATGTCGAAATCTGTAATGACTTGTACGTTGCTGAGTTTTATTTCGGTGAATCCATCTTCGCTCTTGATTTCCTCAATTGTCATCGTTGCGGTTGTTCCTATTATCAGCAGTGTGAACATCATAAGCATTGGTGTCGACAGTACCTGCAAATTTTCCAGGTCTTTTAATATTACTGACATGGATGTTTTGATGTGGTAACTTCCTATATCTGGATTCATACTTATGCCTAAGTGCTCGATAATTTTTTACGTATCCTGCGCTTCTGTTTTCATTATAATTTTCCCTTTTCGTGTTAATCTTGTTGATGATTCTTTCCTTAGTATCCCTTATCCTGTCATGAATTACCTTTTTGTCAATTTTCCCTGCTGCTACGTCTGAAGGCGTTGCTTTCAAGGTTGAATGAATGTTGTTATTGTAGGTCTGAGTACACTTGTACATTTTCTCTCTGGTTGATAAGGCAGGATACTCTATTTCTGTGATTCTAAATTTTTCTCCTATCGTGTTGTGAAACCTTTCGATGTCTGAGTTGCCCGTGTGACTATTGGGTTTAGTAAAGTGAACTTCGACACCTTCTTCTCTTAAAAAGTCCCTCACATTTACGGAATTGAATTCATTATCAGTTATAAATAGTCTAGGCTTCCCTCTCATAGCGAAGTACATTCGCAAAGTTTCGACAAATGTTATGCTATTTTTGTCTTCTAAAAAGAGTGCTACTGCGAATTTAGAAAATTTATCGATGAAGGTCATGAAGTTGTGTTTTTTAATCGTGTAAGTATCTAGGTGTACTACTTCGTTAGTAGTACAGGATACCGAAGTGTGTAGGGGGAGCAGAGTTGATGCTGGGGGTCAAGGACTGGTGCGTATGCCTAGGTGGTAATAGGCTGGGTCGCGCACTACGGCGCAATCTTGAAGTCGAAGGAATCGCGTTACCAGAAGGTAGTGGCGAGTCGGACGACGTTGAAGGTTGCGTAGCTCGATAGCATGGCGCAACGTACGTATCAGTCCATAGGTTCCTGTTCGCGAGTCCAGAGCATATGAGCAGGTGACACAGGCCAAAGCAGTTATTGCACTTGACTGATGCCAACGGCGTATATAATCTTAACCGACAAACAGAGCACGTAGTATAAGGGACCAGGAGCTGATGGTTGTGGCTTATACTCGTGCTAATGCTGGAAGAAGAGGGGCTGACCGGGGGGGTGGGAGAGAGCGGACGCTCAGCATTGCTCAAATCCACTTGGGAAGTGCTACGTAGGGAGTAGCTGTGAGCTGCTGTGTGAGATGTTGACGCCTGTGGGCGTGAGCGGCCGCTCGAAAGGTCTACTTGCTGATGTGCATTGTTAGTGCTAGTCGTGGAGACTGATGTGACAGAGTCAGACATATGTGGCGGAGCGATACTTGATCGACGACGGCCACTGGACGTCATAGGACGTGAACAGCAAGGGGCCACAAAAGTTTTATAAAAACTAGCGGGTCTATGAGTAGAGGGATTTAGTCCGGAGCAACTAGTTAGATGCAACCATCTGCTACAGTTAGAGCATTGTACCGAATGTGAACGTTTCACATAAATTTTCTTCCAGCATACACAGCAGATCCATTCTCTAGGTCCGGGGTTGGATTCAATACCAGCCCGGAGCAGGAGAGTCTTGAGCAGTCCCGCTGCAAGGAGCTGCTCGGAGGATGACATTATTGGGGGGAGGATTACTGACGGTTTAGGCAGGGGGGTAGTGAAATAACAGCCCTTGGTCGGGGAAACCCCGAGTCATTCCGGTACGTAGAACCGGCTGTCGTGGGAATGTGTATCCTGCAATTTAATTGCAACGGCCTAACTGGCAAAATTGTTGAAGTGACAAATTTAATGAAGCGACTGAACATCAAGATCGCGGCTATCCAGGAGACAAGGTTAGGTGGAAGGTCGTCTCTTTTGACCTGCAACGGGTACAATGTACACCGTTGTGACCGTGCGAGAGGGCTTGGGGGTGGTCTGGCATTCATCACGCATCAATCTGTGCAGTATCGTCTATTTGAGCCTGACATCGACCCGAGGGACACCACCTTAGAACGTCAAGGTATGGTTGTCCGGTCAGGCGATGTCGACCTTGAAATCATAAACATTTACGTACCTCCTGTCACCTGTTGTCCCAGGGACTACCACCCTGACATTCGTGCGTTACTCAGGGGCGAGAACCGCGTCATCCTTGGTGACTTCAACGCACACCACGACCTGTGGCACTCCAGCCTGCAGGCCGATGGTAGGGGACAGGAGCTGGCTGACCAAATAGACGATTCGACGTTTTGCACGGTAAATGGGGATGCCCCCACTAGAGTGGCGGTAAACTGCTCTAGCTCGCCAGACATCACCATAGTCAGCGCTGGACTAATAAACTGCGTTGACTGGCGACCGATGCTGACGCTTGCTTCAGACCACCTACCCATAGTGCTCTCAATCGATCGCCCCACCGACTTTGTCACCGCTGAGAAACGCACATACACTAACTTCAATAAAGCCGACTGGGAGGGTTTTCTCAACACCACAGAGAGCGCCTTCGCTGCTCTTCCTACCCCGTCTGACGTACGAGAAGGGGAAAAGGCGTTTCGTATGGCCCTAATTTCAGCCTCCCACCAACACATTCCGTCAGGTAGAATAAAGGAAGTGCGTCCATTCTTCCCCGCAGAGGCAGCGGCCCTGGCAAATGAACGTGACCATATTAGACACCTTGACCCTACGGATCCTCAAATACGGGATCTTAACGCGGAAATCAGACGCTTAGTAGATCAACACAAACGCGCTAAGTGGGAGGAGCACCTAAGGTCTTGCAACCTCTCGGCTGGAGTTGGCAAATTATGGTCGACGGTGAAATCTTTGTCCAACCCGACTAAACCTAACGACAAAATATCCATCGCCTTCGGTGATAAGGTTCAGTCGAAGCCAAAAAGATGCGCGAGCGCCTTCTGCCGACAATTTGTAATGCATCCTACGTTGAACAAAGATATTCGCCGAGCCACCAGGGAAGCGCACAAACACAAAAACAGCGATGCGCCCGTTGCCATCTCCACAACAGAAGTTCATGAGGCTATTCGGAGATCCAAGAACACCAAATATATCGGCCCCGATGGCATTTCCATGCTGATGCTGAAACACCTTGGCGACGAAGGCATAAGATACCTCACACAAATTTTCAACCTTTCCCTTTCCACCTTTGTTATTCCTGAAAGATGGAAACAAGCAAAGGTGGTCCCACTACTAAAGCCTGGCAAGCCAGCTGCCGTAGGGGAGTCATATCGCCCGATATCTCTCCTCTCGCCAGTAGTGAAAGTGTTGGAAGCCACCTTGTTGCCGTACTTCACCGCAAACCTGCGGCTCGCCGAACATCAGCATGGATTTCGCAAAAATCACAGCACCACCACCGCGCTGAACGCCATAACCACTCAGATAGGGGACGGGCTAAACCAAAAGCGTCCAAACCACAGGACAGTGCTAGTTGCGCTTGACCTGGCCAAGGCTTTTGATACGGTCAACCATGCGCAACTAATGAAAGACCTTGAAGATTCGTCCCTTCCTCCCTGTCTTAAACGTTGGACTGCAAACTACATGAGTGGTCGTCAATCGTCGGTTGAGTTCAGAGGCGCAAGATCAAAACCCAGAATAGTTAAACAGGGGGTGCCGCAGGGTGGTGTCCTATCCCCGTTCCTGTTCAACTATTATATATCGAAACTTCCCCCCCCACCAGAGGGTGTCTCGATCGTCTCTTACGCCGACGACTGTACGATTCTGGCAACAGGCCCCTCCGTAGAAGAACTCTGCTCTCGTATTAACTCATACCTCCCAGCCGTGTCCGAATTCTTCGCCGGGAGAAACCTGGCATTGTCACCGAATAAGTCCTCGGCCACCCTATTTACGACGTGGACAACGCAAGTGAACATGGAATTAGACGTCTACGTTGATAATGTCAAGCTACCAACTGTCTCACACCCCAAAATCTTAGGGGTGACGTTTGATAACATGTTCAAATACGGCGCTCACGTAACCGCAATTGCCAATAAAGTCCAAAGCCGTAACAAAATCCTCAAGTCCCTAGCTGGCAGCACTTGGGGTAAAGACAAAGAAACGTTACTAGCTACATATAAAGCAATTGGCCAGCCGGTACTGAGCTACGCGACGCCTATATGGTCGCCGGGGCTAGCTGACACACACTGGACGAGGCTACAGGTCTGCCAAAACACCGCCCTTCGTACCGCCACTGGTTGTCTTCTTATGTCTCCTGAGCATCACTTACATAATGAAGCGAAAATGCTCGCCGTTAAAGAGCATAGCGAGATGTTGACCAGGCAATTCCTGTTCAACTGTTGCAAACCGCAGCATCCGAACGGACGCCTGATCAACGAGGATCCGCCCCCCAGGAGCATAAGGAGCCATCTACGCAAACACTACGATGAGATCCGGCACCTGATTTCCACGCCGTTTGATCCTAAGGTGCACCGGCAGGCCCTCACCCTCATCCACACAAATTCGGTAAATTCCTATGTTGGCTCTCTCCCGGTGAACGCCGTTCTTCAGGCAGCAACACCACCCGTTGCCGAAGAGGAGCGCGAGCTGCCTAGGGAGACTAGGGTGATGCTGGCCCAACTCCGGTCTGGATACTGTAATAGGTTAAACTCTTACCTATCCAGACTGAACCCCGACTTGCCTAATGTCTGTCCGGCATGCGGCTTGTCCCCCCATACCACTAACCATCTTTTTGTCTGCTCATCTGAGCCTACTCTTCTAACACCCATATCCCTCTGGTCCTCCCCTATTGAAGCCGCTAGGTTTTTAGGACTCCCGTTAGAAGAGCTCGATGACAATATTGGGTAAGGTTGACACTGACTACCTAGGCAGGGCAAAGTAGTGTTAAAACAACAAAACAACAACAACAACTACTTCGTTAGTATCCTTGGGCGTTTCTGTTAAATTGAATTTCGGTTTTATTGGTTTCCGATCGTATTTAGTTTGGCAACATATATCGCAATTGTTTATAAATTTGTGAATAAGCTGTTTTAGATTTTTATGGTATATGAGCCTTTTTAATCCTTCATAGTTTTCATTGATGCCTGAATGGCCACTTTCTGTCAAGTGATAATTTTTAATGTACCTAAAGGCTTCATCTCCATCTCGCATATCTTAAGCATGATGTGAGCATTTGAAGAATTTTATTCCTCCATTAAATAATTCTATCAATTTTTGTTGTACCGCATTATATTGGCTATCAGGGAGCTCAGAAAAAATTCCTACCTTTCCTGATTTGAGGAATCTTCGGAAGATATCTGACATAAAACCGCTATTTATATCATCTAGGCTAATACATATCTTCCTTTTCCCATCAACTATTTCTATCTCTCTGTTCTTATGATCGGTTAAGATTATTTGGGTATGGAACCGATTGACTACTGTGCCTAAAATTGGAAAGTGATTGTTGAGTTCCTCTTCTTCGGAATGTATTGTTGCACAAGTGCTTATGTTGTCTATGTTCTCCGACCTTGCTAAGTAGATTTCGCCTGTGTCATTATTTATTCTACTTAGAAAATCAGCTAGGGTATTTTCTTTACCTTTAATGTAGCCGATATTAATGTCGTATTCTCCTAGTTTTAGTATCCATCTCTGTAATCTAGGGTTAATGTCTTTCCCTTTATATTTAGTTTGTAGCCACTTTAGTGGTTGGTGGTCAGTTAATAAGTCGAAGTTCCTACCATAAACATAAGGCCTAAAATAGTTAACTGCCCATACTATGGCAATAAGTTCTTTTTCTGTGGTTGAATATTTTTTTTCATGCTCATTCAAAGTTCGGCTTGCATAGCAGATTGGATGTCCTGTTTGCATTAGTGCACCTCCTATGGCGTAATCACTTGCATCAGTGACAATCTCAAACTTCTTTTTAAAGTCCGGGTACTTTAGCACCGGTGGGGAGATTAGTAACCTTTTTAGTTTATAAAAGGCATCCATATACTGTGTATCATGAACGTTAACCTTTACATCCTTTTTCAGATACTTTGTCATAGCCTGAGCTATCTTGGCGTAATTCTTTATGAATTTACAATAGTATCCAGTTGCTCCTAGAAAGGATTTTATTTGTTTTGCTGTTTGCGGCAGCTTGAGTTTTTGAATTGCCTCCACTTTGGTGGGGTTTGGCTTCACTCCTTCTGTGGTCAAGATGTGTCCTAAATATTCTGTAGTGGTGGCGAAAAAGTTACATTTGTCAATCTGAATTCGAAGATTGTGTTGCCTTAGCCTATTGAAAATTTTTCTGATGTTATCCATGTGTTCCTGGGCTGTGGTGCTGAACACAAGGATATCGTCTAGGTAGACTACACATATTTTATTAATGTAATCCCTTAATACTGAGTTCATAAGCCTTTGGAAAGTGGCTGGGGCATTTTTTAGGCCAAAAGGCATACGAACAAACTCGTAATGTCCTAGTGGAGTAGAAAATGCGGTTTTCGCCCTGTCTTCTTCTTTAATAAGAATCTGGTGAAAACCCTTCGCCAGGTCTAATGTGGTGAAATACTGGGCTCTTCCTAATTTCTCCAGTATGTTTTCAATATTGGGAATAGGAAATTTGTCGCTTACAGTAATATCGTTCAAGGATCTATAGTCTATAACGATACGCCATTTCTTTTTCCCGGATTTGTCCACTTTTTTTGGGACGATCCATAGTGGTGAGTTATAAGGTGAACAGCTTTCTTTAATGATACCATGTTCTATCATTTCCTTCATTTGTTTATTTATTTCCTCCTCGTGGATTTGAGGGTAGCGATAAATTTTAGAATATACGGGCCTATCAGTTGTTGTCACGATTTCGTGTTTTACCTCATGTGTGTGGGAAAGTATTTGTCCTTCTTGAAAAAATAAGTCAGAATTGTCGTTTACAATTACCTGTAGTAGACCTTTTACTTCTTCATTCATGTCCTCCCGCAATAACTTTTGCCTAATGGTGCTATCTACCTGTGTGGCCTCGAGTGTATGTATATCCTCGAACTTATGTGGACATGCATCAATGAATCTCGTTCTAACATTATGAATTTCGATATATCCATCCTTAAGGTTTATGATTGCTTCCATAGGTTGCAGAATATTTTGTCCTAATATTGCGTCGAACTTTTTATTTTTCAAGTTGGTCAATTTCCAACTCATGAAATTGTTTTCTTTAAATTCGTTTGGTAGGGGGGTGATAATTTCAGTACTTACCCCCACGTTTCCATCTAATGTCCTAAAAGTCATGGGTTTTGTTAGTTTGGTTCGTTTGTATTTGAGGAGCTTGTCTTCTCCAATCAGAGATGTATTTGAGCCTGTGTCGATAAGGCATGTTATCTCGTCCTCACCGATATTTAATTTAACTAACGGTAGATTATGGGGTCGGCCGGAGACCGAAAATTTTCGCCCTCTTCGTGAGCAGCTTCTATATTGTCGACTTCCATAGGTTCAGTTCGGTTGTTTTTGTAATGCCCTGAGTTCGTGGAATTATTTTGGAATCGCCTACTCTGCTGAGAGCGGTGATTAAATTGAGCAGAGTTGGTTCTTGGTTGTCTGAGCTGTCCGGAGTTGTCTGAACTAATCGCTGGTACTTGGGTTTTCCTTTCTGGCAAGGGTGCTTGCTGAGAAGAGTGTGGTGATGAATTTTGTGTGAACCTATTTGGTTTATTAAACTGTTTTCTTAACATCTCTGTCTCTTCTAGCAGGTAGTATGCGTCTCTTAAGGAGTTTTTGCTTCTACTATATTGTTACCGCCGTCAATTGAAGTAATCTGGCAGCCTTAATACGATATTGCTATTAATCTCATTTCATTTTTATTTGCTATTTTCTTTTGATATTCATAATGTTATACATACATATTCTTTTCATATTTCTATATACGCGTGTTCACATATCCTATAAAGAAAAAAGAACGGTCAAAAATTGCGCCACATGGTATCAGAAATTGCGCGTGAACACGAATTGTTTTAAAGCTCTCTACCTTTTTGTAAAATTCATCTTTTCAAGTTGCATAATTTTCACAGTATAACATTGCATATATGTATTATTCTTGAATAAACTGAATTACATGTCAAGCTCTTAAAAATTCGTGTATAATTTCTGCAAGCGCCAACAATTCTTTAAAACAATTCTCTTCTACGATAATTAATTGCGATACTGCGACATGCCTGGAGAGAAGGACAAAGGTGTTGAATATAATTGTCGATGCTGTGAGGGTGCAGATGACGAGCGCATGGTACAATGCGACTCCTGCGACCAATGGTTTCATTTTAGCTGCGTCAATGTTGACAGCCGTGTGGCCGACATAAGTTGGAACTGCAAATCATGCGAACACATGCCGGGCCCAATGGCAGTAGTTACTAAGGAATCAGAAAGGTCAAACAAATCGGTTCCGTTTTCTATTGCTCCACCAACGTCAGCATCATCGCCTGAACTGACAAGTCAAAACCAACATATTCTTTCTGAAGCTCCAGCACCGCTATGGACTCAGCCAACGTTTACTTACTCTTCAATATACGCAGTGCCAAAGCTTTCGATAGCACCGGCGAGTGTATCTACACACGTGACAACGTCAAACGCACCGACATACGCGGATGTGTCCCTACATAATCAAAATCGTTTCCAGCCGCTGCGCGGTACAGCAAATTTACCTGCTATATCGACTGCAACAAATTATCAGTTGGTTCAGCAAATAAATAATAATTCACTACTGAACTTCCCTATGCAACAAGACTTACCAGCACGCTCAATTGGGATGACTCCTTCTCTGACAACCAACGAAAATAATGCTGATGCACCAACGCTAGCAACGAATAGCCAGAGAATGGATACATCCGAGCGAATGCGAGCATTGCAGTTGGAACGTTTAGAAGAGGAAATGCGTATCCAACAACAGTATTTAGACAGTAAATACAAAATACTAACGCAGTTTGGCGACTTGAACATTTCAAGTGATCGAACATCAATGCTTAACCCGGGTTCTACGCCAGCACAGCTTGCCGCTAGACATGCCATCCCAAAACAGTTACTTACATTTAATGGTGACCCAGAAGAGTGGCCTCTCTTTATAAGCCAGTTTGAGAACAGCACGTCCGTGGCAGGTTATTCAAATGCAGAAAATCTGATGAGACTACAGGCTTGCCTGAAAGGCAAAGCACGCGATTTAGTAAAGAACAAGCTGTTGTTGCCTGCCATGGTGCCAGACATTATTGAAACGTTGCGTATGTGCTGTGGCCGACCTGAATATATTTTGGAGCGCGCAATTGCTAAAGCTAAAAATACGCCACCTTTTAAAGACAAGCTAGAAGCATTAATTGAGTTTTCCTTATGTGTGCAGAACATCTGCGCTACGATGGAGAGTTGTAATTTAGACACACACCTGATGAATCCCCTACTAGTAAAGGAGCTGGTAGATAAGCTTCCAAGCAATTACAAGCTCAACTGGGCTATGTATACCAAAGACGAACGCATACCAATAGTAAAGGGTTTTAGTGACTGGCTACGTAAAATTGCCGAGGCAGCAAGCACGGTTGTGACGCCAATGGTGTACAAATCAAGTGCAAATGTAAACACGCACACTCAGGCCGAAGTCCTACCAAATAACAAAGGCGAATCGAGCGTCCATGTAAAAAAATGTTTGGTATGTAAAATACGTGATCATCATCTAACCCAATGTGAAGCTTTTAAGACCTTACCCCTCAAACGCAGATGGGAAGTAGTCAAAGAGCATAATGTGTGCAGACAATGTCTTGGTTCTCATCGCCGTAAATGTTACATAAACCAAGAATGTGGTATCGAGGGTTGTAAGTACAAGCATCATAAGTTATTACATCGAGACGTAGTGCAGCCACCCTACAACGACAAACCGTGTAGCAACCCTACCGGGCAAATGATCGCGCATAGCAGCAGCGCTAAGGAGAAGGGTCCATTCTTTCGAATAATTCCAGTTCAACTACACTCGCAGGGTAAGTTCATCGAAACCTTTGCGTTTTTGGATGAAGGTTCAGCTGTCACTTTAATCGAAAAAAGTATGTTCGAGAAGTTGGAACTGAAAGGTATGCAGGAGCCATTATGTCTGCGGTGGACCGGCGACACTACACGCACCGAGTACGATTCTTTCAAAACAAATGTGGAAATTTCGGGTGCTATGAATGATCGCAAATTTAAGCTTATCAATGCACGCACTGTAGAAAATTTAAGTCTACCTGAACAAACGATCGACGTTAAAGGAATGGTAAAAAGGTACCCATATTTGGCTGGGCTACCAATTCAGTCTTACGTAAATGCGAGACCAACCATTTTGATTGGATCGGATAACTGGAGACTGGCTATTCCACTAAAGATTCGAGAGGGTTCATGGCATCAACCCATTGCGTCAAAAACTAGGCTTGGATGGACACTTCAAGGTTGTCACACAAATCCATCGCATGAATTTATGGTAAATGTTCACGTATGTGAGTGCGAGAAAAGTCTTAGCGAGCTTCACGATGCAGTAAAGAACTATTTTAGTTTAGAGGTTCCCAAGCCAATGCACCTTCTATCTGCGGACGATAACAGAGCGCTAGCTATTCTCAACGCTTCTTGTAAGAAGGTAAACGGTCGTTTTGAGGTTGGGTTACTTTGGCGCAACAAAGATATTACTCTACCAGACAGCTACACAACTGCCTACAAACGTTTAATGTGTCTTGAAAATAAATTTTCCAAAGATCCACAACTAAGGTCTACAATTCAAGGACAGATAGATAACTTAATTTCAAAAGGGTATGCGAAGAGGTTGCCACCCTCTGAGGCAGCTACGCAAATCAGCAAGACGTGGTATCTCCCCATATTTACCGTCACAAACCCAAACAAGCCAGGGAAAATCCGACTAGTGTGGGACGTTGCTGCAAAATCAAACGGCGTATGTCTTAACGATTTTTTGTTTCCTGGGCCTGACTTGTTGAATTCATTGGTGGAAGTTTTGCTATCGTTTCGAGTTGGGCGAGTAGCTGTGTGCGGTGATATAGCCGAAATGTTTCACCAAATCAACGTCACTAAAAGCGATATGCATGCTCAAAGATTTTTATGGTGCGACGAAGACACTAAGCGACCGAATACCTTCGTAATGCATGCCCTATCGTTCGGCTTAAACTGCGCTCCATGTATCGCGCATTTTGTACGAGACAAAAACGCTGAGCAATATCGACTCGAGTTCCCAAGAGCGGTCGAAGCAGTGCAGCGTTATCACTACGTTGACGACTTTATCGACAGTGAAAACGATGAAGAATCTGCTCTTTTGCTAGCCAGACAAGTAAAACAAATCAATGCGAGTGCTGGATTCGAGGTTAGGAACTGGGCTTCCAATTCTCCAAAGGTTCTCCAGCAACTAGTAAACAAAGGTTCAACTGATTCCGGTTCAAGAGAATGGGGATCTACTACCAAGATACTAGGTATGTATTGGGAACCTACTAATGATGTGTTTAGATTTAATTGCAGATTTGCAAGGCTGCGTCGTAATGTGTTAAACAAAGCGATCGTACCAACAAAGCGTGAATGCCTTCAAATCTTGATGTCTATTTTCGATCCTTTGGGATTTCTTTCCGCCCATACCATCGGGTTAAAAATACTGCTCCAGGATATTTGGCGTGCTGGCATTGACTGGGACGAGTCTCTCAGAGACGCATTGCATGATAAATGGTGTAAGTGGAAATCAACGATACCTGACATAATGAATGTAAGGGTACCTCGCTGCTACTCCACTATTCTTTATGGTGCTAATAGCGTCCAGCTTCACACTTTCGTGGATGCCAGCGCTACTGCATTTGCTGCTGTTAGTTATTTACGTATTCAACAAAATGATGACGTCGAAATCGCTTTCGTTGCGGCGAAATCCAAAGTAGCTCCGCTGAAGCCAATTTCGATCCCTAGGCTGGAACTTCAAGCCGCTGTGTCTGGTGTTAGACTTGCCAACAACATCCTTAAGGTACCTCGTATATGTGTACAATCCCAATTTTGGTGGACTGACTCCAAGACGGTTCTACAGTGGCTACGCATCGACCCAAAAAACCTTCAGCAGTTTGTAATGCACCGAGTTGGCGAGATTCTTGAGTCGTCAAATGTTTCACAGTGGAGATGGGTTCCAACGCGAATGAATCCAGCGGATTTGGCGACAAAACCTCACAACAAAGTCGACACAAATATGTGGTTCAGTGGACCGGAATTCTTACAAGCAGATATGACGTATTGGCCCAGTTGCGATGAGTTCAATCAGTTGAAAGAGGCAGAGCTCAAACGTCCGATATTGTTGATAGACAAACTCGACCTACTCACTTGCGCACCAAACGTGGAATATTTCTCCCACTGGCAGCGCTTGTATCGTGCTGTGGCTACTTTTACTCTATATCTAACAAAACTCAAGGCCGCTTCTAAATCTTCCGTAAGACCGCAGTCAATAGACTCTACGATGGTACAAACTGCAAAAACTTTCCTTATACGATACGCCCAACGAACCGCGTATGAGCAAGAAATAAAGAACTTAAAAGGTGGCAGGCCTATTGGGACTAAAAGCAAGCTGATTAGCCTAAACATCTACTTAGATGACAATGACGTTATTAGAAGCAGAGGAAGGGAAGAATTCCTCAACAACCATGAAGATACTATCGTGCTGCCCAGTGAAAGTTATATAACGTTTCTTTTAGTTCGGTCGTTTCACGAAAGCCTACATCACCAATCGCATGAGACTGCAATCAACGCGATAAAAGGTCGATACTTCATACCACGGCTGCGTAAGCTTTATAAAAAGGTACGACGTTTATGCCAACACTGAAAAAACCTGACTGCGATGCCTCGACCTCCACAAATGGCAGCGCTGCCAGCTGCTCGGTTAGCGATATTTCAAAGACCATTCACATTCGTCGGCGTCGATTACTTTGGCCCACTCCAAGTATCCGTTGGACGTAGGCGTGAAAAACGATGGGGTGTAGTGTTTACTTGCCTCACCGTTAGAGCAATTCACATCGAGGTGGCACACAGTCTTGACACGAGTTCGTGCATAATGTGTTTTCGAAATTTTATGGCTAGGCGTGGTACCCCAAGAGAGGTCTTCTCAGATAATGGAACCAATTTCAAAGCCTCGGAGAAAGTCTTACGTGACGAATTCAAAAATGTCGACCAGCAAATAGTTTGCTCTACATTCGACGGCATCAAGTGGAGGTTCAACCCACCCGGAGCGCCACACATGGGCGGGGTCTAGGAGACGTTGATAAGGTCAGTCAAGTCTACGCCGAAAGCCTTAGAAGCGCTTTATGGGAAATAGAATTCATAATAAATTCGCACCCGCTTACGTTCGTTTCTCTGGAGAGTGACGACGACGAGGCTATAACTCCTAACCATCTATTGATCGGCTCTTCTGACGGCTACAAGCCTTTCGGCAACGACAACAACAACTTGCGACAACGTTGGCACCAAACCCAAAAATTCGCGAACCAATTCTGGGCAAGGTGGTTAAAAGAATATGCACCAATAATCTCAAGACGAAACAAATGGTTCTCACCCCAACCGCCTATACGTGTGGGAGACATAGTGGTTATTGCAGACTCCGATCTTCCCAGAAACTGTTGGCCTAAAGGGAAAGTAATTGATACAGTGGTGGCAAGCGACGGGCAAGTTAGACGTGCCACGGTGAAGACACAATTTGGAATCCTCAGCCGACCATCAACTAGAACTGCAGTCGCCACGAATACAGAAAGCAACCTCGACAAATAGGACTCGCTTACGGGGGAGGGAATTGTTACCGCCGTCAATTGAAGTAATCTGGCAGCCTTAATACGATATTGCTATTAATCTCATTTCATTTTTATTTGCTATTTTCTTTTGATATTCATAATGTTATACATACATATTCTTTTCATATTTCTATATACGCGTGTTCACATATCCTATAAAGAAAAAAGAACGGTCAAAAATTGCGCCACATGGTATCAGAAATTGCGCGTGAACACGAATTGTTTTAAAGCTCTCTACCTTTTTGTAAAATTCATCTTTTCAAGTTGCATAATTTTCACAGTATAACATTGCATATATGTATTATTCTTGAATAAACTGAATTACATGTCAAGCTCTTAAAAATTCGTGTATAATTTCTGCAAGCGCCAACATATATACTATACTGGCTAAATTAGGTTCTATGCCATTAAGAAAGGTTTTCAAAATTATCGACTCATTTACTGTTGGTGAAAATTCTACAGGTTTATTAGTGTCCTGATCATATTTTGTATTGAGTTTGTCTAAAATATTTCTTAAAATGTTAAAATAGTCACTTACGTTGTTGTTCTTTGCGGTGATCGCCTGATGGTAAAGGTTATGGTATGTTTCCTTAACTCCAAAGTTTCTTATGAGCTCACTTTTTATGCTATCCCAGGTTGGCGTGGACCCCAAAGTTCGGATTGTATTTAGAGCTGCTCCCTGAATCTTTGTCCTAATGTAGCGTTGGAATATGAATTCTTTGAGAGCCGCATTTTCGTTGAATAGGGGTAGTACTAATTCTACTTCTCTGATGAAGGCGGATAGGTCATGTGATCGGTCGCCCCGGAATTCTTTTATCCTTGATGCTTCCTTGATAAGTTCCGTCACGGGAATTGCCAGTTGTTGCTGTTGATTTTCCATAATTGCTTTGAGTAGTAAGGTCCTTCGGGATTAGTATTATTGTTCGATTGTTCGGAGTTTTCGATCCGTGGTGATATTTATATTTATCGGTTCGATTGTTTTACTTGTGGTCAAATATATAAATTTTTGTCCCACTTTATTTAAACTTTCATTGATTTTCGCAATGTCACTTTCAAAGCTCTTTAGAGTTTGTTTTATTTTGTGGTAAAATCTTTGGATTTTTGTTTCACTTTAATGATTCAACGTCGGTTGATTTGCACAAAGTCACTTGCAAAGTTCTTTAGAGTTTGCTTTATTTTGTGGTAAAATCTTTGGATTTTTGCTTCACTTTAATGATTCAACGTGAGCTGATTTGCACAAAGCCACTTGCAAAATTCTTTAGAATTTGCTATGTTTCGCGATCAAATCTTCAGATTTGTATTAACCGAAACTTTGGTTCTGTCAATTCTTGGGAATTGATCTCCGTAGACTGCGCCAAACAAGTCTTGCCGAACGACTTGATTTAAAAAATTTACCTCTTTATTTATTAACGTTCATACATTCATTCATTTACAAAAGTTCTTACAAGCTAATTTATAACATTTTTATGTTTAGTCATCAAAATTATATTATGTACAATATGTATCGAAATATTGATTTCATAAGTGCCAATGCACTTCTTTTGTTGTGAGCTAATTGCTTAATTTCTCTAAATACTATTTGTTTACTTTATTGTGCAATACGATGGTACAATGCACTGAAGTATTTTGTTAGGTGTAGCGTTACGCTGACCAGTCAACCTCAATTTGCTTTGCTATTGGAGTGGAATGGCCAGGTGACGTAACTCGTGCGTTCCATGGTTCGAGCCCAGCTTCGGACATAAACTTTTTTTTCCTTTTTCATATTGACTATTTTTTTTTTGCAGGGAAATTACTAAAATTTTCAATAACACATACAGTACATACTTATATATATAGTTTTATGCATTTGTATAGGTATTTGCTTTTTCTTAATTGATATAGAACTAAGGGTAAAGTTATATGCACAGCTTTAATAAATACATATAGCTATATATATAAGTTGAGGTCATACTATATATATTGAAATGATATAAAAGTCAATATAAAATGTACTTATATATATATCTAAATTGTTGAGGAAAAACCCTAAAAAATCCAAAATGGAAACCGGCGTAATGCTCATATTGAGCACTTCAAAATAAACGCCAAATTCATTTTTAATAAAAAATATGTATGTGTAGCAAATTCCTAAAGGTAAAATATTTTCATTCTCACACTGAGCGACGGTTAGTATTTCATTTGCTCTCACATTAACAAATTGGGTAAAGTATACACTTGCGTCGGCGCGTCTGTCCAATTTCATTTTGACCGAGCGTTGCCATCCCTTACGCAAATTCTCACCAAAATCTTGGCAAAAAATTGACTGCTGATTGGAAGATTACCTTATTTCAAAAACAAATTTTAAAATGTCCTGTCTTAGAATTTGTTTCAATAAGGGCGTTATTGGATATATAATAATGAAATATTGAATACAATTTTTAAATAGCGAGTTTTATTTAGTAGAACTATAATATTCATAGTCTCTGCTATTCATGTAATTCAAAATTTTAATTCTTTTTTAGACTTCTATTTTTCGCAAAATTCTATGAGAAAAATGAGATTCGAAGGTATTCATGGTCACTATTTTCGGTTAGTTCTTTAGATGCATAGTTAAACATTTATTTTCAAAATATCTCGCATGTTTTGCTGCAAAAAATAGTTCAAAGGTACCATTTTTCTGGAAAATACGACAAAAGTTTTGGTTTTATTTTTTTATTTATTTTTATTTTTCATACTTCTATATTCGGTAAAATTCTGTAATGAAAATGAGATTCGAAGTCATTCGCGACCACTATTTTCGGCCGGGTATTTATATGCATCCTAAAATCCTGAAAAGGCTGTGTGTTTATATTTAAATGTAAACTTTTACTGCTCATAAAACTCCAATAATAAAATGGGATTCGAAAGCACCCATGACCACCTTATAATTCAAAATTTGAAGTGAAAAGAAAGAAGAGTCAAAGTAGGTAAGAGCGTCTTTGAGTCGATTTGCGAAACTCAATCTTCAATATGCTCCCGGTAAATGGATTACAAAAAATACTGCCTGTATACTAACAACAAACAAATTACAATATGGCAACCATGTCTAAACGGTGGACATAACTCATGAGCATCTATGGCTTTGAGATTGCGAATTACAATCGCATGCAACGCAAATGAAATAAACGAAGGAAATAATTAGAGCTTATGTCGCTCAATCAGTAACCATTATACATATTATAATTCTAACTATGTTGTTGGTATATGTCCATGAAATTTAATATTGACAGTATTATTTCACTTAGAATTATTGTTAACTGGTCTCGAGATTACAAAAAACTTACAAATTAATTTTGTTTATTGAAATATTGGCGGAATATGAAAGGAGTGGTGAGTGAGTGGACTTTCAAATATTGCTAAGTACCGTTTTTGCCATCTTCTATTAATGATTTCTGGTCTTTAATGGACGGATTTTTTTTAATTAGTTGTCAAATTACTCGTCTTCAGAGTAAACCAGCTTTTATGAAAGCGAATATCAATGTCTCTAATATTTCTGCCTCTGGGCATTAGGTACTGGAGAAAAATGCGAACAGAAGATTTAATAAGTTAAACTAATTTAAGGTGGTCGAATTTCGACCACGGGATATACTAGTATATATTATAAGTCTAACTATGTTGTTGGTATATGTCCATGAAATTTAATTTTGACAATATTAATTCACTTAGAATTATTGTTACCTGGTCTTTCTGGTCTTGAATGGACCGATTTTTTTAATTAGTTGTCAAATTACTCGTCTTCAGAGTAAACCAGCTTTTATGAAAGCGACCATCAATGTCTCCAATATTTCTGCCTCTGGGCATTAGGTACTGGAGAAAAATGCGAACAGAAGATTTAATAAGTTAAACTAATTTAAGGTGGTCGAATTTCGACCACGGGATATACTAATCCAAATTAATAAGCATGCGTCGAGACTCATAGGAAGGAAGCGGCTCCTCAAACTTTATAGACCGTAGAGCATGCTTCAGAACAGGGACCCCCAATAACGATTAATTTTGTATTTTTAATGTCAAAACTCAAAGGCTTCCTCCTATCGTAGAACAGTTTCAAGTACATGAATGAGCATGTCTCTTCATGCTCAACCGAAATCTACAATGATTGAAAAAAGTTTGAGTAAATCCTATATAAATTACAACTTAATCATTACTTTTGAGTTTAATTTTTTTGGTCACACATAAAACTTATTCCCTGAGTTTTATTATTTTGAGAGGAAATAAAACTTACCCTTGAGTTTTATATTTTTGCTCGACAGTAAGCGTTATTCTTTGAGTGATATTTTATCGTTCAAGGATAAAAATTAAGTTCCGAGCTTTAAGTTTTTTTCGCGGATCAAATAACTCAAAAGGTCGCTGCGCCTTTAAGAACAGTTGTTGGTCAAAAATATTGGTTGGTATAATCTCGTCAACATATGTCCTCAATTATTTAAACATAGTTTTAGCCACATACATATACTTGCCATAAAGGCGAAGCGGCCTTTTGAGTTTTTTGATCTACGAAAAAACTTAAAACTCGGAACTTAATTTTTATCCTTGAACGATAAAATATCACTCAAGGAATAACGATTACTGTCGAGCAAAAATATAAAACTCAAGGGTAAGTTTTATTTCCTCTCAAAAAAATAAAACTCAAAAAGTGATCATTACGCTTAATCAAAAAAATAAAACTTAAGAGTAACGATTATTGTTGATTTTTATTGATCAAATGTCGAGCTCTATAATTAAACTTATAACAGTTACGGTCCCTGCTTTAGAAAAACATTTTGTACTCTTTCAATTCTACTAAGGAGAGTTGATCATATGGCCTCAGATGAAAACTGCATACTCTAAATGTGATAGCACAAGAGAGGTAAAAAGTTGCTTAAACGTGTTTGGGGCAGAAAACTCAGACGAGTTTCTACGAATAAAGCCAAGAACAGAGTATGGTTTTGAAACAATGAGGTTTATGTGGCTGCTGAATGTCAGCTTGCCATCAAATACTACTCCCAGGTCCTTAAACTCCGAAACGTATTGAAGTATGTCATCGCCAATCCTATACGATGTATTGAGAATGGTTTGACGCCTCGAAAACGTTAAGTGAAAGCATTTCTTAATGTTTAAGGATAGACGCGATTTTTCACACCAACTATACAGATTGTCTAATTCACTCTGAAGCTGAAGCGCATCTGATGTGCTGCACACATTTCAGAAGATTTTTAGATCGTCAGCATAGAGCAAAAACTTCGCAAACGAGAAGCATTCACTAATATACTTAATGAAAAGTAAAAAAAGTAGCGGACCTAATATACTTCCTTGGGGAACGCCTGAGGTAGCAACGAAATGGTTCGAGAGAACACCTTCAATGGTAACTACACAGCGTCTGCCCGACAAGTAAGATCTTAGCCACGATAAAAACGAAGAGTGGAAACCTAAGCATTTCAACTTATATATTAATATAGTGTGTGAGACTTTATCAAATGCCTTAGAGAAATCTGTATATATAAAGTCAACCTGAAGCCCTGCTGAAAATGATGATATATATACAGAATTCAGTAAAGACTGCCAAGTTAAATATTGTAGAGCGACCTTGAACAAACCCATGTTGATTAGGGTTGAGAAAAGCCTTAACCGAAAAATAAATCTTCTCTTTAACAATACTTTCAAATAGTTTTGATATATTAGAAAGCTTCGATATCGGCCTATAATTGCGTACATCGCTTTTTCTACCATTTTTGATAAAAGGGATTAATTAAAAAAATTCTCAAGTGGACTAACTAAAGCCGAACAGTTTTTAAAGAACAGAGCTGATAGCCCATCTTCATCAGTCTGTGAAGATGACTTGAGCTTAGGCAATCCTACCAAAATATCTTCAAAGGTAATCTGCAGCATACCAAAATTTAAAACAGACGGAATTTCAGCAGAAAAATCTGGTGACTCGCCATCATCATGAACAAAATTTGACTTGAAGAAGTCGGCAAATAAATTAGCCGCCTCGCCAGGTGAATTAGCGAATTTATTATCATACTCAACCGAGGTAGGTATGCTTGAGGCCGCCTTTTTCGATTTAACAAAGTTTCAAAACTTTTTTGGATTAGCCTTAATATTCCGTTCAGTACTGCTTAAATAGTTTTTGTATAGAATATTGTTCAGAGTTTTGAATTTCTTCTGAAAGTATTGATATTTAGCAAAATATGTGGGAATGCGAAATGCTTTGTATTTCTTAAGGTATTTGTATTTAAGATTATTACATTTTTTAAGACGGAAGATGATTTATAACATCGCTTTTTTTTAAAGGTATATTTCTACGACAAAAATCGTTCAATATTGACTTAAACTTAATGAAGCTGTCATGAAAATTCATTTTGTAACAAAAGAATTGACATTTTCAGTTACAAAGATAAGATCTAGGAGTATATTAAGTTGATTACAATATCCGTTGATTTGTGTAAGATTGATACTTAAAAAAGAGTCAATAAAATATGATTCATACTGGGCAATGATATTACTTGCTGTAAGACCTGAAATAGCAGTATCACCGTCCCAACTAACATTACTTAAATTGAAATCGCACAACACACATAAATGATTATCATGCAAATTAACAGCCAACTCCAACACGTTATCCACATGAGCTTTATATAGATCTGCGTTACTACATGGTGGTATGTAAGAAGCGATTAGGTACAAGCTGCCATAAGTCCCAGATCCATGGATACATACATAAAGTTGGTCGAGCAGGGAATCGTCGTTAGCGAGCTTAATTGAAAAGGCACGGTATATTCTTTTCACAGCAATCAGGACACCGCCACCTCTTGAGCAACCAGTTTTGACAGAATCCCGGTCTTTACGAAAGACATCGTATAGCTGAGTATCGAAAAACTCACTTTCATATTTGAAAAAAAAATATTAAGAAACAAACCTATTTTAGAAATTTCTTCAAAAATGCTCCATATCATTGAAAAACACCCTAAACATCACAGAATTTCTTTGTATAATGCCCTATTTAAAAATTCGATCTAACAACCCCCTAACTCAGCTGAAAATGTATGTAATTTTCGTTCAAAAATATCGAGAGGTATAAGCAAAGACACGTTCAAGTTTCAGAAATGAGAATCCGGTGAGTAAAAGTTAGATTTGAAAGAATTTAAAAGTTATTGAAACAATTTTTTTTAATAATTTGCCTTTTGCTCATTGTTTTTGAATGGGTAAAAAAAGTTAGACTCCGAGTTTGGATTCTTCATCTTTCGTTAAGTGTATTATGGTGTCTCCTAAATCACTTTATTACCGGAGTAAATTATTTTTCTCATATTATTTTACAATGAGTAAAACAATTTAGTTCCCGGCTGCCAATTCTTTCTCCAGGCATGAATACGTGTCTTTACTCCCTCCGACCGTTTTGTATTGGTTTTCGGTGATGCCTCATATAGAGGAACAGCCTATAAGCAAAGAAAGTCGAAAATTTACAGCTTTTGTTACATCAGGAGGGCTGGAGCATTTTAAACGAATGGCGTTTGGGCCCAAAAGTCCGCCCATAGTTTTCCAGCGACTAAGGGCAAATGTCAAGGTACGTACGCAGAAGGGCTGCATGATAAAGTGTATGGATGATATTTTGGTAGGAGGTTCAACGGAAGAAGAAATATTGATAAAATTGCGACGAATTTTGCCGAGCATAGAGCGTTGATGGATATAGACATCGTTCTGGGGTCGAATTACGTATCCCGTGAGCTGAACAGTCGTATCTTAAAAAAAAACCGTAAACGTCAAAAACTTTCAATCGATAGCAAAAATACATTCGAATGGCTTTGAAATAGAGTTTTTGAATAATTTTGACGTATTTTTTAATAACTCTTTTATTTATCAATAAAACATAAAACGGAATGATGCAAGGAATAACATATACCTTCAAAATATTTAGATAAAACGCACCTTAATTTATTCTTTATAGACAATGGAAACAATGTGTTCCAGCGTAAACAATACCCCTTGGAATTTCTTTTCAGCTCTAAAAAATTGTTGACTACAAAGGTCCTTGTTCACTTTTTTTAAAGTAGTTCATTATAGAATAAACTTTTTATTAATATGCTTAGATGATGGACTGGAAAGGAATTTACCTTTTAACGATATCTGATAGTAAATATTTTCTTTGTTTACAAATAGAAAATGACACTAAGTCTTCATTCAATCTATTACAGTTTGTCACTGATTACGATACGCTACTGAACGTACTTCATAATTCGAATGTTACATTTCTTACGATTAGTCACGTAATCTTTTTTCGTACAATTGCCGTGTCACGGAATACGTAATTCGATCTCTGGTAAGCGTATGGAACACGTAGATGCTCTGAGTAGAGCCCCTGTAGGACATGAGGTTCAGGAATCGAGCTTAAGCGTAGTGAAGATAGGCTCAGATAAAGAAGACTGGTTATTTAATATGCAATTACAACCCTACTAGACAATGCTGAGTACTTTGGGCACAAAATGTAGCTCATTTGTGCAAACCCCCCTTGATTTCCAACACATTCACATTTCCAAAATAAATTTTGGTTTTGGAATTTCTAATGCACGAAAAAGATAATATCGACGGAACTATCTCCTTTTAAAAATGCTGAAGATAGAAGGACATAGATGTACATTTAATTTTATGTCATGTTTTCTACTTGATTGACTTTTAAAATTTGATAGGTGTCAGCAAAATTAAACGTCAAAATGAAAAAAAAAATTGAAATATAAAAATTTTCAAATTTGAAAAAACAATTCGTGCGGTGAAAATATGTATTAAATTGAATTGTATGCTGCTACCGGCTGAATTGTGAATTGAAAATAATAGTACCCTTCTACAGTCCGCCAACAAACCTCTCCAGTTGAGTGAACGGATCTAGGTTCGTTCTTCAAGGGAATCGGCTACAATGGACACCATTCGATAGTTTCAGCTGCCGGGAATTTGTTTAGGGAAAATATGTAAAATGTATATATACATATGTATGTATATTTTTAAGATAGTTTTCGTCTACAAAGCTATTTAGCATATAAATATTTTACAAAATATATTTCTTCATATGTCATATGTATGAAAAAACAAAAATTTGAATCTTCTTCTTCCTTATAAGTACTTTGGAGAGATAATGTGAGTAGTTTGGAGAGAAAATATAAGGGGTTTGAGCACTTGCTGTGAATAGTTTGTCAGGCCATATATAAGTACTTTGAACATTAGGAATGAACAGCTTGTAAGGTTATTCTTCAGCACATTGAATTTTAGTTCTAAGGTGTTGAAGATGTAAATATTGAGCAGTTTGGTTGATTTTTTCAAAGTGATTTGTAAGCATTTGAATGAATAGTTTGAGGCTTTGTTAGAGCAAAGGAGATATATGATTTCATTGAATACAATACAATAAGTAAAAACGAGATATCATATCACATCGATAAGGGGAAGTGTTCAATTTTTTCAAACGGCCTGAACAAAATTGAACACATTATTAAGGGCATTCGTCACTAACGAAAATGCTTTTATAAGTACTTATAAAAGGCTCAACTGTCTAGTAGGGAAGATGCGGATATACAACAGATTATTCAACAAATACATACGAACAAAACTGAGTTTATAAAGGCAGCTCTTCAGTTCGCTCCAAAACAAGTTCAATTGGCACAAGACAAACCTCAGTTAGCTCAACCCAAACGTCAGGTGGCACAAACCCAACCTCAGATGGCCCAAGCTCAAACTCAGCCCCAGCAGCATGTTTTACTGAAATCAGAAGCAAACAGCTTCATCAAATTGGCACGCAGGCAAGGGGTAATGATGGCGTCATTACAACGCGCATTAGATGACACAGTTTCTCCTAGATGTCAGACAATGACTTTCAAAAATCACAATCAAAAAATTTGATGGCAATTATCTAAAATGGCAGGAGTTTTACGATTTATTAACACAGCTAGTCATAAGTCAACCACTATCAAAAGTCCATAAGATGTATTACCTGAAGACTCACGTGGTCGGGGAGGATGGAAATCTCATTAAACATTGTGCTTCAACAGAGGATAATTTCGAATCCGCCTGGTCCATACTTCCGTAGCGATACAACAACAAACGCCTACTTGTCAGTAAGCTTACAAATGAACTCTTTAGCTCAATAGAAGGTGCATCAATGGGAGTGTCTGTTAGCGTTAAAAAATCTAAAAATAGATGCACTGTTTCATCACTTGCTATAGAAGAAATTGGACCAACCAACACGTTAACGCTGCAATCAACCGTTGCCGAGACCCCGTGAAGTGCAAACAATTCAAGAGTTCCTGCAATTTCTCGAAAAACCCTTTCAGTTCATGGAAGCTATGGGCGGAAAAACTTCTATCCCTCATGCAAAGGTCTGCACTTCGGTTACGGGAAAGAATAATAACAACGACGCTTGCAGCCTGTGCAAAAAGGGAAAGCACCAATTATTTAAGTGCAGGGAATTCCAACATCTCTATAAGCGCGCTTTCAATTTATACATAAGTAGAAGTTTTTTCACAACTGTTTCAAACCTGGACATTCTTCAAAGACCTGCGCACTTAGAAATTGTTTAAAATGTAACAAAAAGCACAACACCTTGTTGCATTCTGAGGATACTAGCAAAGACGCAACAATGTCAACCATTCCAGCGGAATCAACTGAGTTTAAAACTGCCAACCCATTCACAATCAAAGCAACAATTTCCAACCAGGAAGCCACCTCACTAGCAACCTCAAAGATTTGAAGAGCAACCAACAATGCACTACTCAACACTGTAATGGTGAAAGTCAAGGGAAATGGAACAGAAGTGCGTTGCTGTGCAATCTTAGATTCAGGATCTCAAGTGAACTTTGTTACTGAGAGACTGGTTAAGCGACTTAGCCATCATTCATTTCTATTCACGGCATAGGCTCCAGTAACACTAAAGTGCAACACAGAGTCAATATTGCGTTATATTCCCGAACCAACAAAGTCACCACACGGCTACAGGCAGCAATGTAACCCTCACAGGACATCAATATTGAAGAATGGAAAATTCCAGCTAACATTACGCTAGCTGATTCAGCATTTAATTGTCCCGAAAAAATTTGCATATTGTTGGTGGCAGAGATTTATAACCAGTTGATGGCAGTGGCACCAATTAAACTATCCGTAGATTTACCCATTCTGCAAAATACGGTTTTAGGATGGATCGTTGCCGGAAAAGTTGGTGGCAACGTCATCACAAACGCAGTATTCACCGAAGATGACATCAATTTGAAGCTGACTGCTGAAAAACTGTGCGAAACTTATTTCGCTCAACAATCACTGAAAATGGGAGGTTTATGGTCGAATTACCATTTCATGACAACATAGAGGCCTTAGGGGAATCGTATGGAACAGCATATAATCGATTCCTTGCTTAGGAACGCCGATTATCAAAGTCTCGTGACACAAAAAATCAATATATCAAATTTATGGACACATGACGCAAGTGAAAATTGACTTCATCGAGAAGCCTAGGAGTGGAGATGGTTCCAAACAACATCTCATTCACACTTTTTGGGCCCATTTTTGTTGATGGCCTTACAGCCAAACCTCGCACTGTGTTTTACCGCACTAACCACGTTTTTGGTTCTAACCGAAATAAAAATGAGTAGTTCTCACATAAACAACGCAGGTGCCAGCTGAGTGTAAACGTCAAATCAATATGTCGCCCAAAACAAAATTTGGAAATTAAGTTAGCTTTTTGCCCTGTGTTTAAATTTAGGTTGCTCTTATACAAATTGTATGTGCATAAGACATTTTTGATAAAAGTGTTAAGAAGACATATTATTGGCATCGTTTTCAGATATTACCCTAGAATCAATTGTTTTGGATAAAATAATAAGGAGTTCGAGTCATTGATACTTTGCTGCTAATGAGGTTATAAAGAAGGGGAAAGCCCGAATTGACGAATCATGTCAATAACTTTTTTTCTCCGGACCTGAATATCTCGATTAGTATTAGCGAGGGCTTAGTCGCGAGTCACAGGGTCACAGGACTAAGCTCATCGGATGACGGCTGCCCACGTGGAGCATCATCAAACGACAAGCCCAGTCTCTCTGGTGCGCGATGACCAAGATCTACCCCGTCCCAATAGATGGTGATACGCGGCACCGTGCCTATTGGATACGTTTGCAGCCGGGAGGTAAATCGTGGCTGTATTAGTACGGAGCCTCTCTGACACCGGGCCGCCTCAGAGAGTAACCTTGGTCTTACCGGGCATGGGGCTCTGCCGCGGCGCACGACATTTCCCCATTTATTATTCTTGACCACAAGCCGGCCTCGTCCGGCAAGTTTTCGTACGAACAAGATGAACACGAACTAACGCCAAAGTGCCACGCCAAAGCGGCACATATAATGTGGGTGCGAGGGCAACCTCACACCAAGCAGCAAATAAGGGGGGTGGCTGCCACAACGGCAACCCGCCTCCACACGGCAAGGGATGTGGCAGAGGTATCACGACCAAGCCACGCCCAGCTCGAGGAGACCAATGGACCGACTGCGATGGCAACTACGGGTCGGTCCAACCAGGACATACTGAGGGCAACCTCAATAGGCTCGAGCGACGAGCACCAGTAAAGCCGCAGCGACAGTTGCATTGGCAACAGCGAACACCGCTGGGCCGGCTGATGCTACACCCCCGCCAAACGCTGGTACAGCTACCACTCTCCCGACGACTGCGGCTGAGGTCTCACGACCTGGTCACGGGCCAAGGGAGAGGGAAGCTGCAACAAAGCTTTCAATGAAAGTGGCAACTGCGGTGGCAACTACGGGTCGCCCTCTATCTTC
Organism: Sphenella marginata; assembly: GCA_951509765.1. Classification (NCBI taxonomy): domain Eukaryota; kingdom Metazoa; phylum Arthropoda; class Insecta; order Diptera; family Tephritidae; genus Sphenella; species Sphenella marginata. The sequence goes on from OX608081.1 coordinate 60,443,524, forward strand.
GGACCCATCTCGCGGCTGCTCTACGCACCGGGATAAAAAGAACGCAGCGAGCGTCCTGAAAAAATATCAGGGGGTAGCGCTAGATACGTTGTCCGAGAATGCCAGGGCCGCGATAGAGAGAGCGCAAGCTCTGCTACCGTGGTTCCAACGCAATCTGGGATCAACTGGGGAAAGCACGACCCCTTACAAGCGCCAAAGGTCGGAGCAGGGCATCAAACCTCCTCCGAAACGGCACCAAAATGCGTCTGGAGTGAGTAAACTCAGCTTTGCGTAAGTTGCCAAGGACCGAATCCTCGTAGGCATTCTGGACCGTGGCAATGCCCGTGGGGCCATTCCCACGGACCGATGGCCGTATGTCCGGAACGTAATCGGAAATGCCTTTCTGGACGTACCACGGGCAGGTCAAGATCCTCGCTTGCGAGCTATACTAGACGTCGTAGATTGGAACGACATTCCAGCCCGGCCGAGGGCAACGGCATGGGTCTCATCGGTCCCTGCAGAGCCTGAGAGGATTCTCAGGATGCTGCAGGCGATGAACCCGGCTCTCCCGACGAAGGACTAGAGTGTCGTTCTTGTCGAGGACGCGGTAGGGCCTAGAAGGCAAATAGGTCTGGCTATCAACAGAGAGTCTATTGAGCCTCTCTAGAAGAGGAATGGTCGGGTGTACTACGGCATCGGGGAGGTAGTAGTACACATCAATCGTAGTGACGCACAGTGCGCTAGTGTAACCGGCGCCACTGGTCATAGAGGCGACCGATGAGCTGGAACTCTCCGACGTGGAGAGCATGGTTTCCGCCACGTCAAACTGCGACTACGATGGAGGATGCTCTGCTTGAGTCCGACGGGGAGGACCTAGATGTTACGGTGGTGAAAGGGGAGTCTGGGTACGGTCCTGATGGGGATGAGAGTGCTCCAGATAAACCTCCACAGATTTAAGGCAGCGTTAGCTGCTCAAATAAGTCGCCTTTCTAAAGGCGACGTCAACGTGGTCCTCGTCCAAGAGCCCTGGGTCAATAACTCAAGGGTTTGCGGACTGGGGGCCAATGGCTTCAAGCTGTATCGAGCTAATGATAAAGGTAATATTAGAATCTATATTTTGGTTAAGTTTGAGCTAAACACATTTCTCTGACCTAACTATAGCAACGGCGACGCAACAGTGGTCACTATATCCGTCAGCGGCACGGGAACAACTTTTGCGTCGGTCCACATGCCGTACGACGCAGAGGAACCTCCACCACAAGACAATGTTCCCAAAGAGAACAGCGACACATAATAATAACCTTTCTGATTTGGTTGTTTCGCAAAAAGATGGTTTGAATCGTGATAATCAAAATTTGAGAGTGTATTACCAAAATATTTCCGGTATGCGTACGAAATCCAAAGAAGTATTTTTGGCTACATCTCGATGTGACTTCGACGTTTATGTTTTTGTGGAAACTTGGCTAAATAGCAATTTTTTCGACGCTGAATTTTTTGACCCAAATCTTTTTTACATCTATAGAAAAGATAGAGATCCAAGCGCGACAGGTTGTCTGAGAGGAGGTGGTGTTTTGATTGCGGTAAGACGTACTTTTAGGTCGTCTATTTTTCAATTATTCAATCATGATCCTTTGTTGCACCAGCTTTGTGTGTTCATCTTTGGATCCAGTGAAAACTTATTAATTTGCGTGTCCTACATTCCACCTAACAGCCCTGAATCGTTATACTCAGCTCATATTGACAACATAATTCATCTTTTTGAGAATAATAATGATAATCATCTTTGCATCTTAGGAGACTTCAACTTAAGCAAAATTGTTTGGTCTAATCTATACTATTTATATTTTGAAAGCCGTTTTTTTTCTGTTCGCAAAACTCAAGAACGGCCGAACCGATTTTGATGAAATTTTGAACGGAAGATCTCTGTGTGCTCGACATGGTTATAGGCTAAAAAAACATTCTAAAATTTTCCGGGTTTTCGAGATATCCGGCAAAATGTGGACCGGGGTTACCCTTGATCGTGTTTATACGATATGGGTATCAAATGAAAGGTACTGATGAGTGTTGTAACATGGAGTGGTTTTCTTTCCCCTAGGGGTTCTCGTTCCCGAGATATTGGTCCGAATGTGGACTAGGGTGCCCCCAGAAAGTGTTACTACGATATGGGTTTCAAATGAAAGGTATTGATGAGTGTTCTATGTAAAACGGCTCTAAAGGTAGAACCGTATATGAAATATGTGACATTATTTCGAAAAATGTTAAATTCTCACTATTTCACTTTTTAATTTTATGAAATTATAAAAACCACATGGCTGACTAGAAGATAAAGGCAGTTATGCTACGAAACTGAAGTAAGCATAGCAGAATACCAGTGTATAGGATTTAACATAATGCAAGCTTACATAACAATGTTATATCAAGGAAAAAGGTAATTGTTTGGTACTGCTTCTAACGTTGAGCAGTTAGGTTAGTCGGTGAAGTAAGCAGAGGAGAATATTAACATAGAGTATTTAACATTGCTGTTACATACAGCAGCATTGATTGCTGGTTATGTACAGTACGTTTTTTTTGCTGCTGGCAATATCATACTATACCAGCTGTTTGTGAAAAATATAATTTCGGTTGTAAGCATAGCAGAATACCAGTGTATAGGATTTAACATAATGCAAGCTTACATAACAATGTTGCAGCAAAAAAAAAACTGTTATTGTTTGGTACTGCTTCTAACGTTGAGCAGTTATGTTAGTCGGTGAAGTAATAATCAAAGTCAGGGTTGGGTTTTTCCATACAATTGTACTTTTTCGATACAATTTGGCTCAAGAAAGTACCGAAGTACTACGCTGTCGCTTTTGGTACAATTTCACCTATATACTAGACCAATCTCTCACTTACTTTCTTAAAATAGCCATCTAACCGCCTAGGCGATTTTGGCATTTCATACTCAGTGAAAATAAATTTGTGGGTAGAAGGCGGTCATTTCATTTGACAGCTTACAATATTATTTCTAATTTAGTGATTGAAGTGGTAGCGGTAGCTTTTCGTGGTAAATAGTTTACATTTACGAAATGAACAGTTGCGAATGTGTAGATTATCAATATCTGAGTGATTTAGTGCAAATGATTTAGTGTGTCGGCGAATATTAACTTAGATTGGAATAGATACATAGTTTATCATTCAGTTGGATATCTTTTTTTTAAATGAACTTAATAGTAAAGTCTATTTTGGGCAGAACGAAGTTTGCCGGGTCAGCTAGTTTATTAATATATTAAGTATTTTAACACCCACGAATGTAGTTTCCTCACATGAAATCAACTTTCTGGATAGCTTGTTCAGTATTAACCTTACGCAAATTAATTCTTTTTTCAATATGCTAGGCTATATTCTTGACCTTATTTTTATTGATGAAGATATGTTATACCAGTTAGAAGAGTGTTCTTTCCCGATCAGTAAATCAGATATGCATCATGTAACTTTACAATTATCACTAAAATTCGTTGATTATGCATCTAGTTCTCACAATGTTACTATAGAAAGGCTAATTTCCATTTATTGAGCTCAAATATATCCGAAATAGATTGGAACTCGCTCTTTCTTGATAAAAATGTCTCGCAATGCTTCGAAGTGTTTTTAGAGTGTATTATTGGAATACTACATAGAAATGTCCCACTTTTGCCTGCGCGTATACATAAGTTGCCTTGGTACACTAGGGAACTCAAATCGCTAAAAAACAAAAGAAACAAATATTTTAATATTTAAAAGAAAAATATTTAAATTTCATGCATCAGTTCAATGAGCTAGACAAACTCTTATACAATAACTATATTAATCGGTACGAAATTGATATAAAGTCAAATCCAAAAGTTTTCTGGAACTTTGTACGCTCAAAACGAAGTTGCTCAAATATTCCCTCTTTAAATTTTAATGAGAAGTCCTCTACTGGTTTGGCGGAGTCGGTTAATCTTTTCGCTGATTTATTCAAATCAAACTTTGTAATTGATGATGATGTTAATTATCTTATTTCTAATGTATCTAACTCAGTGGACATTGGCGCAATTGTGGTCACTGAAACTGATACTATCAATGGCATTGCTGCTCTGAAAACATTTTTCAAAAGTGATTTAGATGGGCTGCCATCTTTCTTGCTTAAGAAATGCAGCGGGTCTCTTTCTGCACCCTTAACGTATATATTTAGTCTTTCACTTTCTAGTGGTGTTTTCATTGATAGATGGAAAGTTGCCTCTATCACACCAATTTTCAAATCCGGTAGTAAAAATGAAATAAAAAATTACAGACCTATTTCAAAGTTAACCACATGCTCAAAATTGATTGAAAAAGTAGTAAAGGAAAAGTTATGCTTTTCGATCAAACATTTCTTAAGTCCAAACCAACATGGTTTTGTGTCGGGACGCTCAACAGTCACGAATTTGGCAACATTTTCAGAGTATTGTGTCTCTGCTTTTAAAAAGGGTTATCAAGTTGATTCAATTTACACGGATTTTGCCAAAGCGTTTGATACTGTTTCGCACAATATTTTACTGCAAAAACTTGCTATTTTATGTTTCCATTCAGACTTCCTGTTATGGCTAAAGTCGTATATTTCAAATAGACCTTCTTTTGTAGAAGTGGAAAATTGTAGGTCTTACACATTTGTATCTACCTCTGGTGTTCCTCAGGGTAGTATCCTTGGCCCTTTATTGTTTGTTATATTTATAAACGATATTGGTGATTGCTTTAATCATTCAAATTATCTGCTATATGCTGACGATCTTAAGCTTTTTAGTACAATTTCTTGTCCGTCTGATGTTTTAGCACTTCAGAGTGACTTGAACAACCTTGTTGACTGGAGTGCTAGAAATAAATTAGCTTTAAATATCAACAAATGTTTCCATATGACGCTCTCGAGGTTTTCACTCGATTTCCCTCTACCTATTTTATTTTAAATTTTCAGCTTAATACAGTTACTGAATTCATGGATCTAGGCGTGCTCTTTGATTCAGGTTATACTTTTGTTAACCATGATATGATCTAGTTAGAGGTTCAATTGATTCTTCGGATCTTCTTGGGCTCATAGACTTTAACGTTCCTGGTAGAGTCTTAAGGACTAACTTACCCTTTTATGTAAATATTATTAGGTGTAATTATTATAAGTTTGCTCCTTTGAATAGGGCTTTAGTAGAGTATAATAAAATCGTTGGTGTTATTGACCTCGATTTTGCGATGCCTAGATCCTCGTTTTTGGCACTTGTCATATCCCATTATCTTAAGTTTTAATTATATAAGATATTTTTGCATTAGCCATAAGTTTAAAATGTAATCTAGTCTGTAAGGTTTTTTGTAACCATAGACTCAAATAAATGAAATGAAATGGTGACCGACCACAGCAACGGTCACTTACTTATCGGAATGGATGCGAATGCCCATCACATCCAATGGGGAAGCTCCGACATCAACAATCGGGGTGAGTTACTGTTTGATTACCTGTTAACAACTAACCTGGTAGTTTGCAACGTAGGCAATGAGCAAACGTTTGTTACTAAAAACCGAAAAGAGGTAATAGACCTCACTGTTTGTATCGAAAGCGCCTCTAGGTGGGTCAGGAAATGACGCGTTCTCGATGAGCACTCGTGCTCTGATCACCGATATATAGAAATAGTTTTAGACTTCGTAGTGGAACAACCCACTGTGAAACGTAACCTACGTAACACAAACTGGGAGGTACACAACGAAATACTAGATAGGGAACTACCGGAGCTACCCTCGCAAATCCCCTTATCAACTGAGGAACTGGAGGATCTGGTTACAACCCTAAACTCGGCACTCTCAAAGGCCCTTGACCAAGCTTGCCCGGTGCCAACAGCACGCGGTAACCGAAATCCCCACTGGTGGTCCCAAAACTTGGACTCACTTCGCATATCCTGCAGGAAACAATTCAACACAGCCAAGGGCCTCGACACCGAGCTCCAATGGCTAGAGTACAAGGAAAAATTTAAGATCTATAAAAAGTCTCTAAGACAGGCGAAAAGAACTTCGTGGAAAAACATCTGCACTAGTGTTGAAAGTGTCGAAGACACTTCGAAACTAAGGTGCATACTATCAAAGACGCAAACCGCTGTGAATGTGTGATCATCGTAAAGCATAGAGAGCATAACAGTAATTATCTAGTAATTTATATTATTTATATTAAATGAAGTGCCAAAGTAGACCCGTTTTTCCGTTTCACAATTTTAGGGATATCTCCGAAACAAGCTCAGATATTGAAATTTATCACATTGATGATGAAATCACTCGTAAGCACCTTTCGTTTCATACCCATATTGTACTTACACATTTTTGGTCACCCCTGGCCCACTTATTGGATACCTTAAATTTTAAGTTGAACGTCTACTAATAAATGACGAAAGATTCATTTAATTCCATTCAGCAGTGTTTAAGTGATGCCACCACAAACACTTAGACAGACAGACAGACGGACAAAAATTCTAAAAATGGTTGATTTGGATTCTATTGGCTTAATAATGATTGACCTTATCAATTTTTTTGGAATATCTGCAATGTACAAACATCGACCAGTTAAAGTTTCAGATATATCCTTGAAACAATTAAAAAGGGGTTTTGTTGCCCCCTATTTCCAGATGTGGACCATTTTTTTGAAATTCTCGTTGTGTAGTTTTTGCGTGCTTGTCTCGAACTACAACTTAAGGTATGTCCCGTAAAAATGTAATGCTCGCTGTCACACAGTGTGATAGGTCGCATACAAAAATTTTCATTACCTAGTTTCTGTAATTGAAACATCCTTGGAAGATAAGGAATATTGTCTGGTAGCATACCTGGACATTGAAGGTGCTTTCAACAACATAATCCCGGAAGCCGTTAACAATGCCCTTGCAAACTTGGCCGTAAATATATCCCTCGTGGGATTTATCAATCAACTTCTAAGAGGGAGGCTAATACTATCATCTTTGGGGGAAGTTGAGATGAAATGCCATGTCACAAGGGGCACACCGCAAGGCGGTGTCCTCTCGCCGCTCCTTTGGAACCTCACAGTAAACTCGCTACTAAGATATACCTGCTGGGGAGGTGGAAAGGTTGTGGCATACGCGGGTGATTTGGCTATTGCATACAGGGCTTTCCCACAAACTCTATGCGACTTGATGAAGGTAGCTTTACGGGAGGTGGCCTCATGGTCCCAGCTGAGAAAGCGAAATTCCTAGGCGTGATTGTTGTTGTTGTTGTAGCGCTACTTAGCCCTACATAGGCAGTCAGTATCTTACCCAGTATTGTCATCAAACTCTTCTAACGGAAATCCTAGAAACCTAGCGGCTTCGACAGGGGTGGACCAGAGGGATATGGGTGTTAGAAGAGTAGGCTCGGTTGAGCAGACAAAAAGATGATTTGTATTATGGGGGGACAGGCCGCATGCCGGACAAACATTAGGCAAGTCGGGGTTCAGTCTGGATAGGTAAGAGTTTAACCTATTACAATATCCAGACCGGAGTTAAGCCAGCATCACCCTAGTCTCCCTAGGCTGCTTGCGCTCCTCCTCGGCAACGGGTGGTGTTGTTGCCTGAAGAACGGCGTTCGCCGGGAGAGAGCCGACAAAGGAATTCACCGAATTCGTATGGATGAGGGTGAGGGCCTGCCGGGGCACCTTAGGATCAAACGGCGCGGAAACCAGGCGGCGGATCTCATCGAAGTGTTTGCCTAGATGGCTCCTTATGCTCCTGGGGGGCAGATTCTCGTTGACCAGGCGTTCTTTCGGATGCTGCGGTTTGCAACAGTTGAACAGGAATTGCCTGGTCAACATCTCGCTATGCTCTTTAACGCCGAGCATTTTCGCTTCATTATGAAGGTGGTGCGCTGGAGACATAAGAAGACACCCAGTGGCGGTTCGAAGGGCGGTGTTCTGGCAGACCTGAAGCCTCGTCCAGTGTGTGTCAGCTAGCCCCGGCGACCATATTGGCGTCGCGTAGCTCAGTACCGGCTGACCAATTGCTTTGTATGTAGCTAGTAACGTTTCTTTGTCTTTACCCCAAGTGCTGCCAGCTAGCGACTTGATTTTGTTACGGCTTTGGACTTTATTGGCCATTGCGGTTAAATGAGCGCCGTACTTGAACATGTTATCAAACGTCACCCCTTAGATTTTGGGGTGTGAGACAGTTGGTAGCTTGACACTATCAACGTAGATGTCTAATTCCATCTTCACTTGCGTTGTCCACGTCGTGAATAGGGTGGCCGAGGACTTATTCGGTGACAATTCCAGGCTGGGAGGTACGAATTTATACGAGGGCAGAGTTCTTCAACGGAGGGGCCTGTTACCAGAATCCTACAATCGTCGGCGTAAGAGACGATCGAGACACCCTCTGGTGGGGGGGAAGTTTCGATATATAATAGTTAAACAGAAACGGAGATAGGACACCACTATGTGGCACCCCTTGTTTAACTATTCTGGGTTTTGATATGGCGCCTCTGAATACAACCGACGATTGACGGCCACTTAGGTAGTTGGCAGTCCAACGTTTAAGACAGGGGGAGGGGACGAGCCTTCAAGGTCTTTCATTAGTTGTGCATGGTTGGCCGTGTCAAAAGCTTTGGCCAGGTCAAAAGCAACTAGCACTGTCCTGTGATTTGGACTCTTTTGGTTTAATCCGTCCCCTATCTGAATGGTGATGGCGTTCAGCGCGGTGGTGGTGCGAAATCCATGCTGATGTTCGGCGAGGCGCAGGTTTGCGGTGAAATACGGTAACAAGATAGATTCCAACACCTTCACTACTGGCGAGAGGAGTGAAATCGGGCGATATGACTCCCCTACGGCAGCTGGCTTGCCAGGCTTTAGTAGTGGGACCACCTTAGCCTGTCTCCATCTTTCAGGAATGACAAAGGTGGACAGGGAAAGGTGGAAAATGTGTGTAAGGTATCTTATGCCTTCGTCGCCGAGGTGGCGACTAATATGCACAAAGGTAATGATGTGCAGCTCGATGGTTCATCTACGGATGCCTCTCACCTCTCATTACCCATCTTCTCTTTCCTTTCGGAAGGAGGGATGACATGACCTAGAAGGTTACACTGGTCATAACAAATCGCTACCACGACAGTCGGGCAGTACCGCAAGGGAGTACCGGAGCGTACCGGATTCATATCCGGCCAAGGACTGTTAATTCGACAACACTCCCCAAAACCTTCTTCTTCTTCTTTAAATGGCCATCTAACCGCCTGAGCGATTTTGACCATCCAACATAACTCGCCAGTCATTTCTTCCTTGCGCCAACTGACGCCAATTGGAGACCCCACGAGATCGCAGGTCGGTCTCCACTTGGTCCTTCCAGCGGAGTGGTGGTCTTCCTCTTCCTCTGCTTAAACCGGCGGGTGCCGATAAGTATACCTTCTGGGCTGGAGCGTCTTCGTTCATTCGCAGCCGCTGTGTTTTAATGCGCTGTACCATGTAGACGTTTGCGTAAAGCTCATACAACTCATCATTAAATCTTCGTCGGTACTCGCCGTCGCCAAAGCGTAGAGGCCCATAAATCTTTCGCAGAACTTTCCTCTCGAATACTCCCAATGAGCTTATGCTGGATCCCAGTTAACGAAGTCCTTTACTATCTCGAACTTTTTTCTGCCAGCAGTGGCGTGGATGCCAAGGCGCGAATATGCTGACTCTTTGCTTGATGCCAGCATGAACTTCGTTTTGCCTTCGTTCACCACCAAACCCATTTTTTCCGCTTCTTTTTCTAGTTTGGAGTAGGCAGAGGTTACGGCGCGGTTGTTAAGGCCGATAATGTCAATGTCGTCAGTATATGCTAACAGTTGCACGCTTTTATAAAATATTGTTCCAGCGCGGTTAAGTTCTGCAGATTGTATTATTTTCTCCAACATCAAATTAAAGAAATCGCACGATAGGGGGTCACCTTGTCTAAAACCTCGTTTAGTTTCAAACGGCTCGGAGAGGTCCTTCCCAATTCTGACTGAGCTGGTGGTGTTGCTCAATGTAATTTTGCAAAGCCGTATAAGTTTAGCAGGGAAACCAAATTCAGACATAGCGGCATATAGGCAGCTCCTTTTCTTGCTATCGAAAGCGGCTTTAAAATCAATCGTCGATTCTTTTCTCACGGGTTTTCTCCAGGATTTGACGTTTTGTAAAAATCTGGTCGATGGTAGATTTTCCAGGTATGAAGCCACACCCCTTCGGGGAGTGATTTTGTTGCTAAAACAACAACAACAACAACATGACCTAGAAGATTGCACTAGTCATACCAAATCGCTACCACGACAGTCGGGCAGTACCGCAAGGGAGTACCGGAGCGTACCGGATTCATATCCGGCCAAGGACTTTATTTCGACAACACTCCCCAAAACCTTCTGGGAGTGATTTTTGTTACTACAACAACAACCGCTGCTTAAAAATACTCATTGGACAGACGGTGTGTCCATATGCACCGACGGCTCTAAATTAAACGGTAGAATGGGAGGAGGGGTCTACTCTAAGGACCAACACCTCGAATTATCTTTCAGACTACCGGATCACTGCAGTGTCTTCCAGGCTGAAGTTTCAGCAATATGGGAAGCCGCCATAAAGATAGGGAAAGACACTATCGGTAAAGAATTTTTTATTTTTAGTCATAGCCAAGCGGCCATCAAATCTCTTGGCTCCTACACGTTCAATTCTGAACTTACGCTAAACTGTCGCCGATCTCTGCAGGAGATGGCCCAACAGAGCTGTGTCAACCTCTTCTGGGTCCCGTGGCACAGGGACATCGAGGGAATCTGCAAGGCAGACGAACTTTCCAGGCATGGCACGGCCGTTGCTGCCCTTGGAGTGGAGGTGCGCGGTGCTGCAGTGGGCACTGCTCGTGCTCGTGGTACGGTAATCGCAGAGCGGATTGTTGGTGTCGGGGCGACTTCCTCGATTTCCACATTCATGATAATCTGTATGGATAGAAATTATGGATTTTAGTGTCTTATTAGGTATAGGGGTGCTTGATTTTAGCACTTGATCAACATATGGTTTAAAATGTGATATGATTATTGTATCTTTTGTACGGGTTTTTGTTTGCGGTATATTTTAACGTTTAGTACGAGGAAACGAAAGTCCTTCGAGCTACCTCTTTAGGAGTGAGGTATGTATTTGTTTCGGATAGCAACATCGCTTCGTTGGATGAATTGCTCCGTATTTTATTTAATATTGTTTTTAAGTATTTACGCGATCGGTATCAGCGGTATTAGACTCGGTTGGTAGAAAACAAAGTTTTACGAGCGGCCGAGTTAGTTTGCCGTTTTGAGTACGTAGGTCAACTACTCGGATGTGACCGTCGGAACCGTAATGTACCTTTTCGATGCGGGCTAGCCGCCATTCGGTAGGAGGTGGACATTCGTCATGAATTAAGACGCATGCTCCAATTTTAGGTGCTTCTTGAGTATTTTTCCACCGATATCGTTTGTGAAGGTCTTTAAGGTATTCTTCCTTCCATCGGCGACTAAACTCATGAGGAGGATTTTGATCCGTTCCCATCGATTTATGAGGGATACTGAGTCCACGTTTTGTTCAGGTGTGGGCAGAAGTGGCGCTCCTCTAAGAAAATGCCCAGGGGTGAGGATTGTAAAGTCGGAGGGATCTTGCGAGAGTGATGATAGTGGCCGTGAGTTTAAAACGGCTTCAACTCGAATGAGTAAGGTAGTCAACTCTTCGAATGTAAATTTGTTATTGCCAGCGGTTTTCTTAAAATGCGATTTAAAGCTTTTAACAGCTGATTCCCATAGTCCACCCATATGTGGGGCGCTCGGGGGGATGAATTGCCAAATAATGCCTTTAGGTGCGTATTTTGAAATGACATGCGGCGAGACTTCTTTTGCGAGCTGCACGAACTCCTTTTGCCGATAAAGGTTTTGCCGTTGTCGCTCATGATTTCCGAGGGAAACCCTCGCCGTCCGACAAAGCGTGCAAATGCCGCGAGAAAAGCTGCCGTTGTCAGATCTGAACATAATTCTAAATGTGCGGCCTTTGTCGTGAAGCATACAAAAACAGCCACGTAACCTTTCATTGTGGTAGAAGACCTTAACATCGAGGCCTTTAGCTGGAAAGGTCCGCCAAAATCTACACCAGTTATGGTGAAAGGCACAGAAAAATTGCAGCGTTCGGGTGGTAGAGCTGCCATGATCTGATTGCGCATCTTTTGCTTGTGTAGCGTACAGACTTTACACATAAAGATTTATTTTTTGATCAGAGGCTTTAATCGAGGAATATAAAACTCTTGTCGGATCATTTGTTGCATTAGCCTGTGCTCGGCGTGTAGCATTAAGAGGTGAAGATAATTTATAAAGATTGTGGCAAATGCGGATTTTTCCGGTATTATGATTGGATGCCGCTCATTATAGCTCAGACTGGAGTTCGCAAGCCTGCCATTCAATGGTCTGACGACTACTTTGGCTGGCCAAAACTAATTTTTTAAAGTATGCATAGTAAATTTTTTTTCTCCCCTATCAGTAAGCCAATTTATCAAATTAAACAAGTGCATACTCAGTTTTTTCATAAAGTGTATTCCTCTGAAGATTTTAGCTGTCAAAGTTCGCGTTTCTAAAAAAAAAATTGTTTTTATAGTTCGTTTTCAACTTCCTCGTGTTTTGTGTTTCAATATTTCTTCGGTAGGTGAATCACTGTAAAAGAAAGTGAATGGAGGTGAATAAGGAAGTAAGTAGGTGTGATTGAAGAAAAAAGAGATGCAATATTGATTGCCAAATAAAAATAAAATGCCTTTCAAAAAGGTTCTACTTTTGATAATAATATTCCGCTTTACGTAGAGGTATACTACATCGGCAAAATTCGGCCGTCTCAAAAACTTTGTGAGAATTAAATGTATTCAATTTTGAGAATAAAGACTGAAGATCATCTTGCGATTTTGTGCGCTTTTTGAATAATAGCATTTTTTCTTAGAAAACTTCTACGTGCGTTATGCTGTGCTTTTCGACGTTTGGAAAGAAGTAGTGAAAAAAGATGAAAAAGAAACAGCTGTTTTCAACTTTTTGCAACAAAATGTAATAAAAGAAAGCATATCTGAGGAATATTACACATATTTGAAGGAAAAAGCAAGGTATATATGTAAGCACATATGTGACAGGTGGAATAACTGTTATAGAAAGGTTGACAGGCAGCGGAATTATCAAAAAACCAAGAAGATAATGTCGACTTGATGCTTCGCGCTACTACTACCGCTGCGCTAAAAAGGGGAAATTTGGATTTAGCTGTTACCTTAAAGACAGTTGGTCAAAATCCCACGACTGCTCCCAAACTAAGAAAAGTCCTTGAAAATAAATCCAGCGAAAGATCTCCAATTCCGATGACTGGAAATGAAGCCTTAGCTTTCATTTTAGACAATAATCTGACAAAAGAGCAGTATATGTCAATGCGTTTGGAAAATATTAGACGAAATTGTGATATTTACCCACCATATCAAGAGTGCCGACCAGCGGAAATAACTGTAACAGAAAATTATGCAAAAGCTCCGTTACACATGTTACTAAAACATACAACCGAACGAATTGTTGAGTTGTAAAAGGACGTAATAATTGCAATCATGGAGTTTCAAGAAGAGGAATTTTCAGTTGCTGATTTAACTGTCAGTTATGGGTTTGATAGCAGCACGGGTCATTCCCTTTTTAAACAGAACTTTTCGTCGTCCTCAGTATCATCGCAATTGAACACTTCGCTTCTTGCTACCACGATTACTCCCTTATGTTTAAAAGAACAACGTTATAATGAACTATGACATAGATCCAAGAATGGTTGAGCTTTTATGTAACCTAGAGTTGGAAAATGAGATATGAAAATTCATGCAAAATATTAAAGTTGTGTGTAATATATTAAAGTTATATATAAAACTAGCAGACCCGGCAGACGTTGTTCTGCCTGACCAGTGACTTCCCTAGAAATACATTTTCAAATATTTTTCTTTAACTTTTAACATTCCATTTATTGCAGTGCTTTAGGATATACAATGTTTCTGGCTTTAAAGTCTTTGGTATAAACAAATAAATTTTTTGGATGTCCAACTCAAAAAACGGATCTTTTGAACTCAATGGGTATGATAAAAACCATTATGCGCTGCTGAGCAGATGTATAGTTAGTACTTATTTAATTATATCCTATATCTACCTATAATACTCTGGATATGTATGAACGGCAATAACAAACAAAAAAAATTAAGTGCTTTGATTAAGATTTAAGAACGTTAAAATGTCACTAAAGCAAATACATTCAGGGATATAACGAATTGAAATATTACTTAGCTTGTGGTCCTGGAACTGCCCACTTTTCCAAAGAATTTACAAATGTAGCCTATGTATGTCGTACCCAACGAAGAAAAGTTTAAAACAGATCAACCATAAACTTTGGACATTATTGAAGTACAAACAAAGCACTGAATACAAAAAATGTGGGCGTGGCACGGCCCACATTTCCCAAATTATATAATTCTTGACCAAGGGACACACATATCCAAAAATTATTAGTTTAGACCAAAAATATTCAAAGTTATGATGATTTAAATTTTATATAGCCTGGGGGCGTGGCACTGGCTACTTTTCCAAAAATTTATATAGCCGAAATCGTACACAACAATCTTCTGAACCAATCTTGAAAGTTTAAAAGAGACCGACCATAAACTTTGGACATTATTGAAGTACAAACAAAACACAAAAAATGTGGGCGTGGCACCGCCCACTTTTCCAAAATTACATAAATCTTGACCAAAGGACACACATATCCAAAAATCATTAATTTAGACCAAATATGTTCAGAGTTATGAAGAATTGTAGTTTTATATAGCCTGGGGGCGTGGCACCGCCCACTTTTCCAAAAATTAATATAGCCTAGCTTTAACCCATGATCTCAAGAATATACTGTGAAAATTTCATAAAAATCGGTTGAGTACTTTGGACGCCCATAAAGGACACACAGACACACATTCATTTTTATACCTAGTAGTGCTTCGCACACAAGGTATATTAACTTCATTCGCCTAACGGTAGTATGTAACGGCATAAACGAATCGAGATAGATATTGACTTATATATATCAAAATGTTCAGGAGGAGAAGAGAAATTGATTGAGCCATGTCCGTCCGTCCGTCCGCCTGTGAACACGATAACTTGAGTAAATCTTGAGATATCTCAATGAAACTTGGTATGCAGGTTCCTTTTTACATATCTCTGAACGGTATTGAAAATAGGCAAAATCGGTTAAAAGCCACGCCCACTTTCTATATATATAATATTTTCGAAAATACAAAAAGAGTGATTATTCAGTACATAATACACCTATAAGGATAAAATTTGGTGTGTACCCTACCGTTAAGGCAAAAAATAAATTTGTGAAGAAATTTTTAAAAAAGGGCGTGGCACCGCCCACTTTTGATTAAGTCAAATTTGGAAATATTATTAATCATAAATCAAAAACCGCTCAAGATAGCAAAATAAAATTCAGCACACATATTTATATTAATACAGGCAATATTTCGAAAAAAAATTAGCGAAATCGGATTAGGTCCACGCCCAATTTTATACGAAAGATTTTGAAAAGGATCATGGATATATTGAATATGCTATAACTTTGCTTAAACTAGCTGTATATCATTCCTATTTCACCTCTAAAGTGTTCGTGGGCAAAGAAAGGCGAAAGCACAAAATTTTTCTAAAATGGGCGTGGCCCCGCCCCTTTATGGGGGATTATTCCACAAAACTTTCCATGCCATAACTCCGGTAAAAATTGATTTATTAAAACGATATTTGGAGAAAGTGTTCAACATGTAAAGCTAACTCTTTGCTGAAAAAATAAACAAAATCGGTGAACGGACACGCCCACTTTTGGAACATAGTTCTAAAATATTTCTTCGTAAAATTAAAATCGCGATATTTCCATAATTGTATAAGTTATATAAATACGATTTTACACACATATTAGCCTTTTTAAACAAAACTAAACTGTAAAAAAATTTTGTGGATTTTGGTGAAGTAGGCGTGGCGCCTCCCACTTTTTAGCATAAAAGCTCTGCTATTTTCAAAAGCTATTGCTTGGAATTTCAAGAATGTATTTCAATGAAATTTTGTAAGATGCTTCCCAATAGTATGTAGTATACTCATGCCAAAAATTACGCAAATCGAATAACAAACAAGCAAGATTTACGGGCAAGTAGTTAACACCCTACTGCCTTTTTTTAAATTAATTTTTTTTATTTTCATACCTTTCATGAACATGAGGAAAGCTATTTATATTTTGTTATTTAGTGATAATTGAATTTACCACTCTCAAAAGAAGTGTTTTTAATCGAAAACAATCAGTTGTCTTTATAACAACTTTTCCGTTATTAAAATAGACCTGAGTAAATTGGGATACCAAAACAGATCACTACTAGGTATTTAATGTTCGGTTGCACCCGAACTTAGACTTCCTTACTAGTTATTTATAAGATGTACATACATACAAATGTCTAACCAAATAAGTTTTATTTGAAACCCATTTGATGAGGTTCACGGTTAGGGACATTGTAAATACCCCTTAATATACCAAATTGCAATAAAAAAAAGTAAAAATCATATAATTTTGTTGCCATTTTTAGTCTCCTGTTTTCTTTTTTTGAAGTCTGATGTCAGTTCGAGATCAGAGACCTCGTAAACCCTTATTTTATACAAATTTGGGGTGAAAACGTGAATATTTGAAAATAAGGTCGCCATAATGGATCCCCCATTTTGAATTTTAAATCAAAACTCCCTACATGCCAATTTTCAAATCAATTAGATAGCTTCTTCAGTTTTGGCCAGCGAACAGATGTCGTCAGACCATAGTGCATTGGCGCGAAGCAGTCCTTTAGAGTCTACAAAGGGGTTAAGTACTAAGAGTGTGCTCTTTTTGTCAATAGGCTTCGACACCCTTAAAAGTGTTTGTTCACTACTGTAATAGCGAGTCTGCGTGGACTCGATTTTTGCCCGTTGCAAGTCTTGATGCGTAAGTGCATAGCTTGCGGTATTGGCTATCCCTTTCACCTTATTCTTTAAGCGATTTACAAATTGAAACATATACGCTATTACTCTTAAGGCTCGGGGGAACGACGAAAATCGCTTTAAGATGTCTGTATCCTCCAAAGTTGTATGAAAGCCTTCTATTCTTCTACTTTCTAGAGCTATTTTATTGCGCGCAGGCGACTTTGGCCATGCGTCAGGTGATTCGACCAGCCAGATAGGGCCATTCCACCATAGTGTGGTGGTTGTGAGGTGCAGGGTTTTCCAGCCTCTTGTTCCAAGATCCGCAGGGTTATCAGCACTGGCTACGTTTGGCCAAGTTGCTGGCCCAACCAAGTCAATGATTTGAGCTGTGCGGTGGGAAACGTATGTTTTCCACGTATGTGATGGCTTTTCTAGCCATACTAGCACGATTTCTGAATCGAGCCATAGATATAGTTTCCGATCGCTCATTTCTAAATGTACTTTCACGCTCGAGGCTAGTTTCTAGAGCAGGAGTGCGCCGCATAGCTCGAGCTGTGGGAGGCTTACAGTCTTAAGAGGTGCGACCTTGGCTCATTTTTAAATGTGCTTGCACGGTCGAGGCTAGTTTCTAGAGCAGAAGTGCGCCGCATAGCTCGAGCCGTGGGAGGCGTACGGTCTTAAGAGGTGCGACCCTGGCCTTTGCCACTAATAAGTGACTTGTTGTTTTGCCATCGTGCTGGGTTCGCACATAAATAGCATCGCTGTATGCTTTCTCAGAAGCATCGCAAAAACCGTGGATTTCGACTTCATGATGGGGTGAGAAATTCAGCCACCGAGGTATTTGTATCTCGGAGATAGTGTGCAAGTTACTTGCAAATTGGGACCATTTTATTAAGCCGAGTGGTTTCACCACTTCGTCCAAATCGGTTCCATCTAGCCATAATTCTTGAATGAGGATTTTTGCTTGTATCATGATTGGTGCAAGCCATCCTGCGGGGTCAAAAAGTTTTGCCACAGATAACAAAATTTGTTTTTTCGTTTTTGCGGATTTTGCAGATACCGACTCAAGAGTGTAAGAAAATTGATATTGCATTCCATTGTATGCCCAGAGTTTTAGTGATGCTCACTTTTTCGAACTTTAGAAAATTAGTATCTAGCAAGTTTTCTTTATTTATTTTTGCCAGTATTTCTGGATGGTTGGAAGTTATCTTTTTTAATGGGAACCCTGCTGAATCGAGGGCTTCGATAACTTGCGCAGTGACTCGCACGCTAGAGGAAGGCTGTGGCTTCCAGACAGTATATCGTCTACGTATGTTTGAGAGTTTAGCACCGGGGCGGCTAGTGGTAGTTTTTCTTTCGTATCTTTTGCCAGTTCGTTTAGTGTACGAATGGCTAGGAAAGGGGCGCAGTTTACGCCAAATGTCACCGTTTTTAGCTTGTAGTCGCAGATTGGACTGCTAGGTGAATTTCGAAAGATAATGCGCTGATAGTTTTGGTCGTCTTCATGTACTAGGATTTGCCGGTACATTTCTTCGACTTCACCATTGAATACGTATTTATACATCCGCCACTGTAAGATAAGTAGCATTAAGTCGGGTTGTAATGTTGGACCCGTGTATAAAACGTCATTCAGTGAATTGCCTGAGCTTGTGCATTTAGATGCATTGAACACCACTCTTACTTTTGTTGTAAGTTTTTCTGGTTTGATAACCGCGTGGTGTGGTAGATAAAAGGAGGCGTGTTTGCCTTTTGTTATTTTTTCATAGGATTTTACTGATTCCATGTGATCTAATTTTATGTATTCCTCAAGGACGTTGTCGTATGAGGCTTTTAGCTCGCCTTTTTTAAGTAGGTTTCTTTCCATACTTAAAAACTGCTGTACCGCAGAGGTTCGTGAGTGCCCTAAGGCGAGTGTGTCAGGAAATTGTTGTTTGAATGGTAGTCGTACGACGTACCGCCCGTTTTCTGATCTAGTAGTTGTGGACTCGTAGAAGTCTTCACAATACTTGTCGTCAGCTGTACTAACAGGTATTGGGGGTAGTTCTTCTAGCTCCCAGAATTTTCTCAATTGTGAGATAAGATAGTCATTCGAAATATCTTCCACTTGCGTTGTGAAGCTGGAGATTTTCTCTTTGACTTGACCGCTTAAAATCCATCCGAAGATGGTATTTTGGGCTAGTAGGTTGTTGGAGACTTTCTCAACACCTTCAAGTATTATTTGGGGGATTAGATCGCTTCCCAATAATATGTCGATTTGATCGGGTGTATGGCAGTTGGGATCGGCTAGTTTCAGATGCGAAAACTTTTGCCAGTGTTTGCTATCTATGTTATAGCTTGGTAGCATATTCGTAAGTCGCGGCAGAACAATAGCTTGCGCTTCTATTCTTTGGTCCGCGCTTGCTGAAACCAGGGTCATGAAGCAGATTTTATTTGAGTTTTGAACAACTCTTCCGCCCATTCCTGAAATTTCGAAGTTGGTTGGCAGATTTAAACTTTTTTGGACCTTAGATGCTATGAATGATCGCTGTGATCCTTGATCTATTAAGGCCCTTAGTTTAAATAGTTCTCCTCTGTGTTCGATGGAGACTATTGCTGTCGGTAACAGCGTTTTGCTTTCATTTTCTGAATGAAGCGTTTGTACTCTGGCTGCATTTGACCAGCATGGTTGTTCTTGACAACTTTCGGGATTTTCCGATCTAGCAGTTTCAGCTAGTCCCGTGGTTCTTTTGGCATTTGAATTATTTTGGGCATTGTTAAATTTATTATTATGGAGCATCGAATGAAGTCCCCTACGGCAATATGAGCAAGTGTATTTACTCGCACATGTCTGTGCAGTATGAGTAGGCGATAGGCAATTGTTGCAAAGTTTCTTAGTTCTGACTAAGTTATTTCTTTCGTTTATTGATAAATTTCTAAATTTCTCGCAAGATCTTAGCTGATGCCCTCCGCTGCACAGTTCGCATGACATATTTCTATATTGTTCAGATGTGAGCGATTGAGATTTATTGAAACTTTTATTGTGCGAATTATGACTACTGGCTTGGGGTTTAAAGAAG
The DNA here is from genome assembly GCA_951509765.1 of Sphenella marginata. Lineage (NCBI taxonomy): Eukaryota > Metazoa > Arthropoda > Insecta > Diptera > Tephritidae > Sphenella > Sphenella marginata. The sequence continues at coordinate 60,463,524 of OX608081.1, forward strand.
CTTCTATTTTGGTCATTCGAGTTTTTCAGCTTTGATGCTTTATTATCTACCCGTTCTGCAATTTCGAACTGGGTGGTGAGGAAATCTTTCATTTGTTGCCACCTTGGGCATTTTTTACTGGATGAGAGCGATTGCTCCCATAAAATTAGTGATTTTTCTGGTAATGTGGCAGCACAGATATTGACCAGAATGGGGTCCCAGTTTTCAGTGGGGACGTTTTGTCAGTTAGTTTCTTCATACTGGTCTACCAGTTTTCATATTTGGAATACGCCGATTTTTTAAAATTTTCGGGCAATTCTGAATCATCTGTTTCGATGATTGCGTCATATGCCGCTTGGAGCCGTGTCCAAAATCTATCAAGTGATTTTTCTTTCACTTCAAGAACCGATTCTGTATTTTCCTCTATAGCAATTGAGGAAAACCTAGTGCAGTATCTTATGATACTGTCACTTTCTGCAATGAATTTTGCAGCTGAAAAATCTTTGCCCTTTTTTTGCTTTACACCCTGTTTTGAACGGGTGCTTTCAGCTGGGCTGCCTTGAGGCTTTTCTTCTTCACCCATTTTGGGTATATCTAACAATAGATGAGGTGATTTAGGGTCCGTTGACATTTTGAGTCGAAGCTGAACCTCTTTTACTATATAATTACTGATAAGTTTCTATTTATATAGATATTTGTATGAATGTTTTATATTTAATTAATGTACCGAACTTTTTTGTTTATCGGTGCTTATTTTTTGCGCGACTGTAGTTTTTCAGTCGTTACTGATTGGTTTTTTTATAATCAATATAATGCTGTGTATGTTTATTTATGTATATATAATAATTTTTAGTTTACCGCGATTTTATAGGTATCACTGCTTTTATTTTACTCTCGACTGTAATTTCCAAGTCGGGTTTAATTTTACTTATTACGTTTCATCTAAATATATATGTTTGGATATTTATAATTTACTTTATGCTTTCGTGCACAAAAAGTTTGTTGGGTTACTCCCTTGAGTAAGGTCCGTTATTCAATTTTTTTTGTATATGTATGTACGTTTGTATGTACTGTATTTTTAGTGAGGGTGGCTAAACACAAGTTTGTGTGTTTGTCTATATGTATAAAAGCAAAGCAGGTAACCATGTGATAAATTGTGTTCTGCTTCACTTGCGCTAATGCAATTCTAAGTTCAATGCAATTGAGTGCAAGGAACTTTGTTGCTTGTTTACCATTTTTTGCTATACTTTTTCGCTTAACACACGTTTCTGCGTTTGTCTATATTTTCCCGTGAATATAACTAGAATATGTACTAAGTAATTATGATGGGACGTCAGAATTCAATAAAATGTTATTTTCTTATTTTTGTTTCCTTTTTCTTTCTAGTTTCTGCTTATTTCGGGTACACAATCCTGCCTTTGCTTAACTTATGTATGTAAGGGAATGCAAGCACAGGGGGTATTGCGGGATAAATCTGCAAGTGAAAACTTGAATATGTATTTTTTTTTGTTAATTTTTGTTTGTGCTTGATGACACGAAAAATAAACAGAAAGCCGCGATTTGAAATTTGGTTAGGTACATATGTATGTTTCTATACTTTTGTGCGGTACTTAATATGGAAAATTATTTATGTAAATATGTTTTAATTTATGTAAGTGGGGATCGGACTTCGATAAAATTGGGAAGACTCTATATATAGTATATAATTTTTGTGGCTTTTTTACCGACTATGGTTTACCCTGAAATATTCCGTTTCCGATGGGAAAAGTTTTCCCTTTTTTAATTTTAACAAAAATATGTACTTCGTTAGCAAGTACAAAGGGCAGGTTTGGCTTTTTGTTACTATTGTTTTTGTAACCCCAAATTTTTGCACTAAATATTTTATATGAAACTGAAACTTTTTCAACTCACCGCTCTTTTTTCAGGGGAAAGGGGGGTTTTACTTATCCTTTTATTGTGTTTGTGCAGTTTTGTTTAATTAGTTTTGTAGTTGTTCGCGCCCAAATTTGGAAAGTTAGTGGACTGTATTTTTTTTTTTTTTGTTTGATATGTAATTGCCGTGTTGTTAACCGGCGCCCGAATTTTAATTTTTAGTTTTTATATGTATGAATATTTTTATGTTTTGTTGTTTTTTTTTTCATCACCCTAGTGTTTGTGCTTGTTTTTTTTCACTTTTATATTTTAGGGAACTGTACTTTTCTTTTTATTTTTTGTTTGGGTAAGGACCTCTTATAAAATTTGTGTTTTTTAATATATTTTGTCACTGTCCATAGGTGCCTGTCTTTGAGGCGATGTAGGACCATATATAATTCGGGACACTTCACTGCACTCACCTTTGCACTCACTACCGTACTTTAAATAAAACGAAAGAATAATTAGCTTTTAAGACTTTGTAAATATATTTTGGCTCAGGCGCTAAATGACCGTTTTGCTCGAGATTTACGAAATTGTAATATTTGTTTACAATGTGTGTGTGTTTGGTGTTGACAAATTATATGTGCGTGACTGTGTAAGTGTGTGTGGTGTGGTGAATGTTGGCGGCAGGGCTGTACCCGCCAGTGTTCTGGCTAATCTAGCCAATTTCGCAAAAAAAAAAGCTCTATTCCACTATGGTATGTCGTTTTTCGTATTTGCAAAAATTTTAAAAAGTTATATGCCTAATACCCACTCTTCGGCCATTTCAATATCATGCTCGCGATATAAGGGCGTATTTACCAAAATTCGCAATGCTTCCATGATCTGTGAAAGACGTATCATGTCCGTCAGGTAATGATAATTATATTTCATACACCTTGTGAATTTGAATCACATGCGATTAGTCCAATAACATCGGCAATGAAGTAAAAATATCATTTACCCAGATAGACCAAGGAATGAATTGACACCCACATTGTGTAATGAGACGTTCTTCTACCGGCGTAAGATCCCTTCAGGAGCTTCAGGAAAGTCGAATCCATCAGTTTAACATATTTTTGAAAGATTATTCCTATTCACTGAATTTCTACATGTTGAGCGGAAATTATAATTTCCTTCAGATGGAAATTTACCAGATACATAAAATTCAGACTTCACATTTGGATGCCTTTTTTATATTTCGATAGTAATACCGTCTAAATCTTGTCAAACTAACGCTAATTTCCAAATTTTCGGTGTCTAAGTTTTCATTTTCTCTAGTTACTCTTTTTCTCTCAGAAATTCATTTTTTTCCGCCTGCCTACTTTCCAAATGATCCCTGTGAAGATGAACCCTGATGAAAACTCTTTGCCTTCTTTTCATCCCTATCCCTATCCCTATCCCTATCCCTATCCCTATCCATATCCCTATCCCTATCCCTATCCCTATCCCTATCCCTATCCCTATCCCTATCCCTATCCCTATCCCTATCCCTATCCCTATCCCTATCCCTATCCCTATCCCTATCCCTATCCCTATCCCTATCCCTATCCCTATCCCTATCCCTATCCCTATCCCTATCCCTATCCCTATCCCTATCCCTATCCCTATCCCTATCCCTATCCCTATCCCTATCCCTATCCCTATCCCTATCCCTATCCCTATCCCTATCCTTATCCCTATCCCTATCCCTATCCCTATCCCTATCCATATCCCTATCCCTATCCCTATCCCTATCCCTATCCCTATCCCTATCCCTATCCCTATCCCTATCCCTATCCCTATCCCTATCCCTATCCCTATCCCTATCCCTATCCCTATCCCTATCCCTATCCCTATCCCTATCCCTATCCCTATCCCTATCCCTATCCCTATCCCTATCCCTATCCCTATCCCTATCCCTATCCCTATCCCTATCCCTATCCCTATCCCTATCCCTATCCCTATCCCTATCCCTATCCCTATCCCTATCCCTATCCCTATCCCTATCCCTATCCCTATCCCTATCCCTATCCCTATCCCTATCCCTATCCCTATCCCTATCCCTATCCCTATCCCTATCCCTATCCCTATCCCTATCCCTATCCCTATCCCTATCCCTATCCCTATCCCTATCCCTATCCCTATCCCTATCCCTATCCCTATCCCTATCCCTATCCCTATCCCTATCCCTATCCCTATCCCTATCCCTGTTCCTATCCCTATCCCTATCCCTATCCCTATCCCTATCCCTATCCCTATCAATATCAATATCATTGATCTTCAAGTGCGCGCGTAAAAAAAATTGTGAATTTCAGCATTTCGAGCAACAACTTAAGGAACGAAAGAGTCGTAAGCGAAAAAATTCATACAACCCAGTCTCTGAAATACGGCGTACAGCAAAAAATCTGTGAATTGTAGCTAAATACCAGCAAATTGTAAGTCTCTTTTGTTAAGAAACAAATCAGTGATAATACAACAATCCGCAATCAGTTGCCATAGAAATAAAAGAAAGCTTTAAGCTTTAGCAAAGACACTCATCACGGGAGGTATATGTCAACTCGACAGGTGTCAAATATCTGACAGCTGTCACCCGGCTACAACAGACAAAAACCTAGCTAGCAAAGATAAAAACCAAGGCCGGTATATGTTAACTTGACACCTGTCAAGTTGTTATACTTGTCAAATCTCTACGAATCGTGATAAAGGCAAGTAAATCAGCTGATTGGCAGAGACAAATGATATCAAGATGAGTTCCCCGAGCAAAAATAATAGATGAGATTAACTCAATCGCATGAGAAATAAGAAAGCAATTACGAGACTCCGGAAATATTAAGCGAGAATTTAAAAATGCTATCACAAACGAAATAGTGAAGTTGGTTGCTCTTGTTCCCCTTGTTGAGACTCTAAGTAACTCAGTCACTTCTACCGGTGAGTCGATCACCACCACCGGCGATATTAGATCAATACTGCGTGAAGAAATTGCCCTTATAAAAGAATCCCTGACCCAATGCGCTAAGCCAATAACCCCCAACGTTAGCTATGCAAATATCGTTGCTGTAAATAACACCCCAGATGAGCCAGCAGCCAAACCTAGCTTAGTTATAAGCGCAGCATCTGAAACGAATGCCAATCATTCGGATGTAGTTAAAGCTTTTCGTGGAGGAATTTCTTTTAAAGATACAAATGTTGCACCAGCTAAGATCATCCCAGTGTCAAACAATAAAGTACGCGTTGAATTTCACAGTGCAGAGCAACGCGATTTAACTATGCAAAAGCTATCTGAAGTTACCTCTCTAAACACAGAAAAAGCAAGGAACAGAAACCCTTTAGTCATTTTAAAAGGCATACCCAAAGACATTGAGCAGGCTGAGTTAGTAGAAATTATAAAAATGCAAAATTCTGATATACGCGCAGAGGCCAAGGAAGATGAGCAAATTAGGATGCGCTTTGGAAAGAAAAACAGAAGGAACCCAATGCTGTGCTCGAAGTTACACCCAAGATTCGCAATATTATGGTGACCTTAGGTCGACTGAACGTAGATTATATGAGAGTTAACGTGTCAGACTTTAGTACTTTTGTCCAATGCTTTAGATGCCTCAAGTTTGGCCACACCCGAAATAAATGTAACTCCCCATGCGCATATTGCTCCCATTGTGCAAATTCCCAACACGAGCATGCCAACTGCCCACACAAAGATATGAAAGAAAAACTAAAATGTCTAAACTGCTTAGAGAGAAATACGAAAACAAAAGGCAATTGGGACGAAAAACACTCAGCCACAAGACAGCAACGAATGCACTCCCGCACTAACTGTGGCTGTTAAACCCTTAAGATTTATACAAGCCAATGTAAACCACTGCAAAACTGCACATAACGAGCTCATGAAATACTTCTTTGAAAAACCGATTGACATAGCTTTATTATCTGAGCCGTATATAGGTAACGCCAATAAAGTAGAATCACTGACCTCAGCCTTCGTATATCAATTTGAAACAGAAAATCGTAAAATCAAGTATAGTTGTCAAAACCTCGGTAGGCGGTGTTCTCGGCATATCACAATACTCCACTCCAAACCTTGCCGTAATTAAAGTGTGCATCGGTTAGCGGTATCTATATATAGCCAACGCTTACGTAGAACCAGTAAAGATAAATACAATACCTTTCATGCCATTAACTTCTTTCTATCAAAAACGGCTTCATCGATGCAAATATTGGCAGGTGATCTTAATGGATGGCATTCTCTCTGGGGTTCTAAATCAGAAAATACTAACGGGACAACTATTGCGAACATAATGGCCTCAAACTCCATGTCAGTTTGCAACAACGGCGTAGTACCCACATTCAACGCAATACGGCATGGAACTAGGGCCAGCTAGATTGTAGATATTACGCTAGCGTCGGAAAACCTCATTCATCGCATAGTAGACTGGCGAGTGAATATCGACGCTATGCAAAATTCAGACCATAGTGCAATTACATTTAAAAATCGAAATGATGCCCCTATAAGTACTTCCGGAAGCCCATCTACCTACCTTTATAAAGCAAAGCGGCAAACTGGAGTGTTTTTAACCAAGTACTAGAACAGAGCATAATGAGCAGAGGTATCTCAGACATAAACCTTGGTACTATTACTCCCGATGAGCTGGAAGAATGTATAAAGAATATTAATGAGGCTATAACTGAAGCATGCCAGGCGTCTATGAAGAGGCGCAAGGGTACAAAAACTGGTGGAACAGTAATCTGCAGTCACTGAAAGAAAAGTGCATTAAGCTCCATCATAAACTGAATAGATTGTCAAAAGCAAAAAAGCCAACAGAAGACGTTGCAAGAGAGCATGCTCTAGTAAAAAGTGATTATGCTAAAGCTCTTAATGAAGCATCAATAAACAACTTTCGGGAATTCTGTAATAAGCAAGGAAAGGAAGATGTCTGGTCTCTTACTAACAGATTAATAAAAGATGCTCCGTCTCATCGGCCTCCAAGAACACTCCGTAAAGACGACGTATACACTGAAACGAGCCTCGAAACCGCACAAGCTTTACTCCAGCACTTTTATCCTGACGACGAAGCGGATAAAAGCCACCATCAAATTTTAGTGCGTAACTAAACGGCAAGTAGTCCACTTACTCAAAATGATATAGAATTCTCCAAAGAAGAAGTTTTGGAAGCTTTAACCACAATGAAACCTAACAGAGCCCCTGGTATAGATCACTTCACCTCCGACATATGTATTGCCTTCGCTACACCTCATATCACTTTGTTGACCTCGGTGTACAATGCCTGTCTGCGAATTGGATATTTTCCAAAGCTCTGGAAAGAAGCTTACGTCAAGATTCTACCAAAGGGCAGCAAACGCGACATGAATAGTTTGTCATCATATCGACCCATTGGGCTTCTTCCAATCCTGGCAAAAACCCTCGAAAAACTATTTACAAGCAGGCTTGCTTTTCACTTAGGAAGGTCTCAGCTACTTTCGCAAAACCAATTTGGATTTCGCGAGAAAACTTCAACAGTAGATGCGCTTCGAAATGCTATCAAGCAAATCGAAAACTGCAAACAACGAAAGATGCAAATAATATGCGTTTCCTTAGATATTAAAGCAGCCTTTGATAATGCCTGGTGGCCCATGTTACTTGCACAACTTCAAAAATACAAAGTCCCATTAAATATATACAAGCTCATATGCAGTTACCTCGAAGAAAGGATAGTCTCACTTGATTACGGGGATGCCACGGTTAAAAAGACAATGACCAAGGGCTGTGTTCAAGGCTCGGTGTGTGGTCCAACGTTTTGGAACATAATTCTATAAGATCTGCTTGATATACCTTTACCCAGTGGATGTTTCATCCAAGCATTTGCTGATGACGTTCTGCTTTTAGTCAGGGCGAAGTCAGTCGCCGAACTCGAAAAAAGCACTAATACAGCTCTTAGTATAATACACCAATGGGGGAAAGACGTTATGCTAGTATTTGGAGCGGCGACAACGCAAACCATGGCTTTTACGAGGTCTGCCAAAGCCGCTAGAATACTAATAGATGGTAGTCCGCCAAATTTTATAAATGAAATGAAATTACTCGGTGTCGTAATAGACGAAGATTTAAAATTTGCTGCACATGCGAAATATACAGTAGAGAAAGCTCAAAGAATTTTTAAAAATCTATGCAATTTTGTACGGCCGACATGGGGAGTTCACCCCGAAAATGTTGTCATTATCTACCAACAAGTCATAGAACCTGCTACTTATGCTGCAGGCGTATGGGGTAAAGCAACATATCTTTACTATATCCGCAAACTGCTGAGAAAATTTCAAAGACAATTCACTATTCGAGCCATTAGAGCTTTTCATACTGTCTCGGCTACTTCCGCACTGGCGCTTGCTGGATTCACCCCACTACACCTTAAAATAGCAGAGATAATGAAGGTAGATGAGGTTAAAACCGCTAGCATTAAACATACATGACACTGAGGCAAGTCTCCAGAAACGATTGAAACAGCATCATCTACTGCATCTAGCAGTCCGGCGATCAATTGTATATGAAACAGCGGAGTCACAGGAGCAAATAAATGCTATCAACAATGCTAATCTGACTCAAATCTACACAGATGGAAGCAAGTATGAGACTGGGGACTGTGGAGCAGCATATGTTATCCGCTTCCAACCGCCCAATGGGAACATAAAACGCTAAAACTCCACGAAAGTTGTAGCATATTTCAAGCTGAAGCGCTTGCAATTGATAAGGCCCTAGAGTGGGTAGAAATGTATTTTACCGATAAACAGGCACAAATATTTTCCGATAGTATGTCCTGTCTAGAAGCCATAAAAAATAGGAGCAATGACATGCCACTCATAGCCTCTATACGCGAGCGTCTTTATCGACTCACCGAGCGTAGTACTATTGAATTCTTCTGGGTCAAGGCTCACTGGGAATAGAAGGCAACGAGCTGGCTGATCGGTACGCCAAACAAGCGGCAACAGAACCGGGCGAAGTCAACTACTCAAATTTCCCAATGAGCTATGCCAAACATCAAATGAAATTAGAAGTAGCAGCATTATGGCAAAGAGAATACGACGAAGCAACTACTAGTAGCACAACAAAAATGCACTTCAAATCGCCAAAAGAAGCGTAAACCTATGCAAAAGCCTTAGGCATATCCTTCGAGATGACCCAAGTACTCACTGGGCATGGTTACCATATAGAATACTTGAAACGCTACAAAATAATAGAAAGCGACACTTGCCCCTGCGATCAGGAGACAATCCAAACACTGAATCATCTGCTACAGGACTGTCCCCGGTATGCCAGACCAAGGCATCGTCACACTACACTGTGCGAAGGATCCCAGGCACCACCATTCAACCTAATGGCAATTAGCGCCGAAAAAGCCTTATCAGAGTCATACAAAAACTTTGTCTACCATATAATCAACACTATTAAAGATTTTAATGGCATGTAAAGTTATGTACCCAGAGGAAGGTTACTATTATGTTATTTTATTTTACTTTTATTTATTTTTCTTCTCTTTTTTTTTTTTCTTCTCAACTTATACTAGGGTTGCCAGACGTCCATCATTCGGAAGGACATGTCCTTCATTTTACTGCAATATCCTTCCAAAAGAAAAAGTGTGAAAATGTCCTTCTTTTTAAGTTTTGTCTTTCATTTGTCCTTCTTTTTTCATGTATACATACTTTACCATTGGCAGTTCAAGTGGAGTAAGACATAAAAAAGTGCACTTCAATTTCATTTAAACATTGAATGTGTTGCCACCATGTTATAACAAAGTATCGATTTCGAAAGCAACTTTCACATCCCTATGTTGGCAAATTAATTAATTGAAACTCAACTGCCAGTCAACATAGAAAACACAGCAGGTTCAATAAAGGTAAGTGAACTTGTTTGAACAAATATGTATTATAAATTATAGTAAAATTGTGTCAGTTCGCGGTTGGGTTTATTTCGCTCTCATAAGGTTTGCGTTAAAAAAGATGTGCACGATGCAACAAGGCATTACCCAAAGACTGACCGTAGCTCCATTTTTCGGAAATGTCTGTCTTCTGACGATTCTTGGTTAAGATAAATAGGTATTTTATATGCTGCTAAAAGAAAAATACTTTTCTTAGATTTTTCCCGAAAAAATGAACAAAAGAAAGTGCGCTTTTAAAGCAGAATGGCTAAGCGAATTCAATTGGCTGCAAAAATCTAGAACTCCAACTGAAGCAAGGTAAGCATGCAAGATATAGATCAACCACAGCCTAAAACCGTCCCGGCCTTACTTGTTTTGTTTTACAGATGTATTGCGTGCAGCTGCAACTTCTCAATCGAGTACATTGGAAAACAAGGCATATATCGTCATTCGAAAAGTGTTAAACACATAAAAAATATCAAAAGCTTTTATAAACAACAACCGGTGACCAATCTCTGGACACCTGCAACAAATGGAAATAATATTGAAATATATTTGGCGGAGGCAGTATTTGCATATCATACAGTGCTTCATAGTCATAGTTATTTAGATAAGGCTAATGTCAATTTTGGAAGGAAAAAAAGCGTATTCGTCGAACTTAAAAAGGAAAATTCTGAAATTTTAGGAGTCGGCTGTCTATGCCATACACTTCACAATTCATTCCGCAATTCGCTTCAATATTTAAGATATGATATTGAAACTATTGTACTAAAAATTTATAATGAGTTTAACTCTTCAACGAAGAGAACCACAAAGCTTAAGGAATTGTTTGAATTTTGTGATTTGGAATGGAGTCAAATGTTACGCCATGTTCCGACTAGATGGTTAAGTTTAACTCCTGCCGTCGAGAGGCTTTATAAAAACTACGATGCGGTTAAATGTTATTTCATGTCACAAGATCATTGCCCAAAAATTTTGAAACAATTTTTTGATCTTGATATTGCAGAAGCGTACTTGGGTTTTCTAAAAATATTGGCATGATTTTTGTTCAAACCATAAAAAAATTAGAAGCAGATAACGAGCTAGTAATTTTAAATCTTTTTAAAATAATAAATAAAATGTACAGAACGATTATTGAAAAGAAAAATCAAGAGTTTTACGGAAGCATTGCTCAAACTGTTTGTAATAACAATAATAATAGTCAGGAAGTACTATTGTTCAAAAAGCGTGCAGATTCATTTCTTGATAATGTTATTACCTACTTAAATCAGCATTTCAATTTTCATGACAACAAATTCGAAAAACTGAGCAATCTAAATTTAGATTCAAAGCCATGTTTTAATAGTTTTGTTGAAATAGTAGATTTGTTTAATATAAAAGACATAAACAAGGATAGTTTATTTGAAGAATTTATCGCTCTAAAAGAGTTTTGTAAACATAATAAAGAAAACAATGTTGCAAAAAAATGGATGGAATTTTTAATCAGTGGAGTTTTTCCTAATCTGGAGAAAATGTGCAATTATATCTTTTCCATTCCTCATTCTAATGCTATGACGGAAAGGATATTTAGTTTAATGTTTAACGTTTGGAGAAAAGATAGAAATAGGCTGTCCTTAGAAAATGTTGAGAGTGAACTTGTGATAAAAAACAACTTTAATTTAACTTGTGAAGAATTTTATGATTACATTAAAACAGAAAATGGCAAGGATATTATATCCAACTTGAAAAAATCAGAAAAATATCAGACTTAAAATTAAAAACACGGCTCATTTAACTTTAGTATAATAAGTTACTACTAGCCTCAAGTCGTTAACAAAATAACCTACTTTTTATCAACTTTTGAAGTTTGATGAGATTCGTCGCATTTTTTTGGAATTTTGCATAAAGTTATAAATGCAAAAATTTTAATAAATTTAATATATATTTTTATGAAAAATTATAGAAATTTTTAGTATTGTATGAGAAATTAGAAAACATTTTTGGAGAAAACTGCAATTTTGATGTTGTACAACTTTTTTCTTGGTGAATTTTTTTGTACCTAAAATATCTTAAAAATCGATCTCAAATACATGCGCCAATTGAAATTAAATATGAATGCATACGTGCCACATGAATATAAGTATATGAGCCATTATTTTTGAAAAAAAAACGGGAATTTATTTGGCATTTCTCAAAGTTTTTGAAAAATTGTATAAATGTCAAATACTTTTGTACACTGAAAAAAAAAATCTACAGTAAACGGCCGTCAAATTGATAGTAAACCCTGTAATTTTTCGTCCAACAGTGGGTAATATAAATTTTGAAAGTGAGTCCCTATCATTCTTCGAATATACTATCATATTGACATGAATTACTGTAAATTTTAAAGTGGACTCATATCATTATGCAAAAATCACATGTTTTTACTGCCAATTTTACAGTAAATACTGTAATATTTACAGTATTACCATCAATCGCTTGAAAGTGGTTTTGATATGTTACTTGCAATGTGCACTTTCAACTTTTTTATTTCAGTGTATGTTCGCCGTTAGCAATGTTTTGGGATTAGACCAAACGCAAAACCTTCAATAACTCATTACAGCAAACAGGTGACTTGTGCCACGGATCCGTGTATATTGATTTTTGTTTAATTAGTTTATTCGTCTTTTGGTATCCTAAATATCCTTGTTCGTTTGTACCTAAAATATGTATGAAAACGATCTCAAATATGAGAATAAATGTATGTTCGCTTTTTTTATATGTAAAACAATAAATTGTCCACAAAAAAACCGTCCTTCTTTTTTTACGTTTGTCCTTCTTTTTTTTTCTCTCACAATAGAAATGTCCTTCTTTTTCCACTTCAAAATCTGGCAACCCTAACTTATACATATCTTTAAAAAAAAAAATAAAAAATAAATCTTATAAATAAAAATGAATGTGTGTCTGTGTGTCCTTTATGGGCGTCCAAAGTACTCAACCGATTTTTATGAAATTTTCACAGTATATTCTTGAGATCATGGGTTAAAGCATAGGCTATATTAATTTTTGGAAAAGTGGGCGGTGCCACGCCCCCAGGCTATATAAAACTACAATTCTTCATAACTCTGAACATATTTGGTCTAAATTAATGATTTTTGGATATGTGTGTCCTTTGGTCAAGATTTATGTAATTTTGGAAAAGTGGGCGGTGCCACGCCCACATTTTTTGTATTTTGTTTGTACTTCAATAATGTCCAAAGTTTATGGTCGATCTCTTTTAAACTTTCAAGATTGGTTCAGAAGATTGTTGTGTACGATTTCGGCTATATAAATTTTTGGAAAAGTAGGCGGTGCCACGCCCCCAGGCTATATAAAAATTAAATTCTTCATAGCTCTGAACATATTTGGTCTAAATTAATGATTTCTGGATATGTGTGTCCTTCGGTCAAGATTTATGTAATTTTGGAAAAGTGGGCGGTGCCACGCCCACATTTTTTGTGTTTTGTTTGTACTTCAATAATGTCCAAAGTTTATGGTCGATCTCTTTTAAACTTTCAAGATTGGTTAAGAAAATTGTTGTGTACGATTTAGGCTATATACATTTTTGGAAAAGTAGGCGGTGCCACGCCCCAAGGCAATATAAAATTTAAATTCTTCATAGCTCTGAACATATTTGGTCTAAATTAATGGTTTCTGGATCTTTTAAACTTCCAAGATTGGTTAAGAAAATTGTTGTGTACGATTCAGGCTATATCAATTTTTGGAAAAGTAGCCAGTGCCACGCCCCCAGGCTATATAAAATTTAAATTCTTCATAACTCTGAACATATTGGGTCTAAATTAAAGATTTTTGGATATGTGTGTCCTTTAGTCAAGATGTATATAATTTTGGAAAAGTGGGCGGTGCCACGACCACATTTTTTGTGTTTTGTTTGTACTTCAATAATGTCCAAAGTTTATGGTCGATCTCTTTTAAACTGTCAAGATTGGTTCAGAAGATTGTTGTGTACGATTTAGGCTATATAAATTTTTGGAAAAGTAGGCGGTGCCACGCCCCCAGGCTATATAAAATTTAAATTCTTCATAGCTCTGAACATATTTGGTCTAAATTAATGATTTCTGGATATGTGTGTCCTTTGGTCAAGATTTATGTAATTTTGGAAAAGTGGGCGGTGCCACGCCCCTTTTTTGTGTTTTGTTTGTACTTCAATAATGTCCAAAGTTTATGGTCGATCTCTTTTAAACTTTCAAGATTGGTTAAGAAAACTGTTGTGTACGATTCAGGCTATATGAATTTTTGGAAAAGTAGCCAGTGCCACGCCCCCAGGCTATATAAAATTTAAATTCTTCATAACTCTGAACATATTAGGTCTAAATTAAAGATTTTTGGATATGTGTGTCCTTCAGTCAAGATGGATATAATTTGGGAAAAGTGGGCCGTGCCACGCCCACATTTTTTGTATTCAGTGCTTTGTTTGTACTTCAATAATGTCCAAAGTTTATGGTCGATCTCTTTTAAACTTTCAAGATTGGTTAAGAAAACTGTTGTGTACGATTCAGGCTATATGAATTTTTGGAAAAGTAGCCAGTGCCACGCCCCCAGGCTATATAAAATTTAAATTCTTCATAACTCTGAACATATTAGGTCTAAATTAAAGATTTTTGGATATGTGTGTCCTTCAGTCAAGATGGATATAATTTGGGAAAAGTGGGCGGTCCCACGCCCACATTTTTTGTGTTTTGTTTGTACTTCAATAAGTTCAAAGTTTATGGTCGATCTTCTCTAAATTTCCAGATTGGTTCAGAAGATTGTTGTGCCCCCAGGCTATATAAAATTTAAATCATCATAACTTTGAATATTTTTGGTCTAAACTAATAATTTTTGGATATGTGTGTCCCTTGGTCAAGAATTATATAATTTGGGAAATGTGGGCCGTGCCACGCCCAAATTTTTTGTATTCAGTGCTTTGTTTGTACTTCAATAATGTCCAAAGTTTATGGTTGATCTGTTTTAAACTTTTCTTCGTTGGGTACGACATACATAGGCTACATTTGTAAATTCTTTGGAAAAGTGGGCAGTTCCAGGACCACAAGCTAAGTAATATTTCAATTCGTTATATCCCTGAATGTATTTGCTTTAGTGACATTTTAACGTTCTTAAATCTTAATCAAAGCACTTAATTTTTTTTGTTTGTTATTGCCGTTCATACATATCCAGAGTATTATAGGTAGATATAGGATATAATTAAATAAGTACTAACTATACATCTGCTCAGCAGCGCATAATGGTTTTTATCATACCCATTGAGTTCAAAAGATCCGTTTTTTGAGTTGGACATCCAAAAAATTTATTTGTTTATACCAAAGACTTTAAAGCCAGAAACATTGTATATCCTAAAGCACTGCAATAAATGGAATGTTAAAAGTTAAAGAAAAATATTTGAAAATGTATTTCTAGGGAAGTCACTGGTCAGGCAGAACAACGTCTGCCGGGTCTGCTAGTATATATATATATATGTGCTATTTTAAAGCCTGTATCCATTCGCAGGCCTTATTATCTCAGCTTAATATTATATAATTAGATATACTATTCATAACATACAACATTGAAATATTTTATATACTAAGGGTGTCCATATATGTACATTGTTAACAAAACCCTATCCCTATCCCTATCCCTATCCCTATCCCTATCCCTATCCCTATCCCTATCCCTATCCCTATCCCTATCCCTATCCCTATCCCTATCCCTATCCCTATCCCTATCCCTATCCCTATCCCTATCCCTATCCCTATCCCTATCCCTATCCCTATCCCTATCCCTATCCCTATCCCTATCCCTATCCCTATCCCTATCCCTATCCCTATCCCTATCCCTATCCCTATCCCTATCCCTATCCCTATCCCTATCCCTATCCCTATCCCTATCCCTATCCCTATCCCTATCCCTATCCCTATCCCTATCCCTATCCCTATCCCTATCCCTATCCCTATCCCTATCCCTATCCCTATCTCTAACGAAAGACCGCTGTTTTGCCGGCGATAACTTAACCCGGCTTTGGTGAAAGCCAAATTGTCGATTCAGCAAATCAGCGATTAAGGAATCGCCGATTAGGAATAATTTAACCGGCTTTTATGAAAGCGGGCCTAAAAGATGTAGGATTGTGCTTAAAAAGTCGCCAGGCAACTGGTTTTTTGTCCCTTAATGATGAAATTTTACTATTCCACAAACAGGTGCTGCCCGGACAGGCTTTGAAGAGTAAAGGGGAATGGAGGAGTATTAGCTGAGGAACGAATAATTTTGTGCAAATTGGAAGTTTCTTGATTAGTGTTGGGTGAAATAAAAAAAGGAGAAGGAGAGAAATTCACAAGATTCACCAAACTCCCCCTAATCAGCAAGGTTAGTTTTAAAGACAGGTCTAGGTTTAAAGAGATATGTATGTAGGTCCATGGGGGGAGTAATTGGATTTAGACTGTGGAGGTTGAGTTGTAGTTGAAGATTCTGTTTTTGTAGTAGTTACATTAGTTTTATTAATAATTGAAG
The DNA here is from genome assembly GCA_951509765.1 of Sphenella marginata. Taxonomy (NCBI): domain Eukaryota; kingdom Metazoa; phylum Arthropoda; class Insecta; order Diptera; family Tephritidae; genus Sphenella; species Sphenella marginata. Next base: position 60,479,780 of record OX608081.1, read on the forward strand.
CTTTTGCAACGCTAGCATAAGAACTAGGGTTAGGAGTAGATGGTAACATATCTTTGTATTTCTGCACGGCTTCCCGCATACTGCATTTGTTTGTGGTTTTAATTTTTAAGATTTCTTTACTTTGTTGATATTTAGGACATAGATTAGAATATGAGGGGTGATCTAAAAGGCAATTGGCACACATACCTTTATCACAGTCAGACACTGGGTGAGGAGATGAATTACAGGTGGCACAGACGGGATTGCTGCGGCAGTACTTTAAGGTGTGTCCAATAATCTGGCACTGCTTACAACGCATACGTTTGGGGAAATCGGGACGGACGGAAATGATTCTCCAAGCGACTTCAATTTTCTCGGGTAGATTGTATTTATTAAACGTTACTACACGTGAGAATTTAGATGCTGCAATCGCCCCGCTTTCTTTTAGTCCATCGACGATTTCATTTTCAGGAAGAGGGTTTTTCTCGTCACATGATGATATAACCAAAAAACGCGGATCATCCTTTTTGGCGATAGGAAGACCAGGAAAAATGCTTAAAATAGAGTTTTTAGCCTTTTTGCGTTACGTTTTAGGTTTTGGGGACAATAAGAACAACCTATTGTCCCCAAATTTAGTAGCCCCCTGGCCATAGTAAGAAAATCGAATTAAATTCACTGATTTGCAATCACGCGATTCAATCAAGTGGAAAAATAAAAGAAATTGTTTCAGTAACTGTTTGCACAGAGTATAAAACTGTTAATAGGCACAAATGAAAAGTCAACGAAAGTACTGAAATGCTAACTGTACAGGGAACCTGTTAAGCTGCACCATCTGCACGTTCATTTGAATATTTTCAATACAATTTAGGCCAGAACCGGGTAATTCTGAACATTGAATAGCGTTATGTTGAAAAAATCAAAATTACCGTTGGTCTCTTCATATAAAAAACAAACACATTTTTAAGAAAAAAGGAACACGAGAACATACTTGTTATCCCTTAGTAAACCAAAACTAAACTATACTTTGTTGGAATTTGGTTCCTTTATAAAGTTTGCAAAGCTGATTTTGTGTGGGTTTTTATAAAAATTAAATAATAATTTTTCGTTGCATTGCGATCAAATAAAGTGATAAAGAATATGAAGCTCTTTTAAAAAATGTCTGTTGTTTTCGGTAGATTTTGAAACCATGTTGCTTGTTTGAAAGCTAAGTTATTTTTGTTGGACTTTGATTCATTTAAGAACTTTTTAACGCTGATTTTGTGTACGTTTTTATAAATATTAAATAATAATTTTTGTTAAATCACGATCAAATGAAAGCTTTAAGGGTATGAAATTTGAAAAAATGGCAGTTGTTTTTTTAATAACCGGCCAATACTTAGTCATTCTTAGATAGATCCTAAAAAGATTTTGGTTTTTTTACAACACAAAATAAACATCTTTGAAACAAAGAAAAAAATTATTTTCGACAGAAATTTATACCAGATTTTTATTATATTTGTACGCAAAAAATTTAAAAACAAAGTGATGGTGAAAGTCCTGTATATTTTTTTTTATTAACTGTTTGCCATGTATTTCTTTGCAGCATCGTTACTTACGAAACCGACCCATCATTGTGGCCGTCCATTGTCGTCATAACCTCGTTGTGTGTATTGTGGTCACTTCAGGCACCAACAAAAGTGTAAGTATGTATTTATATTATTAGGATTATTTTCTTTGCATATAAAAGGAATCTAATTTTTATTCGACATCGTGTGCGTTTGGTAGCATGAATGTTACGTTGACAACTATCGTGTAGGCTTACGTCCATCACCAACTAAACGAAAGCAACTGTCAAATTTTATTTTTTGTCATGCGTTTGACACTTTGTTTTCGTGAATCGTGCTACCGATTTGGCATTTTCGTTACGTAGCAGCCAACTGTTATCGTGTTGCAATTCATGCTACCACCACACGAACTATGATCGTTTTGGACACGATAACGCCAAAGGGAATGTGTGCTGTGAAAAAAACTAAATTTATGGCGAGCCAGAATCCCAAAATCTTAAATAGCAGCAAAGGCTCTAAACATTGGAACCATTTGTAACAACGAAAGAATTAATCACCAGCCTGTTACTGAATTCCCAAATATCATACTTATTCCGTTTACCATAACATATTCCTGCACTTGCTTATAAAAAGTTAACGATTGGTTTCAAACTCTTATGCAAAATTTACACGATATCCACTAAACCAAAACCAGTAAAATTCGAAAGGTTTACTGCAACTCAATTTAAGCCATAGTATATTTGTACTAGTAGCGCAACTTACTTCGAATCTGTACACACACAACCCACACAGGGTGTGTTATTCACTGTTAAAACAAACAAATTTAAATACTGCAATATTTAAATTGAAGACATAAAACTAGCAAGTTATTAAATATTAATCAATTATAATACCTTATCAGTAACTACAGCGTAGGAAAAACAGGCGCAGCTCGGGCTGCAATTAGGCTCAGAGATGCTGGATATAAGCTTCTTCAGTATGGCCATTCCAATATACTATCGAGCTTCGACTTCATCCCTAACAGAACAGACTACTGTGCACCGACCTCTACCCCCGCGAGAGGTTTTTCAACACACATACCCGCAAGAGACGAGTGAACAGGCGAGGAACCTATCTGGGGGAAGGGATTGGTGAATCTGTTTACGGATGGGTCAAAGCTTCGTGGTTGAGTGGGGGTGGTGCTTACTGTCAGGAACTTGGGATCAGCATAAAATGATTGTAGCGTTCTCCAAGCGGTGGATGGGATGCTGTCCATCGCTTTCGCTATAAAGGAGTTTAACATCTACTCCGACAGTCGGGCGGCAATTAGGGCGCTGAGTGCTAGCAACGTCCGATCGAGGACAGTGAGAGACTGTCTGGAATCGCTTACGGTTGCAGCCGACTACTTCAAAATAAAAATTATCTAGGTGCCAGGCCACTGTGACATTCCCGGCAATTGTCGGGCGGATCTCTTGGCCAGAGCGGGTACTCCTGAAACTGATGTGGCTGCCTCCAGAGTACTGGGTATTCCCCTTACCACCTGTGGTCTGCTTCTGGGCAGGTGGGCTTCGTAACAGCTAAGCAAGCGCTGGGCTGAGACCACCTTATGTCAGGTGTCGAAGTAATTCTGGACAGTGATTGACTACGGGCTATCAGCGGAATTACTAGGGCTCTCCAAGGCACATCTTTGCATGATAATTGGGGTATTGACAGGGCACTGTCTGATAGGTACACATGTGGTGCGGTTAAATATTCTTGAAACCCCGAGCTGCGTGAGCTGCATGGAGGACGACGAGGTGGAATCATCAAATCATTAGTTGTCCAGCGTTTGCTAGGACCAGGCTAAGGTATCTCGGGTCGGATGTTCTTAGGCCGCTGGAGGACGTGTCGAGGATCGATGTGTGCCGTATCCGGAGCTATATTGTCGCTACACAGCGATTTGCCAAGAAAACTTAGGTGAATGTCACCGTGAAGATAGTGGCATCACAACGGACCATTAAGTGTCTAAATCATAGGTGGGCAAATGAAATGTAAGCATGTATTGGTAACCGCGAGCGTAAAGTGGGACAAAGAACATTTGCAGTCAGTTGATTTACAAACAACAGCGAATCAACATTGTGCGCCGCTTGATTGTTTTATGATACTATTTATGCGCGTACCTATGTGTTTGTTCAAACCTCAGCAAATTTCTTTAAATCCACTTAAGAAAGTAATTTTTGGTGAATGGTTTAGAAAATTAACTTACCTGTTACCTTTCCGTGGAAGCTTTCTAACAGCATTGATTCAAAAACTTCATCGAACACAAATGAATATTTCACATATGAGCATTTCCGTAGAATGGTCAACCAGAGCAAAAATTTTAAATGTTAATAAAAATAAATTCTTGTTTAACCCTGTTAACAAAATTACCCAAATTTTTATAAATATAAAGCTTTGGAAGTTGATTTAAATTTTGTTTATGAAAAATTTGGCTTGAAACATGAAAAATTTTTTTTTTCATTTCCAGCCAGTTTTAAAGGCCTGTTTCTTTTCAATTTTTTCACATGTTCGACTTATACTAGCGACCCTTTTTTGCAACAAAATACTCCCATGAATATCAGTTAAGACCATCAAAATGAAAGAAGAGTGAACGACGATGTCTTAACTGTAAATTTTTATTGAAACTTTTACCTCTGCCTGGATCGTACGTTCGCGACCAAAAAAATACATTTTTTATTACCACTTCTCAAGGAGTGTAAGGAAATGTATAGAACTACATTTCTAAAGCCGGTTGAGTGCACTTAGTTGAAAACCAAAACTACTTCTCTTGAAGGGTTTACCAAACCTTTTTTTTTTAATTCTCAAAGTTGCGTACGTTCGCGACCGTTTTGCATTTTGATATATTTTTTCCTACCAAAAACTGAAGCAAGAAAAAATAGGTTGTTAATATACTTTTTTTGCATGGTTAATAATGGATCATAGGGTTTTGAATAATTTTAATGAAGTTATTCATAATTTTTCCAACCATACATTAAAGTGAGTATACTTTATGTTATGCAAGCCACTTTCGAGTCTTTCGGTGCACTCAAAATAAAATCTGTGTAAATATAACGAAAACTTGCGTACATATTACGAAATTATTCGTTGTTTTGAGCCACGAAAGATTTCGTAAATACTACAAAATTGTTTTCGTACATACTACGAAAATGTGGCATGATACAAAATTAGTAGATTTTACGAATATATGCGTACTATTTACGAATGTAAATAAGTACATTTTACGAATTCTTACGTACTATTTACAAATGTAAATTAGTACATTTCACGAATTCTTACGTACTATTTACAAATGTAAATTAGTATATTCTACGAATATATTTGTACTATTTACTTACGAATTTACTCGGTTATACCCTGTGAGAAAAAATAAATGAAGGTTTAAAATAATTTAATACGTATATTTAATAATTTTATACATATTTTTAATGCTCAAGCAAAAGAACTTGAATAAACAGTCTCATGGAATCAAAGTATTTCGAATCGTATTAATAATCAGGTATCATTAAGGCGGCCCATACATGGGGATAAGTTGTGTATGTAAAAAAGTTTTATTTGCACAATTTTTTGTTATCGGTACTTGCGCAAGGTTTTTGTGTAACGTATTTGGCGCTTAAGGTCACTTTGACTACTACTTGGCAGCTTCCTTAGTTCTCATCTCCTTCTCCACTACAAATAAAACACAAGTTATTAGAAGCATGAAAGGAAAACAATAAAGAAAAACATAGCCCTCTTACTAGGGCTCTTGCTTTTAATCGATTACTCGAATAGTCGCCTGGCAACTTTTGTACTGTTTGAAAATCGAATAGCAGATAATCTATTTCAACTAATCGAATACCATTGATTAATTCGGGTTTCCAGGTTTTACCCGGGTAATAAGAAGGCAAATATCTACTGTAAGCCGAAATCGATTATCAAGAGCCCTACATCTTTTACATCACGTATATATGCATGTATGTACTTACTTTTTTATGTCATGGAGTAGAGCATCTACTCCTGGTTTGGCCTTCTCTTTGCAAGATAATTTATAAAATTGCCGGTTAATAAAATCCCACATCTCAGCGCATGCTTCAGGATAGGCTATATTAAAAACATTATATGTTTTAAAGCACACATCCAAAGCTTTAGCGAAATCAAAAAATTTGTATGTTATATTGTCGAAGTCCACCATAAACGACTGTGGTTCGGTAAGCGTTCCAATTAAGGATATAAATGGAGCAACAGATGATTCCGTTTTAACTTTGCCATCATACATTATCTTATATTCGGCTTCAGTTGCGCAAACAGCCATAAAACTCTCTCGTGACTCTTTAAGTGAATAAATTCTTTTCTTTTCATTGTTGGTAACTTTTTTGTTGATTCGAGAGCGCGGTAGTAGTGACTGCAGGAGAACGAAAGCAATGGAATTGATGCAATCTAAGCGAAATCAGTAAAAAATTATTTTAATAAATAAGGGTTAAAATTTAAATAATTGTGTGATTACCTTCATCTGTGGCATCTGGGGTTGCATAGTTAAAAAGAGTTTCTTCTGTGTTCACCCTTAATCCCTGCTCCGCACTCTTGTCAAAGTTGTGCGCCTCTTTCATGTGACGTACAAAGCAGTTTAAAAAGCTAAAAACTTTATTGCAATTTCCACCATAAGTACACTTATACGAATCTCTTTGATTCATGTTGTGTACAAGGCGAAAATGCTTGGACATTAAGCTGTTCGTTATTTAAATTTTTTTTGCAAATTGTTAGTTCGCCGGGCGGAATATGATGCGTTATGCTGTAAAAATAAGCTGTGCAAAATTTCACTCGAATTGGATAACTCTTAGAACTGGCGCGTTGCATTTGAAAATTTTAAAAACCATATGCACTCAGGTTGCAGCAGATCATATAAAAAACTTGATAGTCGTAAACTTGGTTCACATTTATCACGTGAAAAAACATGCAGATTACGATTCTAAAGACAAAAATTTTAAAAAAGCCATAGGTTTTGAGATTTCGCGAAGTTATCGTTTCTAACAAAGTGAGAAAACGCCATTTTCGTATTGTTCAAAAAATCTCCAGTTCTACATATCCGATGAAAAAACTTTTTTCATCTTATTAAAGATCTTTCATTGCCGTAACAACCTACCATATAAATCTTTCCAATTAGATTATGAGTTTAAGAGTTATTTGCAAATGTATTTCAGAAATCAGACACATTTTCCATCAGCTTCGTCATTAACATTAAATAACACTTAGAAGCACTAACCTGTTTGCATTTTTTTTGATGTAGTATTGGAGATGGATCTATTGCAAATAATATATGTTCAAACCATTTGCAAATCGGTTAACAAATATAAAAATTATAGCAAGTTTATCAAGTGTTATTTTTTTATTCGGTATATCGATACTGTATTTTCAGATCCAATCGGAAAATTTATTTGAAAGTTTAGTTAAAATTCAGTTGAAGAATTCAAACAAGTTTTTCGATTATTTTTGAAAATACAGTATCGATATACCGAATGAAAAAATAACACTTGATAAACTTGCTATAATTTTTATATTTGTTAACCGATTTGCAAATGGTTTGAACATATATTATTTGCAATAGATCCATCTCCAATACTACATCAAAAAAAATGCAAACAGGTTAGTGCTTCTAAGTGTTATTTAATGTTAATGACGAAGCTGATGGAAAATGTGTCTGATTTCTGAAATGCATTTGCAAATAACTCTTAAACTCATAATCTAATTGGAAAGATTTATATGGTAGGTTGTTACGGCAATGAAAGATCTTTAATAAGATGAAAAAAGTTTTTTCATCGGATATGTAGAACTGGAGATTTTTTGAACAATACGAAAATGGCGTTTTCTCACTTTGTTAGAAACGATAACTTCGCGAAATCTCAAAACCTATGGCTTTTTTTAAATTTTTGTCTTTAGAATCGTAATCTGCATGTTTTTTCACGTGATAAATGTGAACCAAGTTTACGGCTATCAAGTTTTTTATATGATCTGCTGCAACCTGAGTGCATATGGTTTTTAAAATTTTCAAATGCAACGCGCCAGTTCTAAGAGTTATCCAATTCGAGTGAAATTTTGCACAGCTTATTTTTACAGCATAACGCATCATATTCCGCCTGGCGAAAAAAAATTTTTTTCTTAACGAACAGCTTATTGGACATGCTATGGAGCGAGTCCATATTAACACTGCAAATAAAGCAATTCATTCCAAGAATGCACACAAAACTAGCAATTGCAAGATTTTAACCAAACGTTTAGCAAAACACACTTACAGCGCACTCTTTTTAGAAATTAATCTTTCTGCAACTTGTTTCTTTGAATAGAATTTCACAATAACACGCGTCTGAAAAAATGGCGGCAATTTAGTATATTTTACGAAAATTTTCGTTCATTGTACGAATAGTAAAAAGGACTTTGTTGAATTAGTACAATGTACGAAAGTATTTTGTACATTATACGAAATGATTCGTACAAGGTTCTTTTTTTCATAGTTTACTAAATTACTTCGTAAATAGTACGCACGAATTCGTAACATTCCCTACGAAAATCATTTCGTATATTTTACGAAAGGTTTCGTAAAATCTAGTGTAGCAACAATTTAGTATATTTTACGAAAATGATTCGTACATTATACAAAATGATTCGTACAAAGATTTGTATCATAGTTTACGACATTGCTTCGTAAATAGTACGCACGAATTCGTTAATTATACTAAAAATATTCCTTACGAAAGTCATTTCGTATATTTTAAGAAAGGCTTCGTAAAATCTAGTATATTTGTCAAAAGTTCATTCGTATTATGAACGAAATTTCGTACATTATACGAAAATCAAGACTACGAAATTTTTTCGTAGCCTTTTTACGAAATTTTATTTTCAGTGTGTGAGCCGCGGGATTTCATTAGAGTCTAATAATTTATGCTATCTTCTTTCTTTATAAATACAACATATAAGATTTAAACTTGTGAATTAAGTGTTCCAATTCATATAATTTGTAAAACATTATGCCGAAAATAGGAAAAGAAAGTGTATGGAAAAATCGTACGTTCGCGACCCGTACGTTCGCGACCGGTATTTAAGCGTATATATAAAAATGTACTGAAGATATTTTAAAGCGAAATAAACGAAAAGAAAGTCACTTTATGCCACTTCAATATGTTATCAACCATTTTGAAAAAATCCATTCCATTTTGCTGAGTTTTGAATTTTTCCAGTTGCACAAAAAAGTCACTTCCATTATGCGTACGTTCGCGACCACATGTTTATTGCCCCCACAGTCTAAACTAAAAATCGAACAAACCTGCCTCTTGCACCTAAAATTGACCTTTCAAAATGCTATCAAAGTAGCAAAAAAACCTATGTGTACTTTGTTTTTTGGCCCATAAACGCGTACGAACGTACTGTTCGCGACCGTGGAAACACCCATATGTCATTTATATCCGTGCTTTCATCCAAGCATATGTAGAAAAATTTGCAGTCATGAATGAATTATAATATTTTATTTATGATATATATTTCAAATGGGGCAAAAATATACTAGGGCATAAAACAACATCAACCTATGTTACCTCGTTGCTGTCTGCAGCGCGACTGGCAGGAAAATCAATTCCTTATCCTACAGTGCCAAACTGGTTTTTTCGCTCTCAATAGCGACTGAAATAAGAGCGTAAGAATACGTGTGCTGAGAGTAACTGCTCGTTTGAGTCAAAACGCCCATGTCTGGTCTAAATGAGCTGGAATGAGTGGAATAGCGGCCACTTAGCCTAACTACAATTCTAATTTTTACTGTGAGACAACTCTGAACGCTATTTCCTGCATTCCACTCTGTCGGAGTGCTTCATCCACTACCTTTCACTCCTATTCGTAAACACAGATGCCAAACTTGTAGGAGGGGCAAATAAGGACTTAGATGTGAAGGGAAGGTGCGGGGAGTATTTATGTATAATGACGATGTATACGCGAAGCATGACACAACTTCTCCCGCTATCAAAATTAGCAGTGAAGATGACTTGGGGCGATTTAGCTAGCATTAGAGACTTATATTATTGTTTTTATTATTTTGTATTATCCCATTTTTCCTAATGCTTGTGAAGCTGGTTCTTCTATTTCTCTATGCAAATGCACAGTTTATTGTCAGGGTTCTTTCTTCTTTAAATGGCCATCTAACCGCTTCAACGATTTTGACCGCCAGTTGGAGACCTCGCGAGATCGCTGGTCGGTCTCCACTTGGTCCTTCCATCGGTCTTCCTCTGCTTCTACCGGCGGGTGCCGATAGGTATACCTGCTTGTCAGGAGCGTATTCGTTCATTAGCACATAGCCAACGAAGCCGCTGTGGTTTAATCCGCTGAACTATGTCGGCGTCTGCGTAAAGCTTCTATAACTCTTCATTAAATCTTCTTCGGTACTCGCTAGTCTAACGCGTTAGTGTAATTTTGTTTATATTTTCTATGGTGGTAAGCAATACGAATTGTAGTGCTAATGAATATGGTATGCTAAAACTGAATGTCCTATGGAGCCAACAAAGAAGTCCTAACATGGTACATTTAAATGCACGTAGTTTGAAAGATGAAAAACTAGATTATGTTAGATCTGTTTTCGAGAACTTATCTATTCATGTTATTTACGTATCTTAGAGTTGGTTTCAGAACGATCTAAATACATCCCTCACTAGTATATATAACTACAAGTTCTTACGAAATGATAGGATACTAAAGAGAGGCGGAGGGCTAGCAATATACTCTAGATGTAACTTAAACATGCAACTTTTGCATAAGTCCACTGGAGCTGGCACAGAGTTTGTTATTGTTGAAATAATTTTAAAAGTCTTGTAGCTTGTGTATATAACTGCAATGTTTAAGAAAATTTGGTTGTAGGCATACATACAAGTATATTAGCAAATGTCAATTGTTAGGAAGGGTGCCGATAGTACATTACACAGTGTTCATATGATATGCAAATTGTATTAATATCCAAAAATACCCCGCACAATTATTATCCTGGACCGATTTTTCGAGGCAATGTCATCGTACATTTTTTACTTTAATAATTTTGTTATATTATTATATTATTTCGAAAATGTTAATGTATGCCGACGATGTAAAGCTTTTCATGTCATTCGCATCATTCGAAGATAGCAATAAGCTTCAATCAGATCTAAATACACTAGTTACTTGGTGCGATTTAAATTATATGCCGCTTAATCTAAAGAAATGTAAATACATGTGTTTTCCGAGAGGAATTTCCAAGCTAGCTTCCTATACAATTAACAGTTGAGGCGGTTAGAAGCAAAGGGATGTAAGTCCCTACATCACAGCAAAAACGAAAATAATTAACTTCAATTTTTCAAAGTTATCTTACGAAGGACTTTAACAGGCTTGATATATGTATATCGGCTATATATGTTACAGATACAAATTTGTGCAATTGTTTATTCCAAGTGTGTGTTTGGTAGTATTGTAAATTTGATACACATGAAACCTGATCAAGTCCTTCGTAAGATAGTTTTGAGAAATTGAACTTATTTATTTTCGTTTTTGCTATGATGTAGGGACTTACACCCCTTTGCTTCTAACCGCCTCAATTATAGTCTTGAGCAAATGTATGATTTTGTTGACCTTGGGGTTGCTATGTTCTACAAACTCAGTTTTAACTGCCACATTAACGTAACAGTCAATAAAGCTAGAGGCGTTCTAGCATTTGTTAAACGATGGTCTAAAGAATTTAGCGACCCTTATGTAACTAAAACTCGCTTTACTACATTAGTCAGACCGATACTTGAATACGGTCCTATAATTTGGAACCCACGTTACCAGGTCCACGTGGATCGCTTAGAATCAGTTGAAAAACAATTTTTACTATTTGCCTTAAGAGATCTTCACTGAGATCCCTTGTATAACTTGCCATCATATACTAGTCGCTTAAAACTAATTAATCTTCACAGCCTTTCTAGTCGGAGGGAAATGCTTGAAATTGTTTTCATGATTAAATTACTAAATGGTTCAATCACAAGCCCGTTTCTTTTGAGCGAAGTGAACTTCAATGTACCTTCTCGTCCATCAAGACATTTTAAACCACTTCTCTTGAAACAGTGCCCAACTAATTTTGAATTAAATAAGTCTGTCGTTGTTTGTGTCAAGATTATAACTCTCATTCTGGTACGTTATATATTTCAGACTCACTATGCAGCATAAAAAAGTCAACTCTTTCTATCCTTTAATTATTTTTTTTCTACCTTACTTAGCTGATGAGGTTTTCTCTGTAGCTGAGCAGTTTTAGAAGTATTTTGGTTCCAAGCTGCGAGCCTCTCTGCCAAGAAGTTTTCTTTTTCGCATTATTAAAAAGTTGCAGGTTAATAGCGAAAATGAGACTGAGTGTAGCAAAAAGGTTTACAGAATCAAAAAGTAGATAAAATGTAGTATAATTGCATAATACATTGTTTTTTGCTCAACCAGGTAGTTTTTGAGATATTAGCTTATCATTTCAGATTTTTGTTTTTTTTTATGAAAAAAACATTCCAAAACCACAACTTTTTTCTTTGCGTAACGCTGTGTTTAATTAGAAAAAAGATAAGCTATCATCGAGGAAAATCGATTCAAAACTACGTAAGTTATAAACGATCAAATAAAAATACTTTTTCTTTAAATAAATCAAATAGTACTTTTAACACTCGAATTGTTTTATAGTAACTAGGTAGAGTGGTTGCATCGAAAGAAAGAGTGGTTGGGTTCGAAACGTGCCATTGTTGATCGTTTTTTAGTCGTCACAAAGTTGAGAAGGTTCGTTTATTCGTCGCTTTTGTCACAGGCAAAACTGCCATAACGCAAAGCATTTGGTTAACATTTGGAAAGGCATCTTCATTACAAATATCGAATGCTTCAAGTGAGTTTTTTATTTCCTTTCCGACAATGAGCTTCCGCCAAAGTTGTACTTCGTTCACGCAGATATCACGGGAATCGTCGTGGTAAATGGCTAGACTCTGCATCAGCACACAAAATAGATGTAACATTTAACCATATGTGTACGGCTTAAAGAAGTTCGATCATATTTCAATATGGCGAACGAGTTTGCTTGGTTGCGAAATCCAAAACTACCTTAGGGCAAACACCTGTATTTTTCTTTATCGTCTCATCACAACTAAGACGCCCTACTATTTAACGTCAAACAAGTTCTTTATTCCTTTCTCAAATTAACTTAAGTAGCCGTCAACGGTAAATTTGTTAAGCTTATTAAAATTATTTAGAGTAGAATATGCCGTGGTCGAAAATCGACCACCTTAAATAAGTATAACTTATTAAATCCTATGTTCACCACTAAAATAATCGACATCTACAACCCAGTAGATAAAGTCTCTGATTCACAATGGCGTTGCAGTACAAATTGATTTTTTTGTGCATTCACAATGGTTTATTTAAACAAATTAATTTTTATAAAATACGCTTAAACAAAAGCACTGCTGTAATTAATATATAATTTCGCATGTAGAGGTAGCCCACACCTTTAAAACGATACCTTACTTATTATTATTGGTTCAAAATGAGAGCAGAAAATTAGGAGCAAACACAAAAAGACCTTACAGAAATAATGTATATATTAATGCCTAACATTTTTTCCATACCATCAATTGCCAGAGTGTATCTCATAAAAACATGCATAATTCCAATTATATTATATATTTTGATATCTTTTCATGGGCCAGGAGCTTTGCATAGGCATATTATATTTAACAAAAAATGCTTCATTATTTTGTAATAATTCATAAAAGTTTTCACCAAAAGCCAAAGTTGTTAAATACAGTATCTGACTGTTTTACTGTACATACAGTAGTGGCGCAGGTGGTAAGCGTGCCGGCTAAGATGCGTGCGTTCGCAGGTTAAACCACAGGTTCAGGGCAGGTTAATTTTTTTTGTGACCCAATATTTCAATATTTTTCTGTTTATGACCTCTATCTTGGAGTGAAAATTTCAAATTTTTTGAAAAAAAGCTAAAAAATTATTCCAATTTATCAATATTTATCTTTTTATTTTTTTTTTTAAGAAATATATCATATTTAATATACAAAATGTAAAAACACAGTTTGTAGTTTCTTCAATTTTATATTTACGAAATAGGTTGAAATCGCGTTAATTTTCCTAAAGACATCAACTATTTTTTTCCTAAAAATTTTTATTTACAAAAGAGTCGACATATAACCCAATATTTCAATATTTTTCTGTTTATGACATCTATCTTGGAGTGAAAAACCCAAATTTTTTGAAAAACAGCTAAAAAATTATTTCAATTTATCAATATTTATCAATTTATATTTTTTATTATATGTATTATGATATGTGTTTTCATTATTTCTGATAAACCAGAAAACCATCATATGTTGAAGTTGTAATATTCTCCCGCTATACGGACTTCAAAAAATCCACAACTAAAGGAAAAATTGAGAAAATTGCCTTTCGCTCCATAAAAAAAAAAATGCAGACCCTGTTTCCATCGGAATTATAAACTTCAATGTATTCTAAGACCTTGGTCTAAATATTTCGAAAAAATATTAAGATTTACCGGAGCTAAACCGCGTTAAAAAACGCTAAAAATATCGTTTTTTATGTAATAAAGGAGTATGAAAAAATATTTTTTAATAAAAAGCACCTTAGAAAAGAGTGAATTTTGAAATGGAAACAGTGCAACTTTTTTTGGCGAGGCACCTTAATGTATATACTTAGCGGTGGAAATATTTGCTGAACCTTTAGCTCTTAGGTATAGCATTTGACATGGTATATTCTCGGGTGGGACGCGTGCGTTCCATGGTTCGAGCCCAGCTTCGGACATAAACTTTTTTTCTCCTTTTTCATATTGACTAAAATTTACAATAACACATACAGTACATACTTATATATATATAGTTTTATTCATTTTTTTAGGTATTTACTTTTTCTTAATTGATATAGAACTAAGGGTAAAGTTATATGCACAGCTTTAATAAATACATATAGCTCTATATATAAGTTGAGGTCATACTATATATATATCGAAAAAATTATTGAAATGATATAAAAGTCAATATAAAATATCCTTATATATATATATCTAAATTGTTGAGGAAAAAACCCTAAAAAATCCAAAATGGAAACCGGCCTAATGCTCAAATTTTAATAAGAAATATGCATATGTAGCAAAATTTTAACGGTAAAATAATTTCATTCTCACATTGAGTGACGGTTAGTATTTCATTTGCTCTCACATTAACAAATTGAGTAAAGTATACACTTGCTTCGGCGCGTCTGTCCAATTTCATTTTGACCTAGCGTTACCGTCCCTTACGCAAATTCTCACCAAAATCTTGGCAAAAAATTTAAATTTGTTTTCAACATATTGACTGCTGATTGGAAGATTATATACATATATATGTATATATATATGGCGCGATATACAACAGTTATATCATCGTGGTGTGGAGGTAGTGTTGTCGGCCTACCACACCGAAGGTCCGGGTTCGAGCACTGGTACAGGTTACATCAAAAAGTGGTTTGAAAAAGTTTTTTCAAAACGGGGTCGCCCCTCAGCAGTGGTTTGGCAAACTCTCCGAGTGTATTTCTGCCATGAAAGGCTTCTCAGCAAAAATTCATCTGCTTTGTAGATGCCGTTCGGAGTCGGCGAAAAACCATAGGTCCCGCCAATTTGTAGGAAAAATTTCAAAGCGGCACACCACAAATTGGAAAAGAAGCTCGGCGCAAAAATCTCCTAGGAGGTTGATGATATAACTGTTGTATATCGCGCCATATATATATATATATATATCCAAAAATCGAATGCTAATTGAAGTTTTTCCTAATCCTACAATGTCTGCTATGCCATCTCCAAGAAAAAAAAGCCTTTCGATTTGTTCACTCGATCGATGTTGATACTCATGATTAAGTGGTGACAAATGTGATTATTTCATTCCGGTTACGGTTTTTTCTTTAGTGACTCACTCAGGTGTTCATCAGTTTTGGCGTGAGAGCTCTAAATTTTCCATCATTCGTCAAAGGTAAGAAATTATTCCCGTATCATTTTAATCTCTGAGAGAAAGTCCTTGTCAGCAACACAGGATAACTGTTTCAATAGTTGGAATCATGCGTAGTTTGCTTTCATCTACAAAGTCTATTTTTTTTTTCGTCATTTGCAGCAGACATTTTTTGTGGTATTCTAATGAACTGTGCTTTTCGGCAGTTTTCAGTGCTTTTTTCCAGTTTTTTAATGGAGTGGTAACTAACTGGCCCAGAGGTTGTTTACCGACTCCTTTCAATGTAGCACAAAATAAGATACAGTATTTGCAATATGCACCGTTTTCTTTTGCCAAATAGGCTAGCCATTGATGTTTTTTTGAGCCAAGAGGGTTTAAACTTCAAACTTCAAGGGCCCAATGCAGGGAAACTTGAGCCGTCAGGGGGATTCCAAATCTTCTTTTTCAAACCAGGAATTGAGTTTATTCCTTCAGCTGCTTATTATCGAACAAACACTCGAAGGTCATTTAATTTTTCAAAGAGCAAACGGACAAAGATGAGCTTTTCGGTACCTCCAAATTAAATTCCACTTCTGTAGTCGTCATTGCTTATCCCGTTTGTGGCTGACATGCGTCATTTTTAACAATCTTTGTCTGAATTTGAAGCTTAGTTCGTCAACATCCTAGCATGACCCAAATAATATTATACGCTTTGTACAAATCTGAATTCCTTTATTTAATAATATAACTATAAATTTGACCAATAAAATCTTTCCCCGCTCTCTCTCTCTCTCTTTCTATCTCTCCCTCTCTCCCGTTCTATCTCTCTCTCTCACGTTCTCTCTTTCTGCCGCTATCTCTCTCTCTCTCTGTCTATCGGCATCGCTAGCCCCGTACCCCCCATCCTTGAAATTATACAGCCTATAAATCAGTTTTTCCAATTTTCTTTCCATCGGTGCATATTTCATTCAAATCGGTCAAACGGTTCGCTCAGAGGAGGTTCCTAAAGTTTTTATATATTAATGTTAAACTTACATACATCTTCGTTCTCGATGCGCCTTTTTTACACAGAAAACGACGAATATCCATGGTACAAATTATTAAATAAAAATGCAAATTAAAAATAATATACATAAATAGTTTAATAATATTCAGCTTACCGTAGTGTGTGCCTCACGAGTTTTCTCTGGTGAACGAATGATAATGAGGTGTGCGGCAAAGAATTGTCAAACATTCTAATAACAAGATATAATACACGCAACAACGAACCCGTTAAATACGCATTGCGAGAACAACAACAAACCGAAAGGAGTATTTACATTTGTATTAAATAAGTAAAGATGTAATGTAGTAATTACAAGCTTTTAATTCGTTTTTTACTCGTATGTGTGTGAAAAGGAGAATATGCCGCATTGCGATTCAGTTATAACTCTGCAATAAATGCGATTAGTATAGGATAAGTCAGGGACGAGTCGCAAAGGAGGGTACGACTAATACCTGTTCTGATCAATTTATATGGGCTGAACTGTTTACGTTTGTTTGAGCATGCCCTATGGAGATATTTATTGCATCCGTTTATACCCGAAAGGGTACGAAGGGACTAATCCACTTTCCACCCAAATGGGTGTTTTAACTCCTATAAATATGCTATACAAGCTAAAATTTACTTGCATCCCTGTGACCATTTAGCTGTTCGTTATTTAATTTTTTTTGCAAATTTTAAGTTCGCCGAGGAGAATATAATGTGTTATACTGTAAAAATAAGCTGTGCAAAATTTCACTCAAATCGGATAACTCTTAGTACGCGCGCGTTGCATTTTAAAATTTAAAAAGCCCTATGCAGTCAGGGTGCATCAGATCATATAAAAAATTTATAGCCGTAAACTTAGTTCACATTTGTTATGTTAAAAAACTTCCAGATTGCGATTCGGAAGACAAGAATTAAAAAAACTTTAGGTTTTGAGATTTCGCGAAGTAATCATTTCTTACAAAGTAAGAAAACGCCATTTTCGTACTATTCAAAAAATCTCCAGTTATACATATGTATCCGATCAAAAAAACTTTTCATCTTATTAAAGATCTTTCATTGCCCTAACAACCTACCGTATAAATCTTTCCAATTAGATTGATTGCAAATAGTATATGCGCAACCCATTTGCGAATAGGTTAATAAATATAAAAGTTATAACAAATTTATCAATTATTATATTTTCAAATTCAATCGAAAAATTTATTTGAAAGTTTAGTTAAAAATTCAGTTGAAAAAGTCAAACAAGTTTTTCGATTCCTTTTGAAAATACAGTATCGATATACCGCATGAAAAAATAACACTTAGTAAATTTGGTATAACTTTTATATTTATTAACTGATATGGAAATGGTTTGATCATATTTTTTTTTTTTTTATATGACGATGCTGATGGAAAATGTGCCTGATTTCTGAAATGCAGTTGCATATAATTCTTAAACTCACAATCCAATTGGAAAGATTTATATGGGCAAATCCCAAAAAATGTTACATTTTTGCCAAAAAAAAAAAATTTAAACATCGAAGCACAAGAATAACATTTTTTCTGGTATATTGGTAGATAAAGAGGATCTTAAATTTACCAGCGTAATTCGTCTTACACAATGCCTCAAAAAGATATAGTCAATAGATCGGAGATTATATATGTATATAAATTCAATAGTGCACCGATTTTGTTGAAATTTTATCAACGAATAGAGATATGTGAAGGTTATATTTTGAAACCCGCCACCCGGTTTCGGAGATATCGGAGAATGATTTGGAAAAAATTGTCGATATCCGATAATCGGTTTTGGATATATTGATAAAAGTAAAACCCGGAAAATCGTGAAATATTTTTGCTAAATTAGGCACTTCTTACCGATTTTGTTTAAAGTTTAGCAGCATGTATATATTTATGTAAGGTATATTAAAGTAAACTCTTTTTGACACCCGAAACCCGGTTTTTGAGATATACTCAAAAATATGAAATCGGGTAAAAATTGTTCTACCTGCAATATTGGTATCAAATAAAAAGTACTGAAGAGAGCTTTGACGTACTATGGTTCTCATATCGATATTTCTACTTTTCCAGAAGTGTATTTCGATATTTGGACCCAGGTACCCACAAAACTTGTATGTATAAACAATAAGGGTATCAAATAGACGTAGAAGCGAGAAACAAAGCAAGGTGGTTTCGATTTCATGGGTAAAATTAGAGTGCAAAAATAAAGCGATGTGTTGTGTATTCGAAAATATACATTATATTCAAGTAACAAGTAAGATAAATACATACTTTTATTATACACACTTAATGACTAAAAAATAAAATAAACGCTGCTACGAATTCTGCTCATTTTTAATACCTAGTTTTAAGATTACTACAATATAAATATTATTTCTTCTTTTTACCAGCATAACCTTTTTTATTAATGTTTTTGTCAATTTTTTTATAAAAACTCCAACTCTTTGGTTCTAACGAAAAATGTCTACAAGGCTGGTGATGAAAGCTACCTGATATACAATAGGAGGCTATTACAGAGTAATAATTATGTTTGTATACTTTTGAGTTTTTTTAATTATTATAATAAATTTCACTAACGTTTGAATAAAAAATAGTTTGGAAGTAATTATATACATTTTTCCAGTTTTTTTACGGTTTCTGATATTTCTTGAAAATTGTACAAATTTCAATAACTTTCGTTATGCTAATATTTCAAAATGAGGCATTTGGTTTTATACTACATACTGTAGTGTAGGACAACAAATTACAAAAGTGTTACACATAATAAAAGTAACACTGTAGCTGTGCCTACAAAAAAACATGCTACCGTAAAAAAGTTACGCAGAAAAGTAGCTCGACATTTATGCCTCTACCTTAAAAACTAAAGGAAGCACATCAAATTCAAAACCACCGAAAGTTTTTCTGTATATTAGGCTATCATTGCGTACAACCCAAATTTTAATACTCCGTTGCCTCAAAAAGCTATAAGCACAAAATCACAAATAATGAAAATGGCCAAAAACAGAGTATCGCAACTTTCATTGATGATAACATTTAATATTGGAGGAGCACATTAACCTAGCTTAAATTTTTAGAACCTCCATCTCAAAAACTACACTTTCAGAGCGATACACTGATGCCTCAAAATTTTATAGAACAAATACCAAACAGAAAATTAAGAGTATCGCTCGAAAAAGCGATAAATTCGACGTTTTTCGCCTTTCAAAGTTCTGTAAAAACTTATTGTTTATATTTTCCCCGCTTTAATTCATTAGGCTATCATTGCGTACAACCCAAATTTTAATACTCCGTTGCCTCAAAAAGCTATAAGCACAAAATCACAAATATTGAAAATGGCCAAAAACAGTATCGCAACTTTCATTGATGATAACCAGGCGCGTAGCCAGAAAAAAATTTCGGGGGGGGGGGGGGGGGTTTGGCCAAAGTGTCAGTAAATAAGAATTACCTATAAATACACATACATATATTTATATTTTCACATATTACATATTTATACTTTTATTTATTTGAAATTTTCCTCTTTCTACACGGCTAAAAATTTGAGCCTAAATTTTAAACCATTCATTGGTTTACACAATTTTTAAAACTTTTTTTTAATAAATTCCAAACCTCTCTCAATTTTTTGCGGTTTAGATTTAAAACTTAACCGGGATAAACAAACACGGTACTTTTCGCACAAAATTCATGAGTGCGCCGTAGCTCAGTAGGTAGAGCAAAGCGCACTGATTTGGGGCACGTCGGTTCGAGACCTAACATTTTTTAAAAAAACATAAAAAATTGTTAACAACATTTTCGGTATAAAATTTAAATAATTTTTATTAGGCGCATTTCTATGACAACCGTCGTAAATTTAATTCTAAACAAAATTTGGTCATACACCTAGATCAGTATGTCTGCGTTCAAAGGGTTTTTTTGGAATATCCAGTAAAATTAACTTCTTTAGACTAATTTAATTATTTTGAATGAAAGTATGTGCAAACACATAATGAAACTTCTGCAAATCAGAGTTCAAAAGTTTGTGGAAAATTCATGAAAATTTAAGAAATCTCGAAAAAATTTCATCGAAATTTCTAACTTTCTCGTAAAATTTTTTTGATTTTTTTCGAGTATGCAGTTTTGCTGCTCGTTCAATTGTCAAAAGCCGACCAAGAGCATTTTCTTCAATATAAAAATATTACGCTTATAAATTTGTATGGAAGATAATGCACTTGGCTAGGAGAAAAATTGCCAAAAATCGAGTAATTCTTCTAGCGGCTTAAGATTGCTATCTTTGTTCACTTTAATTGAACGGGCCACAAAACTGAAAACTCGAAAAAATTGAAATATTTTTACTAAAAAGTTAGAAATTTTTATGAAAATGTTTCGAGTTTTCTTGAATTTTCCACAAAGTTCTTAACTTTGAGTTGCAGTATTTTTCTTGTTTTTTGCACATTCTTTCATACAAAAATAATGAAATTAGTCAAAGGAAGTCAATCTTACTGAAAATTCCAAACAACACTTTGAATATGTAGCCCCAAAAAGTTTTAAATCTAGGCTAAATATTTTAGACGTGTACAAAACAATATTTATTTTTATTGTTTGTTTTCAAATTTTGTGTAGGATTTCTTCAGGCTTTGGCAAGAAGTAAATAGTTGTCGCTTTATTTCTTGAAGAAAAACTGAAGCTTCGGAAAAATAAAAACAAAAAATGAAATAACATTGAAATTCATATAAAAAGCGGAAAATTGCAATTATTCAACATGCAAAACGGAACGTCAACATTTGTTGGCTATTCATGCCAATTTCATAGTCAAGAAATACTTGAAAATATTTCTTAATCATTTTCTTTTCAACAGCATACCGGGCTTTCTTTTAAACGTTTTCAATCTTTTTTTGCCAAATTAGCGTCACCTTTTAGAATCACCTCACAAGTATAAGTACAATTTAATTGTTACTTTCTCTGACAATTCAATACGACTGCGTTGTGTACAGCTTAGTAATTTTTGGAAATTTTTTTTAACTTCTTGTTCATTTTTTTGGTTAAACCTTTGGTAACCGTGACTATAATAACGAGGGACACTCATTTTTACGATTTTTGCCCGCTGTATTCATAGCTCGAAAAGCAGTTAGTTTGGCGCGAATTTTTAAAGGGCCAAATGAGTGAACCGTTGCAGGAATTTAGTTGTGACCTCTCAGACTTGCTCTGACAATTGATTAGCGTCTGCCAATAACTTCTCTCAGTGTGAAATATTATTTAATTTTATTCTTTCGTATTTTCATTATTGCTATTAATGCTAATTTCTTAACAGGGGTTTTAAAGGTAAATAGAGTAATTATTCTAGTACGGACGTATATTTTTTAATTTTCGGAAATTTCGGGGGGGGGGGGGTTTGAACCCCCGAAACCCCCCCCTGAATACGCGCCTGATGATAACATTTAATATTGGAGGAGCACATTAACCTAGCTTAAATTTTTAGAACCTCCATCTCAAAAACTACCCTTTCAGAGCGATACATTGATACCTAAAAATTTTATAGAACAAATACCAAACAGAAAATTAAGAGTATCGCTCGAAAAAGCGATAAATTCGACGTTTTTCGCCTTTCAAAGTTCTGTAAAAATTTATTGTTTATATTTTCCCCGCTTAATTCATTAACCGATGTGTAGCATCCGAGTATCCAAAAATGTAACACTATTTGGGATATGCCCATATGGCAGGTTGTTAGGGTAATAAAAAATCTTCAATAGGGTGAGAAAATTTTTTGATCGGAGATGTAGCACTGGAGAGAAAATTTAAACCGGGGACGGTAATCATTATGAGTTAAATAATAAAAATCAGCACTTAATTATTATTGTTTGATAAATATTTTTTTGATTGAGGAATAATTATTATTTGTAGAGTTTTATCTTTTCGATTGGCGGTAATAATTAAACTTTGATTTAAATTATTTAGATCATGAATAATAATTATATCTCGATTTAAATATTTTTGATCACGGATAATTATTATATTTGATTTAAATCGATTTTACTCAATCATAATAATTATCTCTTAATTTTTATTATTTTCCTCAGCCGTAATCATTATTCATGATTTTTATAAATTTTCCTTCAATCATAATCATTATCGTCGATTTTTATCTTTTTTCTTCAAGAATAATCATTAACTTTGATTTTTATAAATTTTTCTCAAACATAATTATTATTTTTTATGTTTAAAATTTTCGCTCACGCATAGTAATTATCTTGTGATTTTTATTTTTTTTACTAAGAAATAATAATTAAAGCTTGATTTTTATTTGTATTGCTCATGATATTTGAAGCTTAGTTCGTCAACATCCTAGCATGACCCAAATAATATTATACGCTTTGTACAAATCTGAATTTATCCTTTATTTAATAATATAACTATAAATTTGACCAATAAAATCTTTAAATAAAAAGCTTGCAAATTTTAAGCTAGTTTGGCCAGTTCTACGTCCTGCTTTCCAATAATCAAGTTTTCTCTTAAGACGGCCTTTCTCTCTCCTCTCTCTCTTTCTATCTCCCCCTATCTCCCGCTCTATCTCTCTCTCTCACGTTCTCTCTTTCTGCCGCTCTCTCTCTCTCTCTTTCTATCTCTCCCTCTCTCCCGTTCTATCTCTCTCTCTCACGTTCTCTCTTTCTGCCGCTCTCTCTCTCTCTCTGTCTATCGGCATCGCTAGCCCCGTACCCCCCATCCTTGAAATTATACAGCCTATAAATCAGTTTTTCCAATTTCCTTTCCATCGGTGCATATTTCATTCAAATCGGTCAAACGGTTCGCTCAGAGGAGGTTCCTAAAGTTTTTATATATTAATGTTAAACTTACATACATCTTCGTTCTCGATGCGCCTTTTTTACACAGAAAACGACGAATATCCATGGTACAAATTATTAAATAAAAATGCAAATTAAAAATAATATACATAAATAGTTTAATAATATTCAGCTTACCGTAGTGTGTGCCTCACGAGTTTTCTCTGGTGAACGAATGATAATCGCCCCTATTACGGTTGTCAATACTTTTAAGTTTTGACTTGTTGTTGACGAATCGGTATCGCCATTGTCAATTTCGATAACTATTGACCGCTGTTGAAAATATTTTGGTATTTACGACAACAATAGTGATATTCTTTTGACGGGTGTCAGCATAAAACTTGTCAACACAGCTTTTGGTGACGACAAGCGCTCAATTAAATATTCTGCTGTAAAAATTTGGTAAAATAATTCTGAATTATACCTTTTTACACACTTTATTTGTTTAGTTTTTATTTAATTCAGGAAAATGGAGAGAAAAATTAAAATAACAAACAATAACCAATTGGCGCAGCTTATTTTAGAACTAGAAAAAAATGGTTCAAGGTGTTCTCAAAAGTGGAAGTTGCATGAGTTGCATTGTTTAAAGATTAGTTTTCAAAAACAGAATAAATATTTGTGTTTTATGCAGAAAATACTGAAGTATTTTATATTTTTTAATAAAAACAACCAAAAACGAATTACAAAAAGCTTTAATTTGTTGGCGTATTTGCGAAGCTTCCATTGTTTGCAAGTCGTCAGATAAATCAACTTCAAACCCGTCTTGAACATTTTCAGCTTCGGATGATGAATTGAAGCTTGATGACTCTAACGTCAATACAACGATTATGTAAGGCAGCGTCCTTACCTCCGTAACAATAACCTGGAGGGGGAAATCCGATATTTTGTTTCAGTGAAAAGTTATTAGTGAAAAACCGACCCGGGTCAGATCCCCAATTCGGGGCGTGATCCATGGTATTTATGTGCAGAACACCTTTCCGCATTGGCGGCCTTCGGCTGCGCTTAAAAAACACCCTGGGCTACTCCATTCCAACTCCGGGTGGTTGCCTGAACCGTGGCAACGTGCCACGGTACGCCCACTTTTTTACTATTTTGGCTTAGCCTAATGTGCCATTACAACAACCACATG
Organism: Sphenella marginata; assembly: GCA_951509765.1. Classification (NCBI taxonomy): domain Eukaryota; kingdom Metazoa; phylum Arthropoda; class Insecta; order Diptera; family Tephritidae; genus Sphenella; species Sphenella marginata. The sequence continues at coordinate 60,504,256 of OX608081.1, forward strand.
AAAATGACAGAAAAATTGTGAACTTTAACTGCGAAGATCTCTAAAAATTCTTAAAATATCTGATTTCCCTCCAGATTATTGTTACGGAGGTGAAGACGCTTCGCTTGATACCTCTACCTAGATTTTTGGACGTGTATTAACACTTGACGTTCAATGGAAAGTATTACCGAAAGTTTTACCGCGATTTTCGTTGCTTTTTCCGGCTTATAATGTAAAAAAACATCTTTAAACAAAAGTTTAAATCTTAAGCAGAATTATATGCGCAACAAATTGTAAATAAACAACTGTCAAAAGTATAAGGATCGTAGTTTTGCTATTAAATTATCGATAACACGTCAACGTCAATACATTGATGAAGTAAATACCAGTTTTGCATTGACGCGACGTTGATATTGATGTTGATATTAATACGACGTGACATTTGATGTTGACAACCGTAATAGGGGTGAATGAGGTGTGCGGCAAAGAATTGTCAAACATTCTAATAACAAGATATAATACACGCAACAACGAACCCGTTAAATACGCATTGCGAGAACAACAACAAACCGAAAGGAGTATTTACATTTGTATTAAATAAGTAAAGATGTAATGTAGTAATTACAAGCTTTTAATTCGTTTTTTACTCGTATGTGTGTGAAAAGGAGAATTGCCGCATTGCGATTCAGTTATAACTCTGCAATAAATGCGATTAGTATAGGATAAGTCAGGGACGAGTCGCAAAGACGGGTACGACTAATACCTGTTCTGATCAATTTGTATGGGCTGAACTGTTTACGTTTGTTTGAGCATGCCCTATGGAGATATTTATTGCATCCGTTTATACCCGAACGGGTACGAAGGGACTAATCCACTTTCCACCCAAATGGGTGTTTTAACTCCTATAAGTATGCTATACAAGCTAAAATTTACTTGCATCCCTGTGACCATTTAGCTGTTCGTTATTTAATTTTTTTTGCAAATTTTAAGTTCGCCGAGGAGAATATAATGTGTTATACTGTAAAAATAAGCTGTGCAAAATTTCACTCAAATCGGATAACTCTTAGAACGCGCGCGTTGCATTTTAAAATTTAAAAAACCCTATGCAGTCAGGGTGCATCAGATCATATAAAAAATTTATAGCCGTAAACTTAGTTCACATTTGTTATGTTAAAAAACTTTCAGATTGCGATTCGGAAGACAAGAATTAAAAAAACTTTATGTTTTGAGATTTCGCGAAGTAATCATTTCTTACAAAGTAAGAAAACGCCATTTTCGTACTATTCAAAAAATCTCCAGTTCTACATATGTATCCGATCAAAAAAACTTTTCATCTTATTAAAGATCTTTCATTGCCCTAACAACCTACCGTATAAATCTTTCCAATTAGATTGATTGCAAATAGTATATGCGCAACCCATTTGCGAATAGGTTAATAAATATAAAAGTTATAACAAATTTATCAATTACTAGCAGACCCGGCAGACGTTGTTCTGCCTGACCAGTGACTTCCCTAGAAATACATTTTCAAATATTTTTCTTTAACTTTTAACATTCCATTTATTGCAGTGCTTTAGGATATACAATGTTTCTGGCTTTAAAGTCTTTGGTATAAACAAATAAATTTTTTGGATGTCCAACTCAAAAAACGGATCTTTTGAACTCAATGGGTATGACAAAAACCATTATGCGCTGCTGAGCAGATGTATAGTTAATACTTATTTAATTATATCCTATATCTACCTATAATACTCTGGATATGTATGAACGGCAATAACAAACAAAAAAAATTAAGTGCTTTGATTAAGATTTAAGAACGTTAAAATGTCACTAAAGCAAATACATTCAGGGATATAACGAATTGAAATATTACTTAGCTTGTGGTCCTGGAACTGCCCACTTTTCCAAAGAATTTACAAATGTAGCCTATGTATGTCGTACCCAACGAAGATTTTAACGTATTGGAAAAGTTTAAAACAGATCAACCATAAACTTTGGACATTATTGAAGTACAAACAAAGCACTGAATACAAAAAATGTGGGCGTGGCACGGCCCACATTTCCCAAATTATATAATTCTTGACCAAGGGACACACATATCCAAAAATCATTAGTTTAGACCAAAAATATTCAAAGTTATGATGATTTAAATTTTATATAGCCTGGGGGCGTGGCACAACAATCTTCTGAACCAATCTGGAAATTTAGAGAAGATCGACCATAAACTTTGAACTTATTGAAGTACAAACAAAACACAAAAAATGTGGGCGTGGGACCGCCCACTTTTCCCAAATTATATCCATCTTGACTAAAGGACACACATATCCAAAAATCTTTAATTTAGACCTAATATGTTCAGAGTTATGAAGAATTTAAATTTTATATAGCCTGGGGGCGTGGCACTGGCTACTTTTCCAAAAATTCATATAGCCTGAATCGTACACAACAATTTTCTTAACCAATCTTGAAAGTTTAAAAGAGATCGACCATAAACTTTGGACATTATTGAAGTACAAACAAAACACAAAAAAAGGGGCGTGGCACCGCCCACTTTTCCAAAATTACATAAATCTTGACCAAAGGACACACATCCTGAAATCATTAATTTAGACCAAATATGTTCAGAGCTATGAAGAATTTAAATTTTATATCGCCTGGGGGCGTGGCACCGCCTACTTTTCCAAAAATTGATATAGGCTTAATCGTACACAACAATCTTCTGAACCAATCTTGACAGTTTAAAAGAGATCGACCATAAACTTTGGACATTATTGAAGTACAAACAAAACACAAAAAATGTGGGTGTGGCACCGCCCACTTTTCCAAAATTACATAAATCTTGACTAAAGGACACACATATCCAGAAATCATTAATTTAGACCAAATATGTTCAGAGCTGTGAAGAATTTAAATTTTATATATCCTGGGGGCGTGGCACTGGCTACTTTTCCAAAAATTGATATAGCCTAAATCGTACACAACAATCTTCTGAACCAATCTTGACAGTTAAAAAGAGATCGACCATAAACTTTGGACATTATTGAAGTACAAACAAAACACAAAAAATGTGGGCGTGGCACCGCCCACTTTTCCAAAATTACATAAATCTTGACTAAAGGACACACATATCCAAAAATCATTAATTTAGACCAAATATGTTCAGAGTTATGAAGAATTGTAGTTTTATATAGCCTGGGGGCGTGGCACCGCCCACTTTTCCAAAAATTAATATAGCCTATGCTTTAACCCATGATCTCAAGAATATACTGTGAAAATTTCATAAAAATCGGTTGAGTACTTTGGACGCCCATAAAGGACACACAGACACACATTCATTTTTATTTATAAGATTTATAAGATAAGGCAAACAGCTCTATAAAAAAGCTTTTGTATGATAATTTTTTTCCTGAATTCAGATGAATCTAAAATTCACTCTAAGCGGACACAGTCATCAACACTTTTGATATGATAGCTATATTATATGAGCTTATTCTTGGGTCAGCCTTGGTCCACCTAATGGTCAATATCTTGGAAACGGGTTCGCAGATGAACCTGAAAACTGTTCCTTGTGAAAACTCTCATCAAATCCTTTAATTTGATATGCATATTGTTAAAATACATTCGGGGTATCTGGTCCACATTTCGGTCAATATCTCAGGATTCCAGAAACTTTTTGAACTTTTTCTTTCTGAAGAACCTTCTCGGGACACAAACAAATACAAAAAAAATTAGTGAAATCGGTCCAGCCGTTCTCAATTGATGAGTTACTATACATTTTTCAATTTCACAGTGAACACAATACCGGTTTTAATTTTGCGTTTGAAAGAACGTGCGCATAAGAAAAAATGTCACATAAAATTAATGAAAAATGACTTCCATTATTTTCCTGCTTTCCGGCTTATTTTTATACTATATCAGGGTCCTCATTTTTGGATATCTCGTAAGCGGGGTAGCATAGGGTCCTGAAAATCACCTCTTTTTTAAACACTCATCAACACCTTTTATTCGACACCCATATCGTATAAACACCTTCTAAGGTCACCCCTGGTCCACATCTCGGAAAACGGGTCGCATAGGGTCTTGAAAATCACCTCTTTTTTAAATACTCATCAATACCTTTTATTTGATACCCATATTGTAGAAAACCCGTCTGGGGTCACAGCTGGTCCATATTTTGGGAAATACCTCGAATACGGGGTCTTATATGGGACTAATAACTACACTATGTTCAAGCGCTCGTCAACACCTTTCATTTGATACCCATATCGTACAAACACTTTCTGGAGTCACCTCTGGTCCACATTTGGGTCAATATCTCGGAAACGGGACCCCATATAGGACTCAAAACCACTCCATGTTAGAACACTCATCAATACCTTTCATTTGATACCCATATCGTACAAACACTTTCTGGAGTCACCCCTGGTCCACATTTGGGTCAATATCTCGGAAACGGGAACCACTCCATGTTAGAACACTCACCAATAGCTTTCATTTGATACCCATATCGTACAAACACTTTCTTGAGTCACCCCTGGTCCACATTTTGTGGAATATCTCCAAAACCTTCCCGGTTTCTTATACTTTTTTTGGCCATAAACCATGTCGGGCTCAATCAAAAACTACGCACAAAATTTCGTTTAATTCGGTCCTGCCGTTCTGGAGTTATAGCGTCAGCAAGGAAAGTAGGCTCCATTTTTATATATACATAGATTATATTTTCAAATTCAATCGAAAAATTTATTTGAAAGTTTAGTTAAAAATTCAGTTCAAAAAGTCAAAAAAGTTTTTCGATTCCTTTTGAAAATACAGTATCGATATACCGCATGAAAAAATAACACTTAGTAAATTTGGTATAACTTTTATATTTATTAACTGATATGGAAATGGTTTGATCATATTTTTTTTTTTTATATATGACGATGCTGATGGAAAATGTGCCTGATTTCTGAAATGCAGTTGCATATAATTCTTAAACTCACAATCCAATTGGAAAGATTTATATGGGCAAATCCCAAATAATGTTACATTTTTGCCAAAAAAAAAAAAAATTTAAACATCGAAGCACAAGAATAACATTTTTTCTGGCTATTGGTAGATAAAGAGGATCTTAAATTTACCAGCGTAATTCGTCTTACACAATGCCTCAAAAAGATATAGTCAATAGATCGGAGATTATACATATAAATTCAATACTGCACCGATTTTGTTGAAATTTTATCAACGAATAGAGATATGTGAAGGTTATATTTTGAAACCCGCCACCCGGTTTCGGAGATATCGGAGAATGATTTGGAAAAAATTGTCGATATCCGATAATCGGTTTTGGATATATTGATAAAAGTAAAACCCGGAAAATCGTGAAATATTTTTGCTAAATTAGGCACTTCTTACCGATTTTGTTAAAAGTTTAGCAGCATGTATATATTTATGTAAAGTATATTAAAGTAAACTCTTTTTGATACCCGAAACCCGGTTTTTGAGATATACTCAAAAATATGAAATCGGGTAAAAATTGTTCTACCTGCAATATTGGTATCAAATAAAAAGTACTGAAGAGAGCTTTGACGTACGATGGTTCTCATATCGATATTTCTACTTTTCCAGAAGTGTATTTCGATATTTGGACCCAGGTACCCACAAAACTTGTATGTATAAACAATAAGGGTATCAAATAGACGTAGAAGCGAGAAACAAAGCAAGGTGGTTTCGATTTCATGGGTAAAATTAGAGTGCAAAAATAAAGCGATGTGTTGTGTATTCGAAAATATACATTATATTCAAGTAACAAGTAAGATAAATACATACTTTTATTATACACACTTAATGACTACAAAATAAAATAAACGCTGCTACGAATTCTGCTCATTTTTAATACCTAGTTTTAAGATTACTACAATATAAATATTATTTCTTCTTTTTACCAGCATAACCTTTTTTATTAATGTTTTTGTCAATTTTTTTATAAAAACTCCAACTCTTTGGTTCTAACGAAAAATGTCTACAAGGCTGGTGATGAAAGCTACCTGATATACAATAGGAGGCTATTAAAGAGTAATAATTATGTTTGTATAATTTTGATTTTTTTTAATTATTATAATAAATTTCACTAACGTTTGAATAAAAAATAGTTTGGAAGTAATTAGATACATTTTTCCAGTTTTTTTACGGTTTCTGATATTTCTTGAAAATTGTACAAATTTCAATAACTTTCGTTATGCTAATATTTCAAAATGAGGCATTTGGTTTTATACTACATACTGTAGTGTAGGACAACAAATTACAAAAGTGTTACACATAATAAAAGTAACACTGTAGCTGTGCCTACAAAAAAACATGCTACCGTAAAAAAGTTACGCAGAAAAGTAGCTCGACATTTATGCCTCTACCTTAAAAACTAAAGGAAGCACATCAAATTCAAAACCACCGAAAGTTTTTCTGTATATTAGGCTATCATTGCGTACAACCCAAATTTTAATACTCCGTTGCCTCAAAAAGCTATAAGCACAAAATCACAAATATTGAAAATGGCCAAAAACAGAGTATCGCAACTTTCATTGATGATAACATTTAATATTGGAGGAGCACATTAACCTAGCTTAAATTTTTAGAACCTCCATCTCAAAAACTACCCTTTCAGAGCGATACATTGATGCCAAAAAATTTTATAGAACAAATACCAAACAGAAAATTAAGAGTATCGCTCGAAAAAGCGATAAATTCGACGTTTTTCGCCTTTCAAAGTTCTGTAAAAACTTATTGTTTATATTTTTCCCGCTTTAATTCATTAGGCTATCATTGCGTACAACCCAAATTTTAATACTCCGTTGCCTCAAAAAGCTATAAGCACAAAATCACAAATATTGAAAATGGCCAAAAACAGAGTATCGCAACTTTCATTGATGATAACATTTAATATTGGAGGAGCACATTAACCTAGCTTAAATTTTTAGAACCTCCATCTCAAAAACTACCCTTTCAGAGCGATACATTGATGCCTAAAAATTTTATAGAACAAATACCAAACAGAAAATTAAGAGTATCGCTCGAAAAAGCGATAAATTCGACGTTTTTCGCCTTTCAAAGTTCTGTAAAAACTTATTGTTTATATTTTCCCCGCTTAATTCATCAACCGATGTGTAGCATCCGAGTATCCAAAAATGTAACACTATTTGGGATATGCCCATATGGCAGGTTGTTAGGGTAATAAAAAATCTTCAATAGGGTGAGAAAATTTTTTGATCGGAGATGAAGAACTGGAGAGAAAATTTTAACCAGGGACGGTAATCATTATGAGTTAAATAATAAAAATCAGCACTTAATTATTATTGTTTGATAAATATTTTTTTGATTGAGGAATAATTATTATTTGTAGAGTTTTATCTTTTCATTTGGCGGTAATAATTAAACTTTGATTTAAATTATTTAGATCATGAATAATAATTATATCTCGATTTAAATATTTTTGATCACGGATAATTATTATATTTGATTTAAATCGATTTTACTCAATCATAATAATTATCTCTTGATTTTTATTGTTTTCCTCAGCCGTAATCATTATCCATGATTTTTATAAATTTTCCTTCAATCATAATCATTATCGTCGATTTTTATCTTTTTTCTTCATTGATTTTTATAAATTTTCCTCAAACATAATTATTATTTTTGATTTTTAAAATTTTCGCTCACGCATAATAATTATCTTGTGATTTTTATTTTTTTACTAAGAAATAATAATTATAGCTTGATTTTTATTTGTATTGCTCACGATAAAACTCAAAACGTCGTATCTCCTGAACTATGAGGAATTTCGGTTCGAAAACTTAAAAATATGTACCTCTTTCCTTGAAGTATTTAATGCTATCCATAAATCATTGAAAAATTGTTCATTAATGGGGGAAAATGGGTATGAAAATATGCATGTATTATGCTTTCTCATAAGATGGAAGGCACATTCAAAATTCGACCGTCTCATATTTTGATGAAAATTTGCATAAGGGTACATTTTACCTATTCGGACACAGCCTCCTTTTTAGAAATTGGTTTTCCAAACAATTGTGGGAATTTTAAAATTTGGCGGTAATTGCTTTTTTCAAGCTGTAATTACTACGGGATGGGTCGACATACATACTAATCATACATCTAAAAACTAAAATGGAATGTTTTTTTTTAATTTTTTAATAGGTAAAATGTACCCTTATGCAAATTTTCATCAAAACGTGAGACGGTCGGATTTTAAATGTGTCTTCCATCTTATGAGAAAGCATAATACATGCATATTTTCATACCCATTATGGATAGCATTAAATACTTCAAGGAAAAGAGTACATCTTTTTAAGTTTTCGAACCGAAATTCCTCATAGTTGAGGAGATACGACATTTTGAGTTTTATCATGAGCAATACAAATAAAAATCAAGCTCTAATTATTATTTCTTAGTAAAAAAAATAAAAATCACAAGATAATTATTATGCGTGAGCGAAAATTTTAAACATCAAAAATAATAATTATGTTTGAGAAAAATTTATAAAAATCAAAGTTAATGATTATTCTTGAAGAAAAAAGATAAAAATCGACGATATTGATTATGATTGAAGGAAAATTTATAAAAATCATAAATAATGATTACGGCTGAGGAAAATAATAAAAATCAAGAGATAATTATTATGGTTGAGTAAAATCGATTGAAATCAAATATAATAATTATCCGCGATCAAAAATATTTAAATCGAGATATAATTATTATTCATGATTTAAATAATTTAACTCAAAGTTTAATAATTAAATTAAGATCAAAAAATTTTACTAAAGTTTTAATGATTATCTTTGATCAATATGGATAAAACGCAAAAAATAAAAATTATTGCAGATTCACGCAGTTTATAGCATAACAAATGCAATGGTGTATTTAGAATTGTTTTGCAATGTTTGGAACATTGTGATTTTTTTGGTCGAAATAATGAAGAATAATCATTATTTTCCGTCCCTGATTTAAACCTTAGGGGGAGATTCAAACATAGATATATTTCAGTTATTTTTACATAAATAGTAATATCTACTGTGACAGATTTGAAATAAAGAGATTTTGGATGCAAAATTCACTGGCCCATAATCATAATTGCTCAACACGCGTTTTAGTTAAAATCTTTAACTTAAAATACATTTAAAATGTTGGTCAATCATAGTCATACTAAGCAAAGATTTTAGCTAAAGTGACAAGTAACAGGCTCCCCTTATGAAAAAAAATTAAGTTGGTTGGTGCTATGAAGAAATTTTTATCAGGTCATCCTGCGTCAACTATTTTATTAACAAACTATATCATAGCGGCAATAAGCAAAAAAGCCAAACCCAAGCTTGCAGCAGACGTTCTGCCATCGCACAACCTTAGATACAAACTGTGAAATTATATTTTCGTCACTTTAAAATTAAAAATCTCTCTTAGACATAAAATGTATTTTCAGTTGAATATGGCAGACATGAAATGGTGTTTACTTTAGAATCATGTTTAAGTAGATAAAGCTCTATGTTAATTTGTCTATGATTATGAGCCACTATATTCATTGCTTGAACGCATTAACATGTATACATATGTATGTTTGGATTTATGTACAATTGTATGCATGAGAATTTGTTTATGAAAATGACATTGATTATAATTGATTGTTAAACATAATATTATCACAATAAGGGTTTTTCAGGTAGATATCGACAATTCTCTTTGTGTTAAACCATCTAACAAAATATTACAACTGCAGCAAGTACCGTTGCGAAAATAAAACAAAGGAAATTGTGATGTAAGTAACATTTTGCATTGAAGTTTTTTATATTTCTGAACCCAAAAACCTTCTCCCTTAAAATTTAATTTTTCATGGTTGCACCAAAATTGCGGTTAGGGCTCGATATAGTAAAGTAAAACAATGTTGATTGTACGAAGGTAACTTTATTAATAATCTTCAGCTCAAATCAAAGTTCACAAAGAGCAAAGCTTACAACTAAAATTGAGTGTATGGAGCATTCTCCTGGTTTGTTGCTGTAATAACTTAAATCTATGATACAATGTAATGGCTTATTGTGAGTGAATTTGTTGTTAGTGTAATTACAGAGTTTTTTTAGTAAAATGCAATAACAAGAATGAGTTTATTAAATGATGTGAGTGATTAACTTAAGCTTAATATTAGTTGTTGGTAGCAAGGGCAATAGTATGTGACTCCTCCACCCTTAGGATATTTACGACCTCGTAAATTCAAATAACCCTTATGGCAACACATTTAAATAAATTAAATTTTTTTTTTAATTTTTTTTTTTTTTTTTTTTTTTATAGACATTAGTTATACTAGCTTAACTTATTTAATTTGGAACCTATTAATTTTGAAATTTATACCGCCTTTTACATTGAGCTTTATAATATTTAGTTTTCCGATTATTTGATGTATCAGTGACATAATTTCCATTTTTCTTATATTCTTGCAGTTTTTTGTATTTAGGTTTATTTTTGCCAATTTCTCTATTACTTACGATATTGTCGACCTGTTCAACCGATTTGCTATTTTTCTTTTGATTTAATTTCTCAATTCTTACAATTTTCTCATTTTCGTATATTTTGCACAATTCATCAATTTAATTTTTATCAAAATTTTTTATAATAAAGTCAATGGGTCTTTTTTTGGTTGTAGAGTGAATAGTGTTGTTATAAAAGGTAAATATTTTAAAAAGTTTTTCATCTATATCTAAGTTTTTATCATCTTTCTCAGCTTCTAAAAGTCTTAAATGTTCGTTTAATGTCCCGTGAAGGCGCTCTATGTCTGAGTTTCCAGTTTTGTAATATGCTGTAGTTGTGTGTGTGTCTATGTTGTGTTCTTTTAAAAATAAACGCACTGCGCTGTGTAAAATGCATCGTTCGTTGTCAAATATTATTTTGTTCATTTTTCCCAAATATTGAATGCGTTGCTTTATAGCTTCTAGGACGGCAACCCAATTTCTATCGTTCAGCTTATGGAACGTGGCATATTTCGAGAACTTATCAATAGTAGTTAAATACATGACATTTCTGTATGGAAACCAAATATCGATATGCACTATGTCATTAAAATGTGTTGGGGTTTCAGTGATTTGATATGGAGTTTTTACGGGATGTCTATCGTATTTAGCTATTTGGCATACTGAACAATTATTAACTACATATGTTATTATTTTGTATAACCTAGGGTAAAAGTGTTTATTTTTTAGCTCGAGAAATACTTCTTGAATACCTCTATGGTTATTACGCAAATGTTCGCTTTCTATTATTGTAATAATCTCATTCTTATCGGTTATTTCTTTTAAATTAACGCTTGACTTGTATATAATAAGGTTATTGTTTTCAAAAAAATTTACATATATATATTGAAATTTTATAAACAGCTCGTTATTTTCACAAAAAATGCACATTATACCTTTATTTATTAAAATTTTACGCATTATTTCCTGTAAATTTGAATCTTTGGTTACTGTTACGTGGTTTTGGCACTTTTTATTTACGATTTTTAATTAATACATTTTTCTGTGACAAATATATATTTTAAATTATCCTCAACTGCACTATGTGCAGTATCTATGGACATTGTATCCATATTTTCATTGGTTTTATAATCAATTTCCATTTTATCGCTCTTAAAATTATTGAACATATTTGCTGTATTATGATCTGCATTATATTGCTCAAAGTATCTACTTAATGTATCTGCCACGTTATTATCTTTCCCTCTTATATAAGTTATTTCGAAATCATATTCGTTAAGAAGGATTTTCCATCTCTGTAATTTCATATTAGGCTCTTTAAGATTATGCAGCCAAGTTAATGGTTTGTGGTCAGTTTGTATTATAAACTTTCGCCCGTATAAATAGGTTCTAAAATGCTTTACGGCCCAAACCATGGCAAGAGCTTCTTTCTCTATTGTTGAGTATCTAATCTCGTGATCACATAACGTACGAGATGCATAACATATAGGGTGATTGCTTTGGCTTAATACAGCGCCAATAGCAAACTGAGATGCATCAGTTGTAAGCAAAAACTTTTTGCTGAAATCTGGTGGCTGCAAGACTGGTTCATTAGTAATTAGTTTTTTTAAGGTATCGAAAGCTTTGAGGAATTCCAAATTTTTGAAATCCAAAATGGCATTTTTCTTTAACAGACGGACCATAGGATAAGCTACTTTTGCGTAGTCCCGTATAAATTTTCTATAAAAACCTGTCATACCAAGGAATTGCTTGATCTCTTTAACATTAGCAGGGGGTTTCATATTATTTATAGCTGACTAGAAGGACCCGGCAGACGTTGTTCTGCCCAAATTTAGGGAAAAAATCGCACGATAAATAAAAAAGTTTGGAATATTTCGGTCCCTGGTCCACTTCCCGGAAACTTTACATAAACACTCTCCGGGTTCCTACTAAGCTATCCTGTAAATATGTATGAACAAAATCAGCGCTGTAGTTCCGGAGTCTATAACATACATATGTATGTACATCCAGGAAATAACAGGAATTAATTTATGGAAATGTTGCAATGTCAAAGCGAACCCCGTGGCCTCCCCCTTTCATTTTATACCCATATTGTATACAAACTAAGAGGTTTTTTGGCAACCACATTTTTACCGATAACTCAGTTATCGATTAATTTATCGAAATGTTGCAATGTCCAAACGAACCCCGTGGCCTTTACCATATTGTATGCATGTTTAGAGGTGTTGGGCAACCACATTTTTACCAAATTTGAAAATACATATACAGTTCTAGGTTAGTTGGGTAACATTAGTGCGCACATCTCCAAAACCGTGTGAGGTATTGAAATGGCATTAAATGGGGTCCTATGCTAAGCTCCATAGCATATGTGTACAAAATTTCGTAAAGATTGGTGCTGTATTTATATTAGCTCTATTATTAATAAATATATCGAAATGAACCAAAGTCCAAATAAAAGCTGTGGTCTTCCCCTTTCGATTGATACCAATTTTGGGCGAATATTCCAAAGTTAACCCGAAACCACATTTTGACCGATAACTCTGTTATCGATAAATATATCGAATTGAACCAAAGTCCAAATGAAACCTGTGGTCTTCCCTTTTCGATTGATACCAATTTTGTGAGAATATTCCAAAGTTTACCCGAAACCACATTTTGACCGATAACTCTGTTATCGATAAATATATCGAATTGGACCAAAGTCCAAATGAAAACTGTGGTCTTCCCCTTTCGATTGATACCAATTTTGTGCGAATATTCCAAAGTTTACCCGAAACCATATTTTGACCGATAACTCTGTTATCGATAAATATATCGAAATGAACCAAAGTCCAAATGAAAACTGTGATCTTCCCCTTTCGATTGATACCAATTTTGTGCGAATATTCCAAAGTTTACCCGAAACCACATTTTGACCGATAACACTGTTATCGATAAATATATCGAATTGAACCAAAGTCCAAATGAAACCTGTGGTCTTCCCTTTTCGATTGATACCAATTTTGTGAGAATATTCCAAAGTTTACCCGAAACCACATTTTGACCGATAACTCTGTTATCGATAAATATATCGAATTGGACCAAAGTCCAAATGAAAACTGTGGTCTTCCCCTTTCGATTTATACCAATTTTGTGCGAATATTCCAAAGTTTACCCGAAACCATATTTTGACCGATAACTCTGTTATTGATAAATATATCGAATTGAACCAAAGTTCAAATGAAACCTGTGATCTTCCCCTTTCGATTGATACCAATTTTGTGCGAATATTCCAAAGTTTACCCGAAACCACATTTTGACCGATAACACTGTTATCGATAAATATATCGAGTTGAACCAAAGTCCAAATGAAACCTGTGGTCTTCCCCTTTCGATTGATACCAATTTTGTGCGAATATTCCAAAGTTTACCCGAAACCACATTTTGACCGATAACACTGTTATCGATAAATATATCGAGTTGAACCAAAGTCCAAATGAAACCTGTGGTCTTCCCCTTTCGATTGATACCAATTTTGTGCGAATATTCCAAAGTTTACCCGAAACCACATTTTGACCGATAACTCTGTTATCGATAAATATATCGAATTGAACCAAAGTCCAAATGAAACCTGTGATCTTCCCCTTTCGATTGATACCAATTTTGTGCGAATATTCCAAAGTTTACCCGAAACCACATTTTGACCGATAACTCTGTTATCGATAAATATATCGAATTGAACCAAAGTCCAAATGAAAACTGTGGTCTTCCCCTTTCGATTGATACCAATTTTGTGCGAATAATCCAAATTTTACGGAAAACAACATTTTGGCCGATAACTCTATTATCGATAAATTTATCGAAATTTCATGATGCCTGTTACCCATTCCACACTCCTAAGAACCTGTCTGCAAAATTTCGTGATGATAGGGCCATTTGTTCAGACGATAAAGAACCACAAACATCCGCAGTCACTCACAAACTTACGTTTTTATATATTAGTAAGATATTTTAGAGGAGTCTGGTTTAATGCCTTCCTCTGATACAATGTGACCTAAAAATTTTGTAGTTAGTTCGGCAAATTGACATTTATCGAACTGTATTTTTAAATTAGACGATCTTAATGTATTAAATATGGTTTTAATGGAAGCAATATGTTCATCAAAACTTGTGGAAAATATTAAAATATCGTCTAAATAGACAACGCAAATTTTATTAATAAACTCTCTTAATACGAAATTAATTAACCTTTGAAAGGTGGCAGGTGCAGTTTTAAGGCCAAAAGGCATGCGATTAAATTCATAGTGGCCATCTGCAGTGGAAAAGGCCGTTTTTGCTCTATCGTTAGGATGGACTTCAATCTGGTGAAAGCCCTTTGCTAGATCAATAGTACTGAAGTATGAACATTTTCCCAATTTGTCGAATATGTCCTGCATATTCGGAATTGGGAACTTGTCATCGATTGTTTGATCGTTTAACTTACGATAGTCAATAACAACTCGCCATTGAGGAACTCCATTTTTGTCTGCCTTTTTGGGTACAACCCATAAAGGTGAGTTGTATGGACTATTACTAGGTACAATTATATTTTGCGCAAGCATGTCTTTTATCTGTCGATCTACTTCAGCGCGATGTACCACCGGATATCTATACAGTCTACTATAAACTGGTGTGTCAGTTTTTGTTATTATGCGATGTTGGATTTCATTAGTGAAAGGTAAATGTTCTCCTTCCTTATAAAAAATATCTTGATAATTATTTAAAAGCGTATTTAATATTTCTTGGTCTTTCGAATTTAAATGTTTAGCAAAAATATACCTTGGCTTTTTCTCTAATTCTTCGTCACAAGTAAGTATCTCCAGGCAACCTTTTTTAAAATACTCCTCTTCTGATAGTTCCTCTTCTTTATTTAAATACATAGGTATCGTTGCTTCGTCTGTTTCTAATCTTCTGTTTCTATAGCGTTTAAATTTAATAAAATGTTATTACCTATGATACCATCGAAATATTTATGAAATGAATACTCCAAAAAGTTCACATAAAAATTATCCTTCTTAAATTCCTTAAACAATGGTATTGAAAATTGATTTTTTGTAGGAATATTTCTTCCCAAAACTTTTAATGAAAAAATAGTCGGCCTCACTGCATATTTAGGATTACAAATTTCCGGGTTTATTATGCTAAACTCCGCCCCTGTATCGATAATAAATCTAAGTTTTCTAACACGTGTTTCAATTACTATATAGGGTAGTTTTCTTCGCCGCGATATTGAAAATTTTGGCAACTCTCGTTAACTCCTAATTCCATAGGTTCAACCGAGGTGCTTGGATTTTGGTTACTGGACAAGTTATTTGTATAGAAGGGATTGTGTTGTTGTCTACGCGTTTGATCGCTGTTATTATATCTTTGCCGCGACTGTGTTGAATGCTGTGGTTGTGAATTCTGATATGTGTTGGTGTTGTTGTAACGCTGCGGCTGAAATGTGTTACTGTTGTTGTAACGTTGTATATTTGTGTTATTGTTAAAAGCTTTTCCGTTGGTGTTGTTGTAACGCTGCGGCTGAAATGTGTTAGTGCTGTTGTAACGTTGTGTATTTGTGTTATTGTTAAAAGCTTGTCCGTTGGTGTTGTTGTAGTAATATTGTCCGTCAAAATTGTTATTATAGCCTTGTCCGTTGTTATTATTGTTGTAGGTTTCTTCACTATTATTCCCAATAAACAATGAAGTAAGCTAGTTTATTAAACAATGTTTTCCAAGCGTAAAAAGTAAATGTTTTCCAAACGAGTTTGTAACAAAAAAATTTCACAAACGTTTATGTATGTTTTTCCAATGGTGTGGTAGCCTTGGAGAAATAACTTGAGGTGAATTCTCAGCGAGGTGAAAAATTTCTCAGTTTTCAAAAATAATGTTTGAAATTTTATATGCTTCATTTATATTGATTGTGTTATATGGGCATCGTGGTGTGACGGTAGTGCAGCTGGCCTACCACACAGAAGGGCCTAGGTTCGAACCCCACTACAGGCAACATGAAAAATTATTTGAAAAGGTTTTTTAAAACACCCTCAGGCTTCTAAGAAAAAATGCACATATTTGCCTTGCAGATGCAGACTGCATAAAAAATTGCAAGCAGCACACAAAAACGGGCCCTTTATCTCCTCTTGCACCAAATAAAAATTTATTAAAAAACAAAAAAATTAAGGAAATAGTCGGGATTCGAACTCGCAACCTTCGGAGCAAAATCCCACAACATATTCGTTAGGCTATAGGCTAGTTTTCACAGTTGTCGCCCAAATTGGAGTTTTATCAATCAGTTTTCAACAAACCCTTACTATACATTGAATAAAATGTTTATTAAACATTGTTTTCCAAGCATCAATTCCAATTGATTAAAAAGGGACCACTTTCGTTGAGTGTACAATGTTTTCCAAACGTTTTCCAATGATTATAGTAAACGTTTTCCAAGCGAAAAGATTACAAAAGTAAGTTTATTGTAAGCTTATAGTAAGCGTATTTTGCTTATTGGGTTGTTATGACAAAATTGTGTATTAGTATTGTTGTTATAATTTTGCCAGCTTCGATTGTTGTTGTTAAAGCGTCTGTTAGAGCTATTGTTGGAATATTGCCTATTCGCATTGCTGTTGTTTGACTGAGAATTAACTAATCTAAAAGTATTACGTGTGTTTGCTTGTGGTGGATACTCATTGTTGCTGAATTTTAAATACCCATTTGACTTTATTATATCGTAAGCTTCTTTCAAATTTTTCGGATCTCTGCTCACGATTATACTTCTTACCGGTTCCGGTAAACCGTACTTGAAAGAATTGAGAGCAATTCTACCATTACCTTCGCTGGTAATTTCTGGCATTTGATTATCACTAAAATATAAGGCGTTATTTAAACGACATAAAAGATTGTTTAATTTTATATAAAAATTTTCTATCGTTGAATCACATCGACAAGATCGTATTTTATCGATCAGTTTATTAACTGAATTTTTCTCCCCATGATTTTCTTGTAAAACCTTTTTTATTTCCGGCCACACTTCCGGGTTGCCGTTAATTAATAATGACCTTCTCGCATTTCCAATGATTTTGTCTTTTATATTGCCCATGAGTAAAACTTTATAATCTAAAGGAAAAGAATCTAATATATTTACCATAGAATCTATTCGTTGTAAAAAACTTAGCAACGCATCTCCATTGCCATCATAATTTGGTATACTATTTAGATTTGTAGTTACTAGTTTAAATTTAGCCGTATCATCTAAATTATCCATATTGATTTTGTTTATTTTTTTTTTTTCCTTTTCCTTTTCTTAATATAAATGTATATATGTATGTATGTATATTTACTATTTGTGTCTCTTACTATAAACAAAGCTACTAACTGCCTTTCTTCTCTGAGTGATTGAACGTAAATTTACTTGAACTTGAATTCATTGAGTAAAAAAAAATTACTTATGTACATACATATATCGGTTAATCTTCTTGTTGTTGTTATGTCTTCTCACCTTTTGCTGGGCACCTGGCTTAAAACTTTATGGTTGTTGTTATTTCCGCTTTCGTTTGCTAATTCAGTCTCTTCGTATATGCATAGGTATATAGCGTGTATTATTGTTGTTGTGGACACAATTATCTTCTCTTTAAACTTGATGCTTGTTGTTTTTATTTCCGCTTTCGTTTGCTAGTGCAATCTCTTCATATGTGGATATGTAACTCGATGTTGTTGTCGTTGTTGGTTTCAAAAATGCAATTGTTGCACACAAGCTGGCGTGATGATTCTCTTTTTTCTCTTTCTATAATTTTGAAGGTGACCTAATTTGTTCGCAATATGTGGTGTGATATTTTGTCTCTTAAAAATGATTTGATATGTCCGCAAGATGTCCTTGAAATGTTTTGAAGGTGACCTTCATAACATATTTTTTCTTCTAGACAATTTTTTTCACAATTTGCAAAGTTTTCTTTTATATAAGTTTTGCTTTTTATATTTAACTTTCTAATTGCGCATGGGCTTTTCACTTTTCGTAAAGACTTTATTTGGTCTTCCACAGTTTGTAAATTATTTTTTTTTTACATACAAGGTCTTAATAAGCAGTTATCATTTCTTAGTTTAATTTTTCTTAAACTTTTCTTTTTAATATAACTTTTTCACTTTTCGCGAAAACGATATTTCTTCTTTTCGAAGCAAAATAGTTCTTCATTTATTTGAAGCTTTACTTATGCAAATTTTTAAATTACACTTTTCGTTAATTAAAAATTTTCGCGTATGTAGTTCGCCGTTGACTGCGCCAGTAAAGTAAAACAATGTTGCTTGTACGAAGGTAACTTTATTAATAATCTTCAGCTCAAATCAAAGTTCACAAAGAGCAAAGCTTACAACTATAATTGAGTGTATGGAGCATTCTCCTGGTTTGTTGCTGTAATAACTTAAATCTATGATACAATGTAATGGCTTATTGTGAGTGAATTTGTTGTTAGTGTAATTACAGAGTTTTTTTAGTAAAATGCAATAACAAGAATGAGTTTATTAAATGATGTGAGTGATTAACTTAAGCTTAATATTAGTTGTTGGTAGCAAGGGCAATAGTATGTGACTATATGTACCTATATTGAAAAATAATACTATTGCTATTTGTGGGCCTCTACGCGGTGGCGACGGCGAGTACCGAAGAATATTTAATGACGAGTTGTATGAGCTTTACGCAGACGTCGACATAGTTAAGCGGATTAAAACACAGCGGCTTCGCTGACTAGGCCACGTCGTGCGAATGAACGAAGACGCTACAGCCCAAAAGCTATACTTATCGGCACCCGCCGGTGGAAGCAGATTAAGAGGAAGACCACCACTCCGATGTAAGGACCGATTTCGCCGATTCCGAACGGCATCTACAATGCAGATGAGTTTTTGCTGAGAAGCCTTCCATGGCAGAAATACACTCGGAGAGTTTGCCAAACTACTGCCGAGGGGAGACTCCGTTTTGAAAAAACTTTTTCAAACCATTCTTTTGATGTAACTTGTACGAATGCTCGAACCTGGACCTTCGGTTTGGTAGGCCGGCAACACTACCTCCACACCACGGCGGTCGCAGGTACATATAGTGTAGTGTAGAAGAGACAGACTTCAATGTAGCTACAATTAGATCGTTCAAATTGGCAGTTATTGTAAATTTAAGTTTATTGTAAAGGTATTGGGGTGTTTTTATGAGCATTAGCCGAAAGAGAAAAATGTAACTCCCGACTTGAAAACATTTGAATATATGGCATCCCAGAAGACTGGATCTTCAACGTGATATGTGGTCCAACTTCTTAAGACCGTACACATATCGAGTGATATAATGAATGTAATTTATTGTTAAAAAGCTTGAAGTAAGCTAAATACGTCAAAATTAATTTAATGGTTAGAGGTTACCTCGCGGGTAGCCTCAAGTTGCGCAATGCCACAAAGACCTTACGTAAGGAGAAGTTAACGTGATCGTTACATGTTAAAATAGAATTAATGATAAGCCCAAAATTAGTAATTTCACTTACAAATATAGTATACTCGGTGCCCAGGTAAATAGCTGAAATTCTTTAAGATAGGTCTAATGTCTAATGTTTTACTCGGATTAAGACAAAGCACATTATTAGTAGCCCTATGTAAAATTGCTGAGATTAATTTTATAGCACAGGTCTTCAATGTCTAGGAGCAGACAGGTTAAAATGCATGCGTAAGAGTTAAGCAGTTATCAGCAAAGGGATCCGTATATTGGCAAGGGTTGCTTTTCTTGTAGCGCTACTTAGCCCTGCCATCGTCAAGGGTCTTAAGCATAGCTGTAGTGCACCCATTCTTAGCTCTTAATGCAGGCGGAAGAGGTGACTGCAACTGCTTCGAAGGCTTTGGACAAAGTAGGCAGTATAATTATAGAACGGAATGAGAATGGGTGTTAACAGACCTCTTCTTTGTTATTGAGCGAACTGACGCAACCTTCTATTGACTAGAGAAGCATGACGTCGTAATAAAATGATTGTCTATAAGATTTTAAGTGGCAAGGAGGCGTCGGGTTCGGATATATAAAACTTGCGTTTTTTCCATTTGATGATAATGAAATTTTGAACGAAGTCCAGTTATCCTAGTTACAGAAACATTTCCACTTGGACAATGCCCTATGGCGCGCTGAAATAGCAGCTAACACCCTGTGCGTGAACCAGGGGGACACCAAGGATTTGGCCTTACTAACCTGTACTGGCACATGGTTATTGAAAATAGTAAAAAGATTTTTATTCAAAAACTCAAGCTTATCATCACCACCAGCAAACACAACAGTTCACTGACCTATCATCGATGGCCAAGGCGTTTAAATCAACGTAACTCACATTGGGCCAGTTTTTTTTTTAGAATTTCCAGTAAAATTAACTTCTTTAGACTAATTTCATTATTTTTGAATGAAAGTATGTGTAAATACACAATAAAAATACTGCAACTAAGAACTTTGTGGGAAATTCATGATGGGAAACACTCGAACAATTTTCATCAAAATCTCTAACTTTTTAGTAAAATTTTTTAGATTTTTTTTGAGTATGCTTTTGTAGCTCGTTCAATTGTAGTGAACAAAGATACCAATCTAAAGCTGCTACAAGAACTACTCGATTTTTGGCAATTTTTTTTCTAGCCGACCAAGAGCATTTTCTTCAATATAAAAATATTACGCTTATAAATTGTGAAACGCTTAGGAAAAATTTCTTGTGTCAGAATCTCTTCTACTTTTCCACAGCTAATTTCTGGAGATTTTTTTACAAAAAAGCGACCCGCGCAACTCTGGGTTTGGCAAGAAATAAACAGTTGTCGCTTTATTTCTTGAAGAAAAACTGAAGTTTCGGAAAAATAAAAACAAAAAATTTTGTTGTTGGATTTTGCGGTCTATTTTGTTTACAAATTTGTAAGTTATGAGCAAGCTCGAGACCAGTTAACAATAATTCTAAACGAATTAATATTGTCAGTTTTTGGGAAAAATTGATAATTGGAGAAAAATTACAAAGAACAAATGTACAGCGATGGATAGGATTACATGTTTCAGAGTTTCCAGGCTCATCATCAGATCCCTTTTCGGACACGGATTCGAACTCGTGTCTGCACCAAAGCCGCTGTTAGAAAATTCCAACACTAAGCAATGATGCCCTGTGACGTCACAATGCACTTATCTCCACTTCAATTAATTCCCTTTTGTTTGTTTGTTCTTGCCAACAGTATACACAAAATTTCTTAAGACATGCAGTCTTTATGTTATGATGTGTGTTGGTCTTGTTGTTTGTACATATTTACATATGTACGTAAACCCGTGCTTTGGTTTCAATGTATTTTGTTGTTGGATTTTGCGGTCTATTTTGTTTACAAATTTGTAAGTTATGAGCAAGCTCGAGACCAGTTAACAATAATTCTAAACGAATTAATATTGTCAGTTTTTGGGAAAAATTGATAATTGGAGAAAAATTACAAAGAACAAATCTACAGCGATGGATAGGATTACATGTTTCAGAGTTTCCAGGCTCATCATCAGATCCCTTTTCGGACACGGATTCGAACTCGTGTCTGCACCAAAGCCGCTGTTAGAAAATTCCAACACTAAGCAATGATGCCCTGTGACGTCACAATGCACTTATCTCCACTTCAATTAATTCCCTTTTGTTTGTTTGTTCTTGCCAACAGTATACACAAAATTTCTTAAGACATGCAGTCTTTATGTTATGATGTGTGTTGGTCTTGTTGTTTGTACATATTTACATATGTACGTAAACCCGTGCTTTGGTTTCAATGTATTTTGTTGGATTTTGCGGTCTATTTTGTTTACAAATTTGTAAGTTATGAGCAAGCTCGAGACCAGTTAACAATAATTCTAAACGAATTAATATTGTCAGTTTTTGGGAAAAATTGATAATTGGAGAAAAATTACAAAGAACAAATCTACAGCGATGGATAGGATTACATGTTTCAGAGTTTCCAGGCTCATCATCAGATCCCTTTTCGGACACGGATTCGAACTCGTGTCTGCACCAAAGCCGCTGTTAGAAAATTCCAACACTAAGCAATGATGCCCTGTGACGTCACAATGCACTTATCTCCACTTCAATTAATTCCCTTTTGTTTGTTTGTTCTTGCCAACAGTATACACAAAATTTCTTAAGACATGCAGTCTTTATGTTATGATGTGTGTTGGTCTTGTTGTTTGTACATATTTACATATGTACGTAAACCCGTGCTTTGGTTTCAATGTATTTTGTTGTTGGATTTTGCGGTCTATTTTGTTTACAAATTTGTAAGTTATGAGCAAGCTCGAGACCAGTTAACAATAATTCTAAACGAATTAATATTGTCAGTTTTTGGGAAAAATTGATAATTGGAGAAAAATTACAAAGAACAAATCTACAGCGATGGATAGGATTACATGTTTCAGAGTTTCCAGGCTCATCATCAGATCCCTTTTCGGACACGGATTCGAACTCGTGTCTGCACCAAAGCCGCTGTTAGAAAATTCCAACACTAAGCAATGATGCCCTGTGACGTCACAATGCACTTATCTCCACTTCAATTAATTCCCTTTTGTTTGTTTGTTCTTGCCAACAGTATACACAAAATTTCTTAAGACATGCAGTCTTTATGTTATGATGTGTGTTGGTCTTGTTGTTTGTACATATTTACATATGTACGTAAACCCGTGCTTTGGTTTCAATGTATTTTGTTGGATTTTGCGGTCTATTTTGTTTACAAATTTGTAAGTTATGAGCAAGCTCGAGACCAGTTAACAATAATTCTAAACGAATTAATATTGTCAGTTTTTGGGAAAAATTGATAATTGGAGAAAAATTACAAAGAACAAATCTACAGCGATGGATAGGATTACATGTTTCAGAGTTTCCAGGCTCATCATCAGATCCCTTTTCGGACACGGATTCGAACTCGTGTCTGCACCAAAGCCGCTGTTAGAAAATTCCAACACTAAGCAATGATGCCCTGTGACGTCACAATGCACTTATCTCCACTTCAATTAATTCCCTTTTGTTTGTTTGTTCTTGCCAACAGTATACACAAAATTTCTTAAGACATGCAGTCTTTATGTTATGATGTGTGTTGGTCTTGTTGTTTGTACATATTTACATATGTACGTAAACCCGTGCTTTGGTTTCAATGTATTTTGTTGTTGGAACAAGACCAACACACATCATAACATAAAGACTGCATGTCTTAAGAAATTTTGTGTATACTGTTGGCAAGAACAAACAAACAAAAGGGAATTAATTGAAGTGGAGATAAGTGCATTGTGACGTCACAGGGCATCATTGCTTAGTGTTGGAATTTTCTAACAGCGGCTTTGGTGCAGACACGAGTTCGAATCCGTGTCCGAAAAGGGATCTGATGATGAGCCTGGAAACTCTGAAACATGTAATCCTATCCATCGCTGTAGATTTGTTCTTTGTAATTTTTCTCCAATTATCAATTTTTCCCAAAAACTGACAATATTAATTCGTTTAGAATTATTGTTAACTGGTCTCGAGCTTGCTCATAACTTACAAATTTGAAAAACAAAAAATATTATAAAATAACATTGAAATTCATATAAAAAGCGGCAAATTGCAATTATTCAACATGCAAAATGGAACGTCAAAATTTCTTGGCTATTCATGACAATGTCATGGTCAAGAAAAAATTGAAAATATTTCTTGAGCATTCATAACTAGGAAAGCAGTTAATTTGAATTTTAACAGACTTGAGTTCGAATCACTCTTCATGATTTTAATATGTAGTTGAGATGCCAACGGGACAGTTTCATTTTGCATATTAAGTCTGCCTCAACATTGGAAGAAGGAATTGTTGGTATGGGAAAACGTTTCGAGCGACAAAGTGGTACCCTACAACCTGTAATGGTTGTTGTAGGAAATAGTATAGTTAATTTCAGTGAATTTTATGTATATTGTGATGGTCTGAAGTTCAAGCTACCATCTTTCCTCAAATGTTTAGATTTATGCTTCCAAATTTTCAAAACCATGGAGTTTTTAAGTGCTGCCAAAAAAATTGTTTTCAACACTTTTCAAGCAAGTATTCATTTTCAAAACATTTGAAACTACATCATGAGGAAGACGATAGCTTAAATTTCAGATCTGTAGCGCGATTCACTAACTTTTAACAATTTCACAATAGAGATATTTAACATTAACGTATACTGCTTAATTTAACAATTGTGCGATTCACTAACTCGGATTTAACAATAACGTGCAGCTAATTGTTTAAAATAATGACATGTGGCATCTCAGTCGAATTTGACTAGAACGTTGCTTAAATGTTAAGTGCAGCATTTGCCAGCGCCGCCGTTGGTGTCGCAGTAGCGCAGCTGACAAGCGTCTGGATAACAAAATAGACGTCGCAAGTTCGAAACCAATAACTAGGAGACATTTTTTCTATAATATATTTTTTTTTAAATAAATACTTTTTTTTTACATATATAAATACTTCTTGCTCAAAAAATTTGTTTTTAATTTATTTTTATTTTAACCAATATTTCAATGACACCAACGGATAACGTGATAAAATATCAATTTACAAATCGACTACGATAAATTAACGATTTAAGAGTTGACAAAAAGTTAGTGAATAGCATAGATAGTTAAAATTGTTGTTACGTTAATTTTACGTGTGTGAAACAGTTAGTGAATCACAAAATTGTTTAAATTATTGTTAAGTTAATTTATCGTTGACAAATTACGTTAAAAAAGTTAGTGAATCGCGCTACTGAACCCATAAGTATTACTGATTGTGACACTCTGACAGCTCTGTGTATATAAACGGCGAGTCATACCATAATGCTATTTCTAAATCGTTTGTAATAGAGAATGATCCTCCTGATTTTTTAAATACAATTTTTAAATCAGCCTTGTCATTAACTTCGGAATTATATGCAAAGAAATTTTAGAGAAAAATTCAAATTATTCTCACTTTGTCAATGGTTCTATGTATGTACAAATTAAAGAAATCCAAAATAAGTCTTGATAAAATAATATTACCATACTTCCTATATGCTGATGATTTTGAAGTCAACAACTCCTTACGGAGCCATACTTCGAAAGATTCTATATGTGGAATATATTAATCATTTCCAACTATTCCGGAACATTTAGCCTCTAATTTGAATTACATATTTGTCGCAGGGATTATTAAATCAAGTTTTGTTAAAGCCTACGGGAGTAACAAAGCTTTATATGCCCTTATGGAAGAAATAAGGTACCTCGAAGAAGAAGGAATACAAATTACTTCTGGGGATAGCTCCTTTCATGTACATTTTGTCATGTATTCTCGATTTTAGTAAATCTTTCAATTGTAACAAATATTGTCGTTTATGCAAGAGAAGCAAGAAAGATATCCAAACTGATCCAAAAGAATTTGAGCTATTTTTGAGAAATGAGGCAGACTTAGGCATAAATAATCCAAAAGAAACTGGAATTCATGAAAATTCGATATTTAATGATATTGCTACTTTCCACGCATGTTCTAATTATTCTGCAGACATAATGCACGATATTTTCGAAGGAGTTTGTCTTTACGAGCTTTCGAAAAGCATTTTATATTTTATAAAGAAGAAATACTTCACATTGGATTTTCTAAATATGCGAAAAAGAGTATTTCCATATGGTGAGCAAAATATTGGTCGTGTTACAGCCCCATTACACAGTACAACAGCCAATCTGCGGGGTGAGAAATTCCAAGTCAGGGTGATGGTACTAGGTCAGTATAGTAAAACCCTCAAAGGGTTTGGCATTCGTATGTGTCAGGTTTTTTTATGGCCTTTTAAATTTTTTCCTTATCTTGATGTTTTTTCGCTTAGTTGTAACATTTTGGCAAAAACGTAGTTTAACATAACTCGAGAACCACTTGTCCGATTTTGATGAAACAAATTTAGAACTACAAGTTCTATTTGTTTTTATTCAAAAAAGTGTAATTTATCGCCTTTTTTTTATAAATTTTCCCCAATAACTCCAGACTTCTGGCCATAAACGCAAACGTCATTTCTGCTGTGTAGCTGTGAAAATTTTTGCTGTGTTTTAAATTGCGAAAAATTATAAGTTTTCCCAGCTTTTATTTATATTTTGTGATAAAATTAAGTGCGAAAATCTAGTGGTGTGCTGTAAAGTTTAAAGTTAATTGTTTTACTTGTGTTTTTCATATATTATGAAAGTGAATAATTTAATTTAATTGCCGAGTCATTTTGCATATTGTTATTGTTGCGCTTGATTGGCTTTTGTTATTTATTGTTTTTGTTTCTTGTGCACACTTTTTTCATTTCCCTCATTTTCTTGCCTTCTTTTATCACAACTGTTTGCGTTGTGTTTATTGAGTGTCACAATACAGTTAGGGGATTCACAAAACATTTTGTTGCTACCTTCCATGCTGTATGCGTGCTAAACAGATACAACTCTGGACGGTATGTTTATGGCTCGCTGTATTTGATCAGCTGTTTTGTTTACCTTCTTATTTCACAAATTCTTATTGTGATTCTTATTTTGTAGCTGCGAAATTCAGATTCCCTTGGCATTTTTAATGTTTTCGGGCGATCAGATGATCAAAATGCAAAATATCACTCAGATTTATGAAGGTGTGCTCACAAGTGTTATATATTTGCGTTGTATTGTTATATGACATATGACTTTATGACACCTTGTGAATCCCCTAAGTGTATCTCAAACTGCTCGCTACTATTGCTTTTCAGTGTTGCCTTTTATAACTGATTTTTCCCTAAATCTTTTTGCTTTTTATTTTTTCCTACGCAATTTGATAATTAGTGATGTCGTGTATTTATCAAAATTGTCAAATTAAAAGTGAGTCAGAACGCTATTTGGCGTGTTGGCTCTGTGATGGGCTTGCTCATATTAAATGTGCTGGGTTGACTGGTCGGGTCGTGGACTTGGTGCACGATAATAAAGGCCTTCGGTGGTCTTGTTTAAAGTGCCGTTCAACTGAAGTTCATTTATTTAAAGTTTTTAGAGAAGTCCGTCATGGGTTTTCTGAACTCGGCAAAGACCTCACTTTGCTAACTGAGAAGTTTCATAAGTATGAGAAAGTTTTTAAGACTTTTAAGTGTCTGGATGAAAAATCTCACGATTTAAACATCATTGCTGGTGAAAGCAATCCCAAAATTGCTGTCGATATCTCGCCTGATGTAGGAATTACTAACACAATTGCGAGTGTTCCTGCACCTTTGTCTATAGAACTTACTCACTTAGCCTCTCCCAATCAATCAGCCCAACCATCAACTTCCAAAGCTGCTTCCTCGAAAAAGAAAAAAACTGAGCCTCAACCTATTAGGTTGGCACCTGAACCAACCGCTAGGAATCTGGTTGTCGTTCCGCGAAATAAAACCGTTTTTGTGTCACGTTTTGAGGCGGATACTACGGAAGAAGACTTAAAGTTGTACATTCTTTCGAAATTAAAACCCGATAGTTTAGCTATAAAAAAATTCAAATTTAATTACGAGAGAAACGTCTCCTCCTTCAGAATTGATGTTTCTTTAAATGATTTTGACTCAATTTTGAAGAGTTCGTTTTGGCCGTCTGGCGCTTTGGTCCGTGAATTTGATCAAAAACCAAAGAAAAACGTACAGACTTTAGCAAGAGTCCCTAGTGATAGTGCAGAGTCAAAAAACTAAATTTAAATACTGTAAACGTTTATTATCAGAATGTAAGAGGGTTAAATACAAAACTAACTAGTCTTTATTTGAAATCTCTTTGCTGTAATTATAATATTATTTGCTTTACCGAAACGTGGCTATAACCACATATTTTTAACGCTGAAGGGTTATCTGATGATTACCAGGTATTCAGGAATGATCGCATTAACAGAGTCGGGGGTGGCGTTCTGATAGCTGTTCATTCGTCAGTGCCCTCTGAGGAGGTTAGTGTTCCTGTATTGGATTCAAGTGAATTCAAGTGCGTCCGTATACTTGTAGAGAATTCTTATATGTACTTAGTGGTTTGTTATATTCCTCCGTCATCGGATATATCAAGTTATATGCAACATGTCTCACTGTTCAAAACTGTAAATTTAATGACTAAACTTTCCGATTCAATCATCGTACTGGACGATTTTAACCTACCCCATATTTCGTGGAATATCTTTGACGGAGGCATTGTGCCAATTCCATCTAAAGCGGGGTACAACGACTTCTTGGATGAAATGTCGGACCTCTGTCTTAATCAAATAAATGTCATACCTAACAGTTTCGGAAAGATCCTGGACTTAGTTTACGTCGATGATTTATCTAAGTTCTGCTTAAGTCGATGTGATCCACTGGTTTTACCGGAAGATGTCTACCATCCTTCTCTGGAGATCGTTTACGAAATCAGAACTAACGCAGAGGGTAGTGATACTCAACGATACAATTGTAGCAGTATTTTTGATTTTGACTTTGCAAAAGCCAACTTTCATAAATTAAATAAAGAGTTGTCTAAATTAACCTGGCCTGAATATTGTCGCGATATCGAACTTAATCTTTCACACTTTAATAAGACTATTTATAGGCTCTTTGATAAACACGTACCTAGACGTAAATCTTTCTACGATGAACCAACGCAAGCATGGTTTACCAAAGAATTGAAAACCTTAAAAAATAAAAAGAACCGTTCATTCAAGCTTTACCAGAAATCCGGTTTAAACAAAGATTACCTAAAGTACTCGAATTTACGTCAGAAATACTTTGAGTTGAACAATCAATGTTACAATGCTTATATTCGCAAAATAAAAACCAACATTATCTGCAACCCAAAGTCATTTTATGGTTTCGTAAACTCAAAACGTAATGTAAAGAGTTTTCCGTCTGCTATGAAATACGAAGACTGTATATCCAGTGATAATCAAGATATTGCAAATTTCTTTGCTCAGTTTTTTAAATCTAATTATTCTACAACAGAATTTTCCCAATTAATTGAGTATCCATACCTGTTGGATACAAACAACTCTATTAATAGTCCAATAATTTCTCCTGAAAATGTCTTATACTATCTAAAAACCTTAAAAGTGTCTTTTAAAAGTGGTCCTGACATGATTCCGGCATGTTTTCTTAAAAACTGTGCTAACTTCATTTACAAGCCTCTTACTGGTCTCTTTAATTTGTCTCTGAAAAGTGGCGTATTTCCATCAGTTTGGAAAGAATCTTTCCTTACGCCACTTTATAAAAGTGGGAGTAGATCATCTGTCGACAACTATCGCCCCATAGCAAAGCTTTCAGCGATTCCAAAATTATTTGAAGCTATTGTTACAAATCAGCTTACAGATTCTATCTCCACATTGATTGCAGATTGTCAGCATGGCTTTTGTAAGGGAAAATCAACAAATACTAACCTACTAGAATTTGCAACACATGTGTCGAACGGGTTTAGAGAAAATATGCACACAGATGCTATATATACAGATTTCAGTAAAGCGTTCGACAAAGTGAGTCACTCACTACTTATTCATAAACTTGTCCTACTCGGCTTTCAACCCAGTCTCACCCGCTGGATGTCCTCTTATCTTCTTTACAGGACACAAAGAGTAATTTTTAAGAATGCGCTATCTAATGTCATTGATGTATCTTCAGGAGTTCCTCAAGGTAGCCATCTTGGCCCGATTCTGTTTTTGCTGTTCATTAACGATATATCCAGTACTATTAAGTTTTCCAAAATTTTGATGTACGCTGATGATGTCAAGATTTTTATGTCCTACACTCTGAGCGAAAATAGATCATTACTTCAATCTGACCTTGATAGACTGGGTGCTTGGTGTGATTTAAACTTTATGCCACTCAATATTAAAAAATGTAAATATATGTGTTTTTCGCCCAGAAACACACAACCAGCTTCCTTCACAATTAACAATCATAGTCTTGAACAAGTATACGTTTTTGTGGATTTGGGGATTACGATGGAACGCAATCTTAGTTTCAATCTACATATTGATGCAACTGTCAATAAATCTAGAGGCGTTTTATCATTCGTTAAGCGATGGTCGAAAGAATTTAATGACCCGTATGTAACTAAAGCCCTTTTTACAGCACTAGTAAGACAGATATTAGAGTATGGCTCAATTATTTGGAACCCTCGGTACCAAGTTCACGTCGATCGGATTGAATCGGTTCAAAAACAATTCTTACTTTTTGCGTTAAGAAATCTGCCATGGGATTCCTCATACAACCTCCCATCCTATACAGATCGCTTGAAACTTATAAACCTTCCGACACTCTCCAGTCGTAGGGAAATGCTCGGAATAATTTTTATCATTAAATTGCTAAACGGGTTGGTCTCTAGTCCATTTCTGCTGAGTGAAGTGAACTTTAACGTGCCCTTTCGGCCATCAAGACATTTTAAACCTCTTTTCCTGAGACAATGTAAAACTAATTTTGAATTGAATGAGCCTTTCCGATGTTTATGTCATAACTATAACTCTCATTCCAGCACATTTGATATTTCTGACTCGCTTTTCAGCATTAAAATATCACTACTTTCCTCACTTAATCAATAATAACTTAATAAACACATGGTTAATATTTATTTTTAGTCAATAGTTACTTAGCTGATGAGTTTCTCTCTGTAGCTGAGCAGTTTTAGATCTCGACACTTAACAAACCCCTGCCTTTCATCGACTCGGCAATATATTTAAAAAATAAAAATAAATCCGTGCGTTATGCGGATGCGCCCCACGTGTCGGTTGGGCGGGAATGGTGGGTTATCCGTTGGGTATTATTATTATAAAAAACTACTAAAAAAATTAAGTAAACATTTTTATAATTTTTATTTTTATTTTATTTATTTATTTTAACAAATATTGCCTAGACTTTTTCGATGGTGGTTGTTCCGGACCAGTGGCATCGCATTCATCGGTATTATCAGTTTCTGAACCACACATAATGTGAATGTATGACTCCACTGTTGACCCTTCTGCATCTCCTGAAAACTCTTTATCATCAATATCATCCTTGTCTTGCCACACAAGCTTACTCCACCAGCAAATTTCCGCAATTATTGCCTCTATATCTGTAAGTTTTTGTTTTATTAAAATGAGTTTGAAAAAATAAAAAATCAGTATTACCTCATTTCAAATGGCATAGCAACTTGATGATAGCGTTCACCTTGTTCATCAGATTCGGTAGCCAATTGTTTGCTGACCTAGTCCAGATGATGATGTAAATAATGGATTTTCAAGGACATGTGGACACCAATTTCCGAGAATCCTCTTAACATCCTTGCGACAGAAACATCGTAGTTATTAGAACGATGCTTTCCCAACAAGCCTTCTATTACTTATTTGATTGCCTGCCATGCATTCAACTCAGCGTCAATCAAAATATTGTTGAATGTGTCACTTTTAATCAGTTTCGTATATCTGGACCATTTAGTACGCCTGATTGGAAAAATTTATTTGTTAAGGTGGAAAATCATGGGAAATGAATGTGATATTATAACTTACCTTCTTTAATATTACTTTCGCTGAGTCTCGGGTAAATTAGTTTCAAAAACAAGAAAACTTCATCTCTTTTGGCGATAGTTTTGATAAAATTCTTAACAATTCCAAGTTTAATATGCAGTGGAGGCAGCAATATCTTCTCCTTCGGCACTAGAGGCTCACGAATAATATTGGCCGTTTGTAACCTGCTGTGCTCTCTGAGTTTCCATCCGTGGAATGCATATTGGTCACCGGAAAATGGTGTGTCCCAATCGCACAAAAGCACATATATTTTATATAGGCGCTTTGAAGACCGCAAAGCATTGCTACAACTTTTAAATCGCAGCATATGCGCCACATATGTTTGGCGTAGTTAACCATTTTTAAAATATTTTCCAGTGCATCATATGTTTCTTTCGTTTCTGTACTATAGGCGATTGGGACTGAAGGTTTTTTATTGGTCTTATGCAGTAAAACCGCCTTCAAGCTGAGTTTTGAACTGTCAATAAATAATCTCCAGTCATCTGCTTCATATTTTATTTCCATTGCGTCCATCAATTTTCCTACATCCGGGCAATATGCAAAAGTTTTTTCATCATTTACGAGGAATAAACTTTGGAGTGTTGCCTGACGACTTCGATAAGCTGTGACTTTCACACTGGGTGCCAACAAATTGTTTGATTTCAACATGGAAGCAAGCTCTTCCGATTTATGCTGTGTTAATTCCACCTTGGCAACAATTGAATCAAGCTTATTTTGAGTTATAAAACTGGCCCATTGGTACTGATGGCTCATATGGGGAATCATCACGTGCATGATATGTATGTCGGAGCAGTCGTAGAAGAGAAAATATCTGGGCTAGAAGCTTTTGGAACAGGAGTGTGGTCCGAATAAGGCAATGGTGTTGCGGCACTTGCAACACCAACGTAATTATACGATTTTCTTATCCTTTTTGCGGCTCCTTTATTCGCACAGGCATGGCAATTCAATGGATTGTGACCTTAGCCAGGATTAGTCCAAGTCATTGGGATACCGAATGGCATACTTTCACGTCTTCTATTTTTCCAATCCATTAGACGGTTGTAGCAGCTTTCACACACTATATTTGGTACCCAATTTTCGTTCACTATAACATTTTGATTGAAGTCCATCTCGTATGTTTTAACAAAATCAGTACTGAAATTTCCCCTTTTTTATGTGTTGAGACATATTGACCACAGCAGTAGCAAAAGCTATTTATATCTGGCTTGCACAGTTCCATATTCTGTTCTCTTTTGTTCACTTTTAAAAAACTGGAGAAAAATCACTTTTACTGTTCACGTTCGTCGGCACTTGTTGAATGACAAAAATCATGTTTTATGTGAACATTACAGAACCAGTGTTGCCACATCAATATTTCTCTTTTAGTACAGTAGAAAAATATGAGAGAGTTCGGCCTGTGAGTGTCAATGTTTTCTCCAAATAATGTTGTGCATATCTGGAGCAAATTTTTGAAATTCATACATTTACCTAATTGTGAATAAGTCAGAAACGCGCCTATCGATTTTTATGATCTATGCCTTTTTTTGCTCATGAGTTATGTGACTTTACACGGAAGTAATTAGTTTTGGCACTTTTTTCCATTTTGGAATTTTTATGAATTTAAAAAAAAAATTTAAATTTTTAGGCAAAAAATACTTTTTTCCCAACATACATTCATTTTTAACTTCGAAAGTGTTGCACATATAAGAAAACGGTATAGAAACAGATTAGAGAAATTGTAATTCTTAATTTTTCTAAATTTGTTTCATCAAAATCGAACAAGTGGTTCTCGAGTTATGTTAAACTACGTTTTTGCCAAATTGTTACAACTAAGCGAAAAAACATCAAGTTAAGGAACAAATTTAAAAGGTCATAAAAAAAACTGACACATACGAACGCCAAACCCTTTGAGGGTTTTACTATACTGACCTAGTACCATTACCCTGACTTGGAATTTCTCACCCCCCAGATTGGCTGTGGTAATGTGTAATTGTTCGAAATTTCTCTTAACTTGAATAATTTTTTCACAATATCTAAAAGCCAATATTCAAAGTCAACAGTCAAATTTTTCTTTTTATGACATTCTATATTGCATGGCGTGCTAAAAACGTGAAGAACAGGAAGTCAGCTGTTCACTTGACATTACCATAAGAATTCACTTTATAAATTAGAGAAATTGTAATCGAAGTATGCCATGTGTGTGTCTCTTTCTCACTATGGTCCTATGTTAGTGACAGCGAGGTGAAAGCACATAGCTTTACCGCGTGTGCTTCTGCGTGTCACGATAATTTTAATTTTTGGTAAGCGAAGAACAATCGTTGAGTTCGGTTCCAGAAAAAGGAAAATGGGACAGTCATTGTTGAATTGAAAGCCAGCGAAATCGAATTATTGTTTTGTAATAACCCAAATAGTATTATTTTGCAACTTCAAAATAGAGGAAATACGCAAATCGAATGGTACTTCGTCATCAGAAGTAGGATCCGACCCGCCTCGGGTTGATTCAATTGATTTTCTGCGTCATATTTTTTGGTCACATAATAGGCAGTTTTGTGGATTGCTGAAAGTATTGAAAACTCCAAATCATTCAGTAAAGGGAGAACGAGTTTCACTGCCGAAGTTTAACCCTGATATCTCAGGTGCAGCAGTGGATAATCCTATAGAGGGCAGGGCGTTGGTAGTAGCCCTTAGCAACTGAGGAGTTGTGTGAAAAAAGGGCACAAGGTGACATGTGCCCTTTTTGCGTAAAACGGCTAATTAGAAAGAATAATCTATGATATCTTTTAAACTGGCTTAGCAACATCAAAAAAAATGTTGTTGTTATTTTTTTTTTTTTCAAAATTATGATTTGTTGCTCATACGCTCGTACAGTGTTTTTCTTATACATGCATGCCCTTTATTGCATTTTCCACCAACTTCTGCTTCAGCAACACTCTTTCAACTAATTTTTTAAAAATAATGTGAATTATTTTTTAAAAGTGTATTCAAAATTCGCAAAAAATCCGATGAATTTTCATCAGAATTTCAAAGTTTTTTCTGAGAATTTTTAAATTTTTTTAAGTGTATTTAAGTGTAGGCTTTGTATCGGATTCAATTTTAGTACAATAAGGTGCTAATATTAAGTGCGTGAAAATTGGTAGTGTATTGATATTGAAAAATTTTGAAAATTAATAAAAATTTAAATTAGGAACGTATTGCATTCTCAATAATGCCTCTTCAGGAATAATATTAGCTGGTGAAAGCTATAAGGAATGCTATTGTTCCTTTAGCCTTTGGAAGACAAAAAAAGAAGAAAATTTGATGTCTGTACCTCCCGCAACAATTAATCCAGAAAAAATTAGTGACCTAAACGATTTAGTGCAATTTTTGGAAAAAACAGATTCGGACTGGTATAAGAATAATTTATTTACTAGCGCAATACAATATAGTACCTGGGTGACCGAGACTTGCTCGGTATTTTTCGAATTTTCCGCATATATCAAAATAGATTTCCAAAATATTGAACACTAACCACAAAAAGTCACTTAACATACATTGGTTGGTATACGCCCTAAAATACCTTTCATTTGATACCCATATTGCCATATATTAAAAAATAATCGGAAAGGTTCCATTAGTGGCAACATTTAAGTAGAAAATCTAAGAGGGAAGCATACTATCCATCTACCAAATTTCATCGATATCGGTTTAGCCGTTCCCGGGATAGTGGTCGATATCTGAAGGAATAAATAAAATGCGTTCAGGTGGCAATACTACGCGAAAATATTTTGGTTAGTATACGCCCTAAAATACCTTTCATTTGATACCCACATGCCGTATATTACTTAATATTTTTAAAAAATTCGGAAAGGTGGCAACCGTCTAAGCTTCCTTTAGTGGGAACATCCAAGTAGAAAATCTAAGAAGGAAGCATACTATCCATCTACCAAATTTTATCGAAATCGGTTTAGCCTTTCCCGAGATAGTGGTCTATATCTGAAGGAATAAATAAAATGCGTTCAGGTGGCAACCCTAGGTGGAAATCCTACTCGAAAATATTTTGGTTAGTATACGCCCTAAAATACCTTTCATTTGATACCCACATGCCGTATATTACTTAATATTTTTAAAAAATTCGGAAAGGTGGCAACCGTCTAAGCTTCCTTTAGTGGGAACATCCAAGTAGAAAATCTAAGAAGGAAGCATACTATCCATCTACCAAATTTTATCGAAATCGGTTTAGCCTTTCCCGAGATAGTGGTCTATATCTGAAGGAATAAATAAAATGCGTTCAGGTGGCAACCCTAGGTGGAAATCCTACTCGAAAATATTTTGGTTGGTATACGGCCTAAAATACCTTTCATTTGATACCCATATCGCCATATATTGCTTTATTTTTTTTAAAAATCGGAAAGGTGGCAACCCTCTAAGCTTCCTTTAGTGGCAACATCCAAGTAGAAAATCTAAGAAGGAAGCATACTATCCATCTACCAAATTTCATCGAAATCGGTTTAGCAGTTCCCGAGATAGTGGTCGATATCTGAAGGAATAAATAAAATGCGTTCACGTGGCAACCCTAGGTGGCAATCCTACTCGAAAATATTTTGGTTGGTATACGGCCTAAAATACCTTTCATTTGATACCCATATTGCCATATATTGCTTAATATTTAAAAATAAATTATATAGGTGGCAACCCTAAGGACCACCCCAAGTGGGAACACCAAAGTAGAAAATCTTAAAACAAAGCATAGTACCTGTGTACCAAATTTCATTAAAATCGGTGAAGTCGTTCGGGATATAGTAGTGGATATACAAATATACAAACATACAAACATACAAATATACAAGAATAAGTCGTTTAAAGTTATAAGATATATATATGAGCCCTTTAAAGCACAAGTGGTATAACTCCACTTTTTTTTTTTTTTAGTTAGGTATGGTACTGTATGGAGAAAAATGTATTCTATTTAATGCAATAACGTGGTAGCTTCTAGTTCCCATAGCATCCTCATAAAAAGCAGAAATTACCTTTGGGGTCACTCCTGGTCCACGTTTTGGTCAATATTTTCGGAGCGGACTCACCTATGTACCTGAAAACCCCTCCTTTTTAAAACCCCAAGCAACCCCTTTAATTTGATACCCATATCGCATAAAGACCTTCTAAGATAACCCCGTCTCACATTTTGACCGATATCTCGAAATCTCGTATATTTTTTAAACTTTTTTTAACCTAGAATCATGCCGAGCATCTAGAGAGTTAATGTTTCAAAATTTCATTAAAATCGGTAGAAAGGTTTGCAATTAGAAAACGAAACAGATTTCAAACTATGTTTAAGTTAAATGAAATCTTAAAATCGTTTACAGCACAAGTGGTATAATTAATTTTCGGTGCTCGATAAAGTTAATGGACAAAAAGTTTGAAAAACATCAATTTAAGTTAAAGAAGACATTTTTCTGAAGTTTTATTGAAAAAAGTAGTCCAAAAGTTCAATACTGATTTTTATATACAACTTTTAGCAAACCCTTTAATATCTCGATAGAAGAAAAAGTGGAGTTATACCACTTGTGCTTTAGAGGGCTCATATTATAAATTATCTGATGCAGAAGATAGTAATAATGATTTGGATTATTAAAAATATTGTATAAAATAAAAATAATTTGTTCTTTAGCAAAAAAAAAGGCTTATTATATATGTATGTATTTTTGCTTTAAATTCTTGGTATTGTTAACGGTAAGCTTATTTCTTTGGACTCTGACCCAATTCTTGGGATTTTATGGAAATAAGTACCCGTGAACGACATATTAGTTCAATATCATTTCGACGCCATTTAATTTTCCGTACAGCTTCATAATGCTTTTAGGTATGCAAATATGTGTACTAGGTTATGAAATAAAAGTCCGTTAAAAAGAGCTGTTAAAGTACGATGTACGAAAGTTTGTTGATAACACAATTTCCGATAAATACCTATTGCACCTAATAACTGATCAGATTTCCAGGCTAGGTGGTGTCAGTTACTTTTCCTGTATAGATATGGCTAGTGCGTTTCATCAAATTCCGTTTCATCATAATTCCATTGAGCTTACTGTATTTGTGACTTCTGAAGGGCAGCATGAATTTCTAGCTATGTCGTTTGGACTCAAAAACGCGCCATCGGTTTTTCAGCGAGCAGTGATGAAAGCGTTTGGGGATATTGCTTATTCATATATGACGTATGGATGACATTATGATTGTGGCTGCAACAAAGGCGCAAGTGTTCGAAAGATTAAACACTGTTTTAGGTATTTTAACAAAGGCTGGGTTTTCCTCTAATGTTGCCGAATGTTCTTTCCTTCAATCATGGGTTGAATATCTTAGATATGAAATCGAAGCCGGCGCAAATTGCCCAAATCCAAGTAAAATCCACGCGTTAACGTTACTTCCTCCACCGTAATCTGCTCCAAAATTATCGCAATTTATAGGGTTGGCTTCTTACTTTCGTCAATTTGTTCCTAGGTTATCTCGGATAATGAAGCCGGTTTATTTTTTGATTTCTGCTAAAAATAGTTTTAATTGGAAACCGGAGCACGAAGAAATTCGCAAGAAAGTCGTAACCATTTTAACGAACAAACCAGTTTTAACCATTTTCGATCCCCAGTGGCCTATGGAATTGCATACGGATGCTAGCGCAGATGGCTTTGGTGCTATTCTATTGCATAGAATCAACAACAAGCCGTATGCCATTGAGTACTATAGCAAAAGGACTTCTCCAGCAGAGTCCAAGTATCATTCCTATGAACTGGAGAGATTAGCTGTAGTTAACTCAATTAAACATTTCCGACAATAGTTGCGTTCCAGTTTGCTGACCTGGGTCGGGTCACGGTCATAATTTAACAGGAACGATGCGGATCAGCTGCATGAGAGTTGTTTTTGTAAATAAGTGTGTATACATATGCATGTTTGTGCTACTGAGCAAATAAGGGTTGGCTGTCAAAAAATCTACTACAAAAAAAATCTACTACTACGGATCAGAAACTGACCCAGAAAAATATCAAGATCACAGCGTTGTTGTTGCATTTACATGCAAAATTTTATACAGGTCTGGGTTTGTGTTTAACTGGAACACGCCAAACATCTGCAAGGACGAAAATTTGTTGTATTCACCGTCTGCAATTCCGTTAAAGCTTCCCGTACGCTCCTG
This sequence comes from Sphenella marginata, assembly GCA_951509765.1. Lineage (NCBI taxonomy): Eukaryota > Metazoa > Arthropoda > Insecta > Diptera > Tephritidae > Sphenella > Sphenella marginata. The sequence continues at coordinate 60,543,325 of OX608081.1, forward strand.
TATAGCGAGAAATGGTAAATCTAAATGCTTACCAGTGGTTCCAAGATCCTTTAGCTGGTCTGTTATCAACCATATCCATGAGTCTACTATGCATATGGGTGGATAAGACACTTGATAAAGCTTACCGTTATTCGAAAAAACCAAAAAGATGGATCCCTTTTATTACGTATATCTCACGAACGGCTGAAACAATTGCAAAAAGGTTTACAGAATCAAAATCACAATAAAATTTGGTAAAAATGCATCATACATTGTTTTTTTCTCAACCAGATTTCGTAATATTAGCTTATCATTTTAGAATTTTTTTTTTTATGAAAAAATATGAAAAAAATTGCTATTTGCGAGGACAGCATTCCAAAACCACAGCTTTTTTGCAGATATTTTTCTAAAGGTAAAGCTCTGTTTAATTAGAAAACAGACAAGCTATCACCGAAGAAAATCGATGCAAAACTACGTAAGTTATAAACGAACAAATAAAAATACCCAGGTTGTGCAATTTCAACGTATGTATACTTCAAGACGTATATATGGTATAAAGTATAGTGAAATATCTACCTATGCTCTGTTTCTATTGAGTTAAAAGTTCAATTTATGAATGAAATTACCCATAGTTGTAGCTTTTTTTTTATTTATTTGTGTTTATACTATATTCTAACAATCTTTACCTTAATTTGATTTTACTATGTGAAATAATAATGTGTTCTACTTTGACGCTTATTATTTTTAGGATCGGTGTCTCTTATGAGAAACCAGCAGTAATCGTCCATCATTGCGACGTCCTAGAATCCTTGATATCGATTCTCAATTAATTTCATTGGCTGGTGAAACCTTTCGCCATGCTCGTCACTTTCGTCGCCAAAATTTGCCGAAAAAAAGCTCAAATGTGAGTGCAGAAAGTGAACTTTTAAAGACATATTCACGCCTGGAAAGAAAATATTAGTTAGGTAAACAAGTTATACAATTTTGGGAAATTAATTTTAATAAGCCTTTAATATTTACACATTTTCGCATAATTATTGATTAAGTCGTTCACTATCTGTACGTAGTTAGGGCTTTTATGTCTACCGAGAAACGAAGGAACGACCTTTTCAAAGGATTCCCACACTGCTGCCTCAACTGATGAGAGTAGTCCTTTGAAATGATTATTGTTGATCAACTTTTTTATTTTTGGTCCAAAAAATACCTTCCTTTATCTTGGCTTGAGAAATATCTGGAAAAATTGTTTTGAAATAGTCGAATGCTTAGCCTTCTTTGTCCAAAGCCTTAACAAAGTTTTCAATGAGACCGAGCTTGTTGTGTAAGGGTGGAGGTATGATTTTCTCTTTCTTGACAAGAGGGGTGTATTTGATGTTATCCACACCAACGGCCAATCCTTTCTTTGACCAAACTCTTTGAATAAAGCAGGAATGTCGTTGCAGTAGCATATACTGTCTTTCTTGGTATAGTGTTTGGAAAATGGTTCGTGACGAGTTCAACAATATATCACCTTAACATCGGATGACACAAATTTAAATTGTTGCATACGAGAAGTGTGGGTCTCGGCCTTTTCCTTGGATAGTTCCAAATCTCGTATCCAATCGTGTGCTTGTGACAGAACGTTTCTCTCGTTTCCTATGCGAAATTCAGTATAACTTGATTCCCCGCACTCAGATATTTATTACTGTTGACAATGGAACTGGATCCGCAACTGCCGTTTACCAAATTTTATTGTGATTTTGATTCTGTAAACCTTTTTGCAATTGCTTGACTCGTTCGTGACATATACTTGTACGTAATTAAAGGGAGATATTTGTTTGTTTTTTTTGATTAACGGTAAATTGCAAATATTTTTATTTATTTATTTAATTCTACAGTACAGAATACCTTACAGACTAGAACAACACAATTTAATATGAAACTCTTCAAGGGAATTAAAAAATAACGTAAGAGCCTTATTGACAAATAGCGTTAAGAATTCTTACAAAATTTGACTTTGACTGTGCAAAGTCGAGCTGATTAGATAAAAACTAGTAAGGAAGTCTATGTTCGGGTGTAACCGAACATTAAATACCTAGTAGTGATCTGTTTTGGTATCCTAATTTACTCAGGTCTATTTTAATACATACCTGAAAATTTGTTATAAAAGCAACTGATTGTTTTCGATAAAAACACTTCTGTTGTGAGTGGTAAATTAAATTATTACTAAATAACAAAATATAAATACCTTTCCTCATGTTCATGAAAGGTATGAAAATAAAAAAAATTAATAAAAAAAAAGGCAGTAGGGTGTTAACTACTTGCCCGTAAATCTTGCTTGTTTGTTATTCGATTTGCGTAATTTTTGGCAGGAGTATACTACATACTATTGGGAAGTATCTCACAAAATTTCATTGAAATACATTCTTGAAATTCCAAGCAATCACTTTTGAAAATAGCAGAGCTTTTATGCTAAAAAGTGGGCGGCGCCACGCCTACTTCACCAAAATCCACAAAGTTTTTATACAGTTTAGTTTTGCTTAAAAAGCTTATTATGTGTGTAAAATCTTATTTATATAACTTATACAATTATGGAAATATCGCGATTTTAATTTTACGAAGAAATTTTTTAGAACTGTGTTCAAAAAGTGGGCGTGTCCGTTCACCGATTTTGTTTATTTTTACAGTAAAGAGTTAGCTTTGTATGTTGAACACTTTCTCTAAATATCGTTTCAATAAGTAAATTTTTACCGGAGTTATGGCATGGAAAGTTTTGTGGAATAATCCCCCATAAAGGGGCGGGGCCACGCCCATTTTCCAAAAATTTTGTGCTTTCGACTTTCTTTGCCCACGAACACTTTAGAGGTGAAATAGAAATGATATACAGCTAGTTTAAGCAAAGTTATAGCATATTCAATATATCTATGATCCTTTTCAAAATCTTTCGTATAAAATTGGGCGTGGACCTAACCCGATTTCGATAATTTTTTTTCCAAATATTGCCTGTATTAATAAAAATATGTGTTCTGAATTTCACTTTGCTATCTTGAGCGGTTTTTGATTTATGATTAATAATATTTCCAAATTTGACTTAATCAAAAGTGGGCGGTACCACGCCCCATTTTAAAAATTTCTTCAAAAATGTATTTTTGCCTTAACGCTAAAGTGCACACCAAATATTATCCTTATAGGTGTATTAAGTACTGAATAATCACTCTTTTTGTATTTTCGAAAATATTATATATATAGAAAGTGGGCGTGGCTTTTAACCGATTTTGCCTATTTTCAATAGCGCTCCGAGATAAGTGAAAAGGAACCTGCATACCAAATTTCATTGAGATATCTCAAGATTTACTCAAGTTATCGTGTTCACAGACGTACGGACGGACAGACGGACGGACGGACGGACGGACGGACATGGCTCAATCAATTTCTCTTTTCCTCCTGAACATTTTGATATATATAAGTCAATATCTATCTCGATTCGTTTATGCCGTTACATACTACCGTTAGGCGAATGAAGTTAATATGCCTTGTGTGCGAAGCACTACTAGGTATAAAAAAAACAAAGCATTCAGTTCTCGCAGTGCACGAGCAATAGACCGTAGAGCATGTTATAGAAAAACATTTTGTCTCTAAAGTTTGAGGAGCCGCTATTAATTTAGATTCTTTGGAAAAACGTAGACAAGTTCTTTCACTTTCTTTTGCATTCAATGTCATAAATGGCAATATTGATTGTTCAATCTTATTAGAGCGGATCAGCTTTAATATTCCGCAAAGAAGTCTTCGTAAATTTTATCCTTTTTATGGGGAAAACTTCAGAACTAAGTATGCAAGTAATGCGCCTATTGCTCGTGCACTGCGAGAACTGAATGCTTTGTTTTTTTTTTATCTAATCAGCTCGACTTTGCACAGTCAAAGTCAAATTTTGTAAGAATTCTTAACGCTATTTGTCAATAAGGCTCTTTCGTTATTTTTTAATTCCCTTGAAGAGTTTCATATTAAATTGTGTTGTTCTAGTCTGTAAGGTATTCTGTACTGTAGACTTAAATAAATAAAAATATTTGCAGTTTACCGTTAATCAAAAGTTGATCATATGCCCTCCAGATGAAAACTGCATACTCTAAATGTGATCGCACAAGGGAGGTAAAAAGTTGCTTAAACGTGTATGGGTCAGAAAACGCAGACGAGTTTCTACGAATAAAACCAAGAACAGAGTATGATTTTGAAAGAAGGAGGTTTATATGGCTGCTGAATGTCAGCTTGCCATCAAATACTACTCCCAGGTCCTTAAACTCCGAAACGTATTGAAGTATGTCATCGTCAATCCTGTACGATGTATTGAGAATGGTTTGACGCCTCGAAAACGTTAAGTGAAAGCATTTCTTAATGTTTAAGTATAGGCGCGATTTTTCACACCACCATACAGATTGTCTAATGCATAGAGCAAAAACTTCGCAAACGAGAAGCATTCACTAATATCATTAATAAAAAGTAAAAAAAGTAGCGGACCTAATATACTTCCTTGGGGAACGCCTGAGGTAGCAACGAAATGGTTCGAGAGAACACCTTCAATGGTAACTACACAGCGTCTACCCGACAAGTAAGATCTTAGCCACGATAAAAACGAAGAGTGGAAACCTAAGCATTTCAACTTATGTATTAATATAGTGTGTGAGACTTTATCAAATGCCTTAGAGAAATCTGTATATATGTATAAAGTCAACCTGAAGCCCTGCTGAAAATGATGATATACAGAATTCAGTAAAGACTGCCAAGTTAAATATTGTAGAGTGACCTTGAACAAACCCATGTTGATTAAGGTTGAGAAAAGCTTTAACCGAAAAATAAATCTTCTCTTTAACAATACTTTCAAATAGTTTTGATATATTAGAAAGCTTCGATATCGGCCTATAATTGCGTACATCGCTTTTTCTACCATTTTTGATAAAAGGGATTAATTAAACAAATTCTCAAGTGGACTAACTAAAGCCGAACAGTTTTTAAAGAACAGAGCTGATAGCCCATCTTCATCAGTCTGTGAAGATGACTTGAGCTTAGCCAATCCTACCAAAATATCTTCAAAGGTAATCTGCAGCATACCAAAATTTAAAACAGACGGAATTTCAGCAGAAAAATCTGGTGACTCGCCATCATCATGAACAAAATTTGACTTGAAGAAGTCGGCAAATAAATTAGCCGCCTCGCCAGGACAATTAGCGAATTTATTATCATACTCAACCGAGGTAGGTATGCTTGAGGCCGCCTTTTTCGATTTAACAAAGTCCAAAAACTTTTTTGGATTAGCCTTAATATTTCGTTCAGTACTGCTTAAATAGTTTTTGTATAGAATATTGTTCAGAGTTTTGAATTTCTTCTGAAAGTATTGATATTTAGCGAAATATGTGGGAATGCGAAATGCTTTGTATTTCTTAAGGTTTACGAAAGACATCGTATAACTCACTGTCATAGAAAGTATCATTCAGCCATGTTTCCACTAAGACAATGATATCAAAAACCTCTTCCGTGCTAAACTGGTACATCACATTAGACTTCATTCTTAACCCGGATATGTTGTGGTAATAGACCCTCAGCCCACTTTCAGAAACGCTAGAATCAATACTGTGCTGTGTCACATTTCCTGGTTTTGCACTGCTACCTTCCGAAAAGAACGAAACGGTTGCACTTTGATTTTAGCCGGCCAAAGCGTCGGTTCAAATATAGCTTGGTAATGTGTCGAAGGTACACCCAGTTTAAAGTGATAGATGAATCCACTTGTTACGAACAGCTACACTCAGCTCAGTGTTGTCACTCGTGCCAACAACAACCAATGAATTACTATCATTTTTGCCTCTGTTTTTATTTTTTCGTTTTTTCTTGACATCAGTCCATCCAGCAGTGTTAACAGCATGTACAGGGGAAGTTTTCGACGCAGAGAAGTAATCAACAATAAGCACAGGTTCATCACTATTATCGGTAATAGATGCTGAGCGCAGATCAGTAGAAAGAGCATGTAAACTGGCAGAACCATTAGTAGTGCCAGCAGCAGAAGTATGCCGAGCCACTGACTGACTGTCAAATGCATCAACAACATCGGTATTGCTAGCATCAGTCGTGTTAGCGAGAGCGGGCGGCCGAATATCAGCCACAGAAGAAGGTGAGGAAGAATTTGTATTCAAAGGCGAATTCAAACGGTCAGTGACCTTTGCATTTGATCGCAAAAGTCTCTTCTCTTTGTTATTATTCACTGCATTTTGGTTAGCAGCATTGTTTGCTTTGATAGCTTGCTTTTGGATATCAGCGGCATTGTCATTAGCTTTATTAGATTTGTTTATTGAATTTGATGTAGCTTTGTTGGTAGATTCACTAGATAAGTTTTTCTTAATGGTTTGTTTTTCACTTTTGAGTTTAACAAATTCACTTTGAATTCCCTTAAATGAGTTCAATGTATATTCAACCCGCTGCAAGTAGGTTGAAATAGGCAAGTCACTGCATGAGTCACATTTGACATTAGGTTTTTACACGAGTTTAAGAGTTTTAGGCTACTCGAGCTGAGATTAGTGCACTTGTTATGAACTGTATGTGAGCATATTACACACGGTATAAAATCACCAGTGGTACACTGCAATTTACAACAAACACATAGCGATGTTGCGTACTAGAATTAAAATAGATAAAAAAGAACTAAGCGATGCAAAAACACGTCTGCACGCGTCAACGACTTGCCGTTATCGAAAACGGCACTTTAAAATAAAAAATGAACTCGATTTTCAGGGGGAGGTTTTACATACGAATTGCATAACGGCGTCTTTGGTAAATTTTGGCCGTTGACCAGTGATATTAATGCCATCTCGTATCATAGCTGACCAAGCTAGATGCTTTCCTAGTAAGGAGTTCCGGGGCTGCTGTACAACACAGAAGGTAGATTTGCATTTGATTGCTACCGGAGCAAGCCGCGCGACCGGTCAGGTTGAACGAGTCATGAGTACGTTGAAAAATATGCTGACTGCGGTTGAAACAAGCAGGAGGTCATGGCAGAACGCTTTGGGTGATATTCAACTGTCTCTGAATTCTACGGCCTACCGAGTTACCAAGGCTAGTCCTTTAGAATTATTAATAGGCAAAATAGTCCTAGGCTTATTACCAATAAGTTCAGATGAAAATAGGGTCAATATTGCTGAAATAAAAGCCGAGGCAGCTAAAAACAAAAAATTATAAAGGGGCAGCTCCTTAATAGGTTAAGCAATGCAGAAAACGGTGAAAGAGACGCCAATGCAGAAGACGTTGAAAGAGAGTTCAATGCAGAAGACGTTGAAAAAGATTTTGAAGAAGGAGACGCCGATGCACACGATGCACAAGTCAAGGACTGACCAAGTTTAAAATTTGTACAAAAGTAAATCACTCAAATCGTTCTTATCTGTGTCTGATGGTAAAAAAAATTACAAACTTACTTTTAACTCTAACTGTAAACAAATGTTACTTTTGTTATTTTAGTAAATATACCCGAGGACATGTACTAGTCAGAAGGGCCGTGTCGGAGGCTGATATACTGTTTATAAAATGAAAACACCCTTCTGATACTTTGCGTAACATATTTATGTAATATTGCCTCACCCTGTTAACTACTTGTTCGATACTGTTCACTTTATAAATAAGAGAATGCCCTTGTAATCGAAGTATGCCATGTGTCTGTCTCTTTCTCACTATGGTCATATGTTAGTGATAGCGAGGTAAAAGTATATATCTTTACCGAGTGTGCTCCTGCGCATAACGATAGACATTTCATGACTTGGAAAGAGACTAATGGTAATTTTTCGTAAGCGAAGAACAATGGTGGAGGACGGTTCCAGAAAAAGAAAAATGGGGCAGTCATTTTTAAATAGAAAGCCAGCGATATCCGACGCGTAGTCGTACACTACGTTTTTATTTCCGAAGTATTTTATTGCAACCCAAATAGTATTATTTTGCAACTTCAAAATGGAGGAAATACACAAATCGAATGGTACTTCGTCATATCATATATATTATTTCTGTAAGGTCGTTTTGTGTTTGCTCCTAATTTTCTGCTCTCATTTCGAACCAATATTAATAAGTAAGGTATCGTTTTAAAGGTGCGAAACTACATGTTAATTACAGCAGTGCTTTTGTTTAAGCGTATTTTATAAAAATTAATTTGTTTAAATAAACCATTGTGAATGCACTAAAAAATCATTTTGTACTGCAACGCTATTGTGACTGACATTCATCACACTTCAGAGCGGTGTTGCCAGAATCGGGGATATCGCCCTTTTTCGGGGATTTTCCGTCTGCCAATGTAATTTCGAAATGGTTTGGTATTTGTTTCCTTTAGGGGTTATTTGCAATCAAAGTTGCAAGTTTTCATGTGGTTGTTGTAATCACATTAGGCCGTCCCTAAAAATGTCCAAAAAAGTGTTCTGCGCAGAAATGCTGAGTATGGCGTAGCCGGTGTTGGACTGGCTGAGTGTTATTTTTTATAAGCATCTCGGAAAGGTGCTCTGCGCACAAATACCATGGATCCCCATCCAAAATGGGATCGGACCTGGGTCCTTTTTCCGGATTTGGATCATAATTTTTCACTGAAACAAAAAATTAATAAAGCGCTCCGGGATTCGTGATCCTGCGGCCAATACACGTTTTTTGAGCCCTCCCATATTTTTTTTTTAATTTTTTTGCAGTTGACAACTAAAGGAAACAAATACCAATGCTTTTTAGCTATAAAATCCCAAATTCATGATTTAAGCAACATCGTTTGTTTTTCCCCGCCGAGGAATAAACTCAGAGCAGCACTACAAAAATTTGAAGAGAAATGTTTTTGAAGGTTCTAATGATAACCTCTACATTTACCGCGCCGTAGTTCTTTTTAGTGTATTTTTCCATGCTAGAAAAAAAATTTCGTACTCCTGATACTATTTGGTACAAACAATAAATGTAAGTGGCGGCACTGCGCTGGACTGGTAGTGGTGCAAGTCATTGATTTTGATTAAAAAAGACAATGGTGAATAGACATTCCTTTCGAATGTTCAAATGCAGATGGCGCCGAGGATTGTCTAATGAACATCGTGCTATAATCCACTACCGGTGGCCACCGTGGTGGGGAGGTAGTGTTGTCGGCCTACCACACCGAAGATCCGGGTTGGAGCCCTGGTACAGGTTACATCAAAAAGTGGTTTGAAAAAGTTTTTTCAAAACGGGGTCGCCCCTCGGCAGTGGTTTGGCAAACTCTCCGAGTGTATTTCTGCCATGAAAGGCTTCTCAGCAAAAATTCATCTGCTTTGTGGATGCCGTTCGGAGTCGGCGAAAAACCGTAGGTCCCGCCAATTTGTAGGAAAAATTTCAAAAAGCGGCACACCACAAATTGGAAGAGAAGCTCGGCGCAAAAGTCTCCTCGGAGGTTGATGATATAACTGTTGTATATCGCGCCATATATATATATATATATATATATATATATATATATATAATCCACTACTTCCTGCAGGTGAAGTGCGTTTTCACATGCAGATAGCGCCGAAGATTAACTAACCAACGTTATGCTATAATCCACTAATGGACATCATGCTATAATCCACTACTTCCTCTTATATCTGTGGCAATAAGACTAAACGACTAAATTCAAGAAAGGACGATAAATGGGATTTATGAAATTAAGCAATATTTTTGATTATTTTTTTGGTATAATGCATTGTTAGCGAAGCCTGAACGATGATGAAAATTGCAAAACCCCAGCTCAACTGCAAATTAGTTCAAAATCCAAAGCAAAATCTCTGGAAATGAAACTTTTTAAATATCTCTACCTGTGCGCCTCCTATCGGAATAATTTTTTTGTTATATTGGGGTAGAGGGGTTGGACAGAAAAATAAATGATGATGAAAATTTCAAGATTCTACCTCAACGGGAAGTTCGTTGAAAAACGAATTAATCGACACCGAAAACAGACCTTCGCATTTCTTTTGAAATGTTCGTTGACTAATTAAATAAATAAATAAATATAGCGACTTACGCGCCACCTAGCGGGTCCAATTTTTTTTGCACATTTGGAAATTGATTAAGTAACATACACGTAAAATAATAGGTTGTAGATGTCGCTGAGGATAGTGGTGAAATTCTTTGCGCAAGGTGCGCACGGGTCCATCTAGTACTATTTATTATGGCAGGAACCGAGCTTGTTCGTGCTAGTTTTTGACGACAATTGCCACCGCCAATGACATCACCATGTAATCAAGGAAACTTCTGAGTCCAATTTTCTGCAGGGTTGTTTAAATTTCGTAAACATTATATACAAAACTAATGCCTGTTTACAGTTTGTTGCTAAATAGAATCCTATACAAAAATTCAAGGAAAGAGAAGGGATTTGATTAATCATCTACCCACTAATAAATCGAATGGTTGAGGATGATCAGTAAGAGGTATATTTTTCTTTCTGTTTCTACAACTGAAAGAACCGCCTAAAGCGATATAATGTCTGAACTTCTGTTCACTATTTATTTCAAATTTTGGGTGTCTAAACTCGTTAGTTAACAAAGACAAAGGACCTGAGATTTTACCTCTCAGTATAGGGTAGATATTTAATCATTCATGTATTTTAAACAATAATTAGATGGATTAAATGGTTTTGAAAAAAATTAAAGTTTATGGAGTCAGTAGATGATCATGATTTATCAGACGGAGCTTTAGTTTAGTTTATTAGCTTGTTTTAAGTCGACACAAACAAAGAAGTCGACTAAGGACAGATATAAAAACATACTATTAAAATTAAGTATCTACAACAAAGGTACAATTAACAAGACAAGATAAACATAGTCTTAGTCTTTATCAGAAGAACTACATTACCAGATGGCGAGAGTGGTTCATGTATATATAAGGTAAGGGAATTGAACAATGAGTTTGGCTGACATCAAAACCTGCTTACTGTTAGCTTAATGGTTAGCAGTGCGTGCGAAAATTTATCTGTCTAGCAGCTTCTTAAATGGATTTATAAGTAAAGCCGTGGCGGTTGTCTTTAAATTTTTCCTTTTCTAAAAAAAATAAAACAATAACTCTTATTACGAAATTATTATTCTTGGTCCTAGTCACTGGACTTGTTTATTTATTTCCCTTAACTTAATTAAAATTTATTTAAATTACATATTTTAGCATTATACTAGTATACTCAAGAAACATTAAGCTTTTTTATTTATTCTATTTCGGTATAAAAACACTGAAGCCGATACAAGGTAGGGTTGCAATTTGTCTATTGTGGGCTTAACAAGGTTTACAGCACTGGATAAAACTCGTTCAGGGAAAAAATTGTAAGCAGGTATTAATTTTGATTTAAACTGTAGTTACTTAGATACACATAGAGGCATAAAAATAACTATCTTTGAGCTAAGTACCACCAGTTCTAGCTCAATATCTAATCAATGCTTTCAACTATTCATGGGACTATTCGAATACTACTTTTTCGAATAAATAAATGTTTCATTCGAATGATTTATTCGTTTACTTGAATAATATTATTCGAAAAGTTGTATTGATAGATTTAGAAAGCGAACTTCACCGCTGTCTAAGCTTTAGAGAAGGCGAGTTGTTTTTTAAGTTATTTTTCAATATTTTATTTTATTTTATTATTTGGCTCAGGTGCTATTTGACCGTTTTGCTCAAATTCAGCTTCTGACGACCGTGTTGCGCAAATGTTAAAAACATTTTGTTCTTTAGAGAACGGGAGGTGTGGGACACCCTATATGTATTTCTTGGTGGCGAGCACTGCTGGCTCTGAGGCATGGCGCGTGATTGGCTTCCTCATTTTCTCTGTAAAAAAACACCCTTTGGCTTCAGGCAACATAACATAGGTACATATATCTACGGAATATTTCAATAGCTTGCAATGCCAATAAACTAAATGAAAGAAATAACCGTAGCTTATGTCGCTTGAATACTCCATACAGTAGTCCAATAGGAGTATTTTGGGAGTACTCTCATGTAAATAGGTGGTCTATAGAGTATTCAAAAGCAAAGAAATGGAGTACTCCGAATTGGATCAGGTGATCCATTTACCGGACTTCGCCATGTAAATTGGACCAGCTTTTTATATGAATAAGGATAAGTGTTGGAGTACTCCGATACTACTTAAGGAGTATGGAACGGAGTATTCTGGTTTTTTGCAGGGTATGTCTGCATGTACAAATGTGTGCACAGGCAGTGGTGATATTTCTTGAACTATTCTACTAGTTGTTATTTTTTCGGTTAATGGGGTTTGAATAGTTTTTTATTGATTATTCCAATAATTAAATGCGAATGATGTGCGAATAATAATAAACTAAATTGTGAAAAAAACCGCGTGTAGCCAGTACACGTGAAAGAAGTTAACTTCTTAAATTCAGAAATAACGAAATATGAATGAATATGGTGTACTCGAGAATGAAGCGTGTTTGAAGGAAAGAGGGCAATGAAGAGAAAAAACGAGGGAGATAGTGTGAAGGAGAAAAAAGATAGGAAGGAGGACGTCTGCCTCTACTACATATATAATATACTAGCAGACCAAATAAATTGCTAGCTATAACCGGTGTAATCTACAGGAAGCTCCTGAGCTCACCGAGGCGTACACTAATCGTATATAAATTTTGATGGTCCATTCGAATCTTTGAACTTATCGGAAATGTTTAAAAGAAATGGACAGTATTTCTTTGCCATTTCTGAAGTGCAAACAAAACTTAAAAAAAGTGGGCATGGCCCCCTTTTCAAAAATTATATTAATCTTGACCAAATGACACTCATATCCAATAATCATTAATTTAGACAAAATACGTTCATACTCGTAGTTATGACAAATTGAAATTTTATATAGGACGAATGCATTTTGCCGGCGGCAAATTACTTCCCGTATCATCCATCAAAAAGTGTGCATGCGTAAAGCTACCGCGCAAGTTAAGACCGTGGTTGCAGAGCGAAAGTAAACGTCTTTATTGTAGGACATCAAAAACTTAAACTAAACTAATTCTAAATGTTTTGCTTATTTATACTAAGACGTAAACAAATCTTTGCACCGGCATCCTATTAATTTGTTGCTACCAATAATCAGGCCACTTTGCGGGCCATACTTACAATGATGTTGCTGCTACAACAACATCAACACAACAGCCAGTGAAATCAATGAGGTGATTCGGCGGTAGTCTCAAAATTGTCAACAACTATGTTTTTGTTGTTGTACAACTAATATGAATGATATATTCTTTTTGTATGTTTTGTTTACAAGTAACTGATTGGAAATTCATTATGCTTGTTTGTACATACATATGTACGTATTTAAGTTAAAATTATAAGTATGCACATATATGTATTATGTTTTAGGCAAAGAGCATAGATTAATAAGAGGGAGCAGTTTCCCACTCAATGGGAACGATGAAACACAAAAGTCTGAAATGTCCGCAACAGAGTTTCGTCTCCGCTTTGACATGTCTTTCTTAAATATTCGCCGCAAAATTTGTTGTGAATTTCATGGAATTCGGGGAGGAAAAACAAATTTCCAATGAAAATGCAGAAATGCGTTTTATAGTTGTTGTAACAAGTACAAACGCATTTATAGTTGTGTATGCAGCCAAATACAATGTATTTTGTTGTTGCCATACATTACGTATATACGTAATCAAAGTCGGTATAAAATGCACCCCTTGTCCCTTACTTACCTTTCCCATTCGTCGTTTCAAAATGAGTCTGATTCTGAAATATTATATTTTTGCATTTTGGTTCATTTTAGCAATTTCGACAATTTTTGCCATCGATGCTTGAAATCACTTAGACGAAATCAGGTGGATGCACGATCTCTGCTCTCGAAGTTTGACAGCTCTCATTCTAATTTTGACATTCAGCCTAGGAAAACCATACTAGAAAATATATGTATGGAGATATGTAGTCCGCCTGCGTCTGCCTGTATTGATTCGTCTACAGTCCATTTGTCTACATTAGAGTGCCTTTACTTCCATACAAAAAGAAATTAAAACATATTTCAATTTATTAGAGGAATAAAACAAAATGTAAATATGTCCCATTTATTCAAAAATCGTTGCAATGTCGATTCAAAATTAAATCCAATTTTGCGACATTGCTTAGACTAGTTGACTTGGACTAAAACTTTTATGGAATGTTTTTTTTATTACATAAAAAAAATTCAGGTAATAGCATCCTTAAAATTTCCATATTGAAAAATGAGGCCACTCTAGTGTGCATGTAGGCAGAAGTTCGTTCGAATTTGAGATTTCTGCGCAATTGTAGCAAATATAAATTTTTGTCAAATAGCATCCGCGCACGCTTTTTTTATGCGTGCCTGGTATAATGAATTTATTCGCTGGTACAAAACCAAGCGTCAAGTCTGAGGATGGAATTTTATTGATTTGGGGAGACATTCCAGTTAATGCTTAAAAAATCCGAAGAATTATTTAAAAACTATAAAAGATGGTGATGAACACCATAGGCCAAACAAATTGATTTTTAGAAGTTATATGGAGTTGTGGTTTGGACGCCTGTTGATAGTACATATTGCTTGACATCGAATTACATAAAGCCACCTCAGATCCATTTAATATAGCTATTTAAGCGAGGTTCAGAAGATATGTAGAAATATTAGAGGTTTAAAGATAATGTTATATCACTATTTTTGCTGGAATACCCCTTTTTTTCTCTTTTCGCAATTTTAGATTTTTAGAAGTTTTGTCATTTTTTGGATGAGTTTTTTATGGACTTTGGCAGAAATTTATAAATGAATGGATCTATGAATGAAATTGTTATTGTTCTTCAAATTCAAACTTTTTGATTCGACAGGCTTCAAAAAGTGTGGTAAGAACCCTGTCGTGGATCTTCTAGAGCAACACCAAAACGTTCCAGCCAAAAATTGAGTGGCAAACTGCTCCCTCTTATTAATCTATGCTCTTTGAATTAGTCAAAAAAGGTACATACATATGTACGGTATATGTGATATGTATGCAAAAGTTGTCAATTATTATTTGGCGAACCTGTGCAAATGTTGGTTCTGCGCATGTGCGGGTTTTGCTTGTTTCACACACGCAATACACCCTCAAAATTGAATATTTTCTATAAATTGCAAGAATGAGATGCAAAAGTAAGAAAGAAATGTAACCAAAATCGCACTTTTAAGCAATTTTAGAAGATAATAAAAACCAGTAAAATATGAAATAGTTAATTGAATTTTGGACATAAAATCGAGAAATTTTAATCGAAATACTTCACGTAGGTAAACAGGCGATCATGAAAATTAGCACGCACCTGCTTAAAAGTTCCATTCGCGCCTTTGTATGCACAAAACGAATAAGCTTGTGCCGTCGAACATATTGTCGGCGCGCTGTGTGTTTGTTCGCTGCCAGCTGGTTTTCATTTGTTTGTATGCACAAACATTCATACTGATTTAGTGAGGATGAGACTATTGCTTTATTTTTTATTGTTTTTATGAGCGCCTAGGCACCCAACTTAAAAAATCAGCTAAAATTCAACCGATCTGCTACAATTTTCTATTTCCGTTGCATCGTTTCCGTTCCATCATTTCCGTTGCATACAGCAACCATTTTTTCAAATTTTACTCTCAATAAAAACTTCATATCGCCGCCTAAGAAGTTAGCTTCAGAAATTAAGCTGTAGATACACATTTACTGTAAAGCTACTATAAATAAATATATATTTATACACATGTTAGTCAAAAACCTGTTGCGAGATTTCCTCCTTTATCGATCATAGCGCCGCCTATCGGAATTTTATTTTCAACAAACAATGTCATCGTGGTTGGACTTAAGTGCTAAGTGGAAGTTACTCAAAAATCAATTTCAAGTTTCCTACCTTTTTCAATGCTCTAGCTTTCCTGGAAGATACTTAAATATAAATAGCAGGATTCCACCTTTTAAATAAATTTTCGGCATATTTCAGCTCAACGGAAAGTAAGGTTAGACCAGTATCATATGGCCCGTTGTGATACTAAGTAAAGACTCTCCTACACCACCATCGAACCAATTTCAAGACTTCATGAAGGTCATCAGGTCCCTGGCACCGTTTTTTCCTCTTCGTAGTCTTTGCGATGTCTACAGCGACGACGAGAAGGGACGACCAGCCCTTCTTATCGTGTTAACATGTCGATATCTCTTTGAATTATTTTTTTGTCAGTTTTACTTCAATATCCGGCATCCTGTTGTTTTTACCATTTTCGATAGATTTTCGATAGGAATATTCGTTTAGTTGTGAAGTTACACTCCGAAACACCAGATCGCTATCCGTACTTCCGCGAAGAAAACTGAATTGCTTAGTATGCAGCGTTGCCGTTTGCGATTCTCTAAATTACCCACCAAAAAAGTTAAATTCCCCGAAATCTGCCCCAATTCCCCACACATAATTTTCAAATATCCCTTAAATTCCCCACATCTAAAGTGAAAATGTTTGCCACTTAAATTATAGTAAAAATAAGTTCGGTGGCGCTTTAATTGCTTTGAAGCTACCTTTATTTTGACTATAATAAGAAGATTTTCAAATTATCGTGTTTTACAGTTTATTTTATTGCATACATATATGTATGTAGGTACCTATGTATACTACACATTCATATTATTTATTTAGCTTCGTTTGGGCTATAATATTTATTATTAAATTGTATTGTAATTAATAATTTATAAAACAAAAGAAACAAATAAAAATTTAAAATTCAATGCCATTACCACCTGAGTACACATATACATACAGACATAAAAGCTACCCAGTTGGAAACGGTAATGTCTGGTAATGCAAAAAGTAATCTATCACTTGGACTATTTACGCATTACAACATGCATGACTATTAACACAGCACATGTCCTACGAAAGTAATGTGTCGCTCGCAACAAACTGAAGCGACAAACTATACATTACTTTTTATATTACTTTTTATAAATGAAAAGATGCATTACAATGGAATATTATAACTACCATTATTTTGAATGATAGAAAAGACGCATTACATGCAAATTATTTTGTGCAGGGTTACGGTTTATAAAACAAAATACAAGCTATTACCATTATTAGGATTACCACAGGAGTTGGCATAAGCATAATGAGAACGCCAGCTAAGAGGTGGCGACTTCTAGTCTAGGTGTTATATGACACCGTACCGACTAGTGTAATTCCAAGACGGCAACTTCATGAGTTGTAAAAACCTTACCGCATCAGGGGACTCTGACTTTGAGGACGGGATAGGTATACCTTATCAATCTTTTGAGATTTGAGATCGCCATATCACAAAAAAACGGCAGGAAACGAAAGCGCCCTCCAGAAATTTTTTTTAATGTGTTTTGTTTTTTTCATTTTTCACAATGAGTTTGAAATTTTTCACATTGGTTGCTTCTATAAAAACCACAAAGCACAGTAAAAAAAATCAAAAATGTAGTACTACAAATAAAAATAGAGCGACACATTACTCCTTCGCACGGTGGGCAGGAAGCAACTTTAAATCGTAAAAAAATGACGAGAAAAACTGAAAGTGGGGATGTATTTGTACTTGAAAATGGAGTCAAAATCAATTTGAATTGAAATCCTAGCTGCTCCTGTTTCCAAGATAATCAAATTTTTAGATAGAAATTAAAGTTACAATTATATAAGCTGTAAATAGCATCGTAGATTTTCTTTTCCTCCGTGTGTCATTAAATATATTTATCTAGATAATGATTATAGCAGTTGACTTTATAATATTACGAAAAATTAAAAATAAATTTGAATATTTCAATCGTATCTTTTGAGTCCAATCACTGGACTGTGTGTTGCAATCAAAAGACTCACTTTGAATTAAGTACAAAATGGCTTAGTAAAGATCACTACTTTCTTTTCTTGCTCTTGAAGTTAATTACAATTAATTTATTTAACATTGCAAAATCTTTTACTTAAACTTAGATTAACCATTATCATAGAATCGTGTAGGTATCATAGACATCGCATTTTTGTGACAATAATATAAAAATGTCTCTTCATCCGCATTTGGATCATAAATGTGATCATGAAGAAAACCGCATGAAAGTATGCGCTCCTTGCGGACGAAAAATTGTTTTTCAAAATAAGGCATATAATAATTTTTTATTAAGCGACAAACAGGTTGCATTGATTAAAAATCATATTAATGACCAATTTGATGTTTCTAATGAGAAATTCCCGAAAAGCATCTGTATTAGTTGTAGATTGACTATCAATGAAGTTGAAAAACATGGTGATTCAAAAAGGCCACTACCATCGATGCCTAATTACGAGGATATAAAATTAGTAAAAACAACCAGACAGATAACGAGTTGCGAATGTTACATTTGCCTAATCTCTCTTATCATCTCTATTGGAATGGGATTGTTAAAGTAGTAGGTCGCGAAAAAGCTTTGATGGGGCCAAAGAAGCTGAGTATAGTTCATAAAAACTACCAAGGCGAGGTCTTTGAAGGCAATCAATGTCGAAAGCTTTTGAAAGAAGCTGATATGTTGCAGGACCAGGAAATTTATGAGGCTGTTGGGCAATATCGTTTGCAACCATTCATTGCTTCATTTAAAGCAATGAATAAAATTGTAGAGTCATGTTACTCTACAAAACAAGTGGATCTCTGCAATTTTGATAAAAATATTAGTGAACTCCGTAATGCATTAAAAACCACAGATGTATCTCAAACCGTTAAAATCCATGTTATTCTAGATCATTTGAAAGAAGCAATTATACTTTTAAAATACGATGGCCTAGGAGTATGGTCTGAGTAGGCTGGGGAATCGATACACAGGGAGTTTGTTAAGTTTTGGAAAAGATTTAAAATAAATTTGATCGAAGATCAATCTTACTCACGGCGATTAAAAAAAGCAGCTGCAACTTTTTCATCTCAGCATATTTAAAATAACATGTAAGATAACATGTTAAAATTAGTAGAAAACATTAATTTTTGTCTGTATTATTTCCCAACTTTAAATTTTATAAACTAATTAATATAAATAAAAAAAAAACAAAAAAAAAAAACATAAAAATAAAAAAAAACAAAAAAAAAAAATGAAACAAAAAAATTAAAAAAAAACAAAAATAAAACAAAACAAAAAGTAAAAAAAAGAAAGAGGTGTTTTGTAAGTTACCTCCATGTTGTACACCTTGGAAACGAGTAAAATCGGCTAAAAACTTACGTACTTGTAGGCTTAGTCTTATAATCATTAAATATGTTATGATAAACAGGTAAAATGATAAGGGCGGCCACCGTGGTGTGGAGGTAGTGTTGTCGGCCTACCACACCGAAGGTCCGGGTTCGAGCCCTGGTACAGGTTACATCAAAAAAGTGGTTTGAAAAAGTTTTTTCAAAACGGGGTCGCCCTCGGCAGTGGTTTGGCAAACTCTCCGAGTGTATTTCTGCCATGAAAGGCTTCTCAGCAAAAATTCATCTGCTTTGTAGATGCCGTTCGGAGTCGGCGAAAAACCGTAGGTCCCGCCAATTTGTAGGAACAATTTCAAAAGCGGCACACCACAAATTGGAAGAGAAGCTCGGCGCAAAAATCTCCTAGGAGGTTGATGATATAACTGTTGTATATCGCGCCATATATATATATATATATAAACAGGTAAAATATACATATTATTTAATAGTTTAATTTATTATTTATTGAAAATGTGGCATAAGCTAGTTTTAAATCATGGTGATTATTAAATATCTTACATATAACAAATTTTTCTTGAAAAAATCTAAAAATTTGATTATTTTGCAAACAGGAGCAGCTAGGATTTCAATTGAAATTGATTTTGACTCCATTTTCAAGTACAAATACATCCCCACTTTCAGTTTTTGTCGTCATTTTTTTGTGATTTAAAGTTGCTTCCTGCCCACCGTGTTCGATTGCTTTTGGATTGATCCTTTCTTACAACAATTTTCGTATATCTTTTCATGCATGAAAAAGGTAATGCATTCCCCACTTTCCCACTGGGTACTTGGAAACTTTGTAAGCTAACATCTCTTTCGCAGGTTCAAAAGCAATACAACCTCCATTTCGAAAAACTCCGTTTCTTACAGAAATCAAAGCGTTCAGAGTATCCGTCTTCAATTTGTTTCTATTTTTAGTTTTTATATTATTTAGATTACTGAAAACACGTTCGACGGGAGCATTTGAAAATGGTAGCGACATTAATGTACCTATCACAATACTGGGTGGATTTGCCGTGGTCGCCTAGAAGGTCGGTTGTAAAAGTCAGTTCAGTCTTGACTTATAATAAATAAATAAAATTTCTAACATATTAGAAGACGGTGCACCGTTTAATTTAAAAAGTGGCAGCTACACGCTAAGGCACATAACCTCTATCAAAAGAGTGACCTCCTGTTGACGGAGTTCAATGAAAGCTGCAGGTTGGTAATGCTCCGTCTTGTAATAAAATGCTGCTAACAAATAATCACCTGAGGTCACTTATTTTTTAACCACTTCTCCATAATAATAAATTTTTTTCTGCGTTAAAACTTTTTGTTGGAAATTGCGCTTTCTGCTCCACCCTAACTTGTAATTCTTTGCTTGAATTGTAACTAATAATAAACATAATTGAATTTTATTTACCGCTCTACTTTGTACTTATGTATACACATGTACATACATATGTTTACATGTTTTAAATGGATTTTCACATTAACTTTAGTTTTTAGTCATCGTATGATCTTTGTCAAATAAATACATATTTGTAAACCGCTAAATAAGGTGTTATTTTTATTTGCTTATACATTGGATCAAAAGGTTATGGGCCCAGATCCACGCTAAAGCAAATAAAGTCTACAGTGGGCAAATTCGAATGGACAGCGATACCAAGACTAAGGAAGATAATATTAGCATCGTTGAGGCTCCTGAAAAAGCCAACATCACCAACGCTAATTTCGAGGCTCCGAAAGAAGATAACATCGCCAGTGCTAACTCCGAGGTTCGCATAGTTAAAAAGATGGCAGAATCAAGGGTGTACCGTATACATCGTTTTAATGGCGCAAATGATCAATTATGGCGGCGGCAAATGGAGATCTACATGACCGAAAACAAACTGAAAGGCTATGTATTAGGAACAATTGCTAGACCGGACACAAACGCACAAGAATGGGACGAGAAGGATGCTGAGGCGCAAGCATTCATAATGAAAGGTTTGGAGTTGGATCAGTTAAAGTATATGACTAACTGCACAACTGCAGCACAGATGTGGTCTCGTCTTCAAGTGGTTCATTCAGAAACAAGTGACCAATCCGCTCAAATTTTATTAGAAAAATTTATTAATTGCAAAATGATCGAAGATGAAAATGTGTCTAACTTTATTGCTAAGGTAACGTCGCTAGCACAGAGGTTGAAAGACCTGCAACTTGAGCAAAAGGAACCCATGATCATAGCAAAAATTTTAAGCAGCTTACCACCGAAATTTGACCATGTGAGGACAGCTTGGTATGCAGTACCACGAGCTGAACAAAATCTCGATCGTCTCACTGATCATCTAGTAAATGAAGAGTCTCTCGTTAATTCACGTTCAGCTGAAGAAAACAAAGAAACAAAAGCTGCATATGTTCTTCAAGGCAACAAGGGAAAACGGCGACCAGGGAAGTGTAACTATTGTGGCAAACAAGGGCATTGGGCAAGGGAATGCTACAAGCGGCAACAAACGGGTAAGCAAAAAGGTCGCAATGAGAGATCCGATAGCCATTCTATGTCGGTTCAGAAGGAAAGTACAACGAAAGCTTCGGTTAGTACGGCAGGTCCATCAGCAAAGCATTTATTCGTTTTACATTCCAAGAACGCTGATGGGAAAATCAATGATGAGTGGTATGCAGATTCGGGTGCTACCGATCATATGTCGTTTCAAGAAGAACTTTTCCATAACTTCAGATCCCTTTCAAAAGGTGCGTGCCAAGTTAAAGTAGGAGATGGAAGAAAGCTGGAAGTGGAGGGCATAGGTGACATAAAAGTTCTAACAGAGGTAACTAAAGAGATTTGTTTAATTAAAGACGTTTTGCTTGTGCCCGATTTGGACAGAAATTTTATATCTGTATCCAGAATGACAGAGAAAGGTATTAAAGTTATTTTTGCTGAAGGTGGAAAGCTGGTGCACTTTGAGAAAAATCGGTCAATTATAGCTAATGGAGAACGCGATGACAGGTTATACAAGATGGATTTAAAGGTCATAAAAGAAAGCGAATTAAACACGGCGTCAACTTCATTGCGTGTATGGCATGAGCGTTTAGGGCACGTGAATTTTGAGACACTCAAAGAAATGTCGACCAAAGAAATTGTAAGAGGTATTCACATAGAAAATATAGGTGTATCAAATCCATTTTGTGAAGGATGCGTTTACGGAAAACAGCATCGCTTTAGCTTTCCCAAATCTGGGAAACTTGATGAAATTCTGTACTGATGTTGAAGCAGATGGACATAAAATCAACCGTTTGCGATCAGATGGCGGACTAGAGTTCTGCAATGTGTCTGTCGAAAAATGTCTTCTTAAAAAGGGCATAAAGCACGATGTAACTACTCCAAGAGCTCCTGAACAAAATGGCTTCATAGAACGGCAGAATAGGACGATAGTTGAAGCCGCGAAATCAATGCTGCATATGAAAAACTTGCCTCTACATCTATGGGCAGAAGCTACAAACACTGCTGTATATTTAAAGAACAGAACGGCATCAGATGTCATTGGCGGTACGACGCCATATGAGAAGTGGTTTGGAACGAAGCCATCGGTATCACATCTTCGTGTTTTTGGAAGTGAAGTTTACATGCATATTCCAAAGGAGCAAAGAACCAAGTGGGAGAAAAATTCTATAAAAGGTGTGCTTATTGGTTATAATGACGCTAGTAAAGCTTATAGAGTTTACGAGCCACATGGAAGAAAAATTTTTATCAGACGAGATGTGATATTTAACGAGTGCCATGACAGCGTGCATGAAGTGAGAGAACCTAAACATGTTGAGCAAGAAATCAAGGTAAGCAAACATGATTGTGAAAAGAAAGAGTACAAGAATCCAAGGCTTCCCATTCCTCGAAGCCCATACCTAACACGAAAACGTAGCCAAGAGGGCAACGAAATTACCGAGGAAAAAGAGACAGTGGGAGAAGTGTGTATAGCTGAAATTGAGCCAACAAATTTAGAAGAAGCTTTGCGTTGCGATGAAGCGAACATGTGGCTTGCTGCGATTAATGAAGAAATAGAGGCATTGCACAAAACCAATACTTGGACACTTGTACCACGCACGCTGGACATGCACGTAATATCAAATCGCTGGGTGTTCAAAAAGAAATTTAAGGCAAATGGAGCTGTGGATCGTTTTAAAGCCAGGCTTGTGGTTAGAGGTTGTGCACAAAAACGTGGTATTGATTACACAAATGTGTTCTCACCCGTTGTACGATACGATTCAGTTCGAGCTATTTTAGCTATTGCAGCAGCAGAAGATTTCGAGATTTTTCAATTCGACATAAAAACCGCATTTTTACATGGTATTGTAGAAGAAACAATTTACATGGAGCAACCTTATGGCTTTGAGAAGGATGACCGGGTGTGTTTATTAAATAAAGGTCTGTATGGTCTCAAGCAAGCATCCAAGCAATGGAACAAACGAATTGTTGAGTTTTTGCTGACTTATGGATTTAATCAATCTATAGCAGACACATGTGTTTTTACTTACAACAAAAATTCTATTTATTTATTCATGGCACTTTATGTCGACGATGGTTTACTTTGCGGGAATAATAAAACATTCATCGAAAGCTTTTTGGTAGATTTGAATGCAGAATTTGAAATTGTTTCCAAGGAAGCAGAATTTTTTGTAGGCTTCCAAATTTTGAGAGATCGTGCTAAACATAAACTTAAAATTTTTCAGAGTGCATACACCAAACGCGTATTGGAAAGATTCTACCACCTTGATTGCATTCCAGTTTCGATACCTGCGGAACCAGGCATTAAATTTTCAAACAAGGAGATTGAACAACAAAAAACAAAAAACTTTCCCTATCGCGAGGCCATTGGTTCACTTATGTACATAATGATTATCACGCGACCTGATATTGCATATTCTGTTGGTGTGTTGAGTAGATTTATGGAGCGGCCTACTGACATTCACTGGAACGGTATTAAACGAATTTTCAAGTACCTGAGGGGTACACAAGAGCGTGGTATAACTTTTGCAATTGGTACACGTGATACTAAAATAAGTTTGTTCTGCGATGCCGACTGGGGAGGTGATGTTGATACTCGTCGCAGTACTTCAGGTTGGATAGCCTTTCTCAATGGAGGGCCAGTTGCGTGGAGTTCCAAAAAACAGAGCGTGACGGCTACCTCTACGACTGAAGCTGAATTTGTCGCTCTTTGTGCAGCAACAAAATTCGCTGCATGGTTACGCAAACTGCTGGCAGACTTAGGGTACAATCAGTCTAGTCCTACTTTAATTAAATGCGACAACCAAAGAGCAATCACGTTAGTTAAAACACCAGAGTCGTCAAAGCGAACGAAGCATATCGATGTACAATACTTTTATACGTGTGATATGCAACGAGAAAGTCAAATTAACGTGGAGTTCGTACCAACAAAAGACCAGCTCGCCGATTTTCTGACCAAAGCATTGCCGAAAGACCGATTCAATATGCTCATCAATAAATGTGCAATGATTGACGATTGATGATTTATTATTACGAAAGCGAGTGGGAGTGTTGGAAATTGCGCTTTCTGCTCCACCCTAACTTGTAATTCTTTGCTTGAATTGTAACCAATAATATACATAATTGAATTTTACCGCTCTACTTTGTACTTATGTATACACATGTACATACATATGTTTACATGTTTTAAATGAATTGCTGAATATTTTACCTAACTGTTTTCTTTACTCATTGCTTTTTAGCATAAATGGATTTTCACATTAACTTTAGTTTTTAGTCATCGTATGATCTTTGTCAAATAAATACATATTTGTAAACCGCTAAATAAGGTGTTATTTTTATTTGCTTATACATTGGATCAAAACTTTTAGTTTGATAATTATTTACTTCTGTAATGATAACCGCGCACTTTTATTGGGAAAGCTTAATTCCTGGAAACAACAACGAAATTTGTTTTTACACAGTGCTTCTATGTATCGTTGCCAGACCTAGAATTTTAATACACAGGGTGCTTACGAAAAAATGAGACTTATGTTTAAATGTGAGACCTTTCACAGAGCTCCAAATTCTGTATTACGAAATTCCCCGAAAATTACCCACAAGCGTTCAAAATTCCCCACAAAACGTGGAATTACCCACAAAACGTGGAATTACCCACAAAACGGCAACGCTGTTAGTATGCTGAAATGTCTCTTGGCTCTTGTGCTCCCGCTGATGTCTGTACCTTCCGCAACAATTAATCCAGAAAAAAATAATAATCTAAAAGATTAAATGCAATATTTGCGAAAAAAAAGATTCGGACTGGTATAAGAATAATACATTTACTAACGCAATACACACTGATTCTTATAAATTATCTGATGCAGAAGATAGTAATAGTGATTGGATTATTAAAAATATTGTATAAAATAAAAATAATTTGTTCTTCAGCAAAAAAAGCCTTATACATCACTATATATGTATGTATTTTTGATTCAAGTTGTTGGTATCCTGGTTCGGTACGAGCTATAGACCTATTAATAATTTTTTCAGCAGCGAAAAATTATTGTTGTTTTTTGGGTTTCTTAATAATTTTTATTAATTATTAAAAGTTTTTTTGTTGAATTGAACAGGAAAAATTTAGAGACAACCGCCATAGCTTTTCCTATAGATCCATTTCGGAAGTTGCTAACTTCACTCATCAGAGAAATTTTGGCACGCATTGCTAACTATTAAGCTAACAATACGCTGGGTTTTTTGCCTTCTAAACGCCCTGTTCAATCAACTTTTACCAATTCATGAACCAACACGCCATCTGACGTTGAGATTTGGTATCATGATGGATTTTTTTGCAACACTGTTTTGGTGTCACAGATTGCCAACCATGTGCTCTTGGTTTTTTGTTATTGAGATTTTACACAAACAACAAGCTTGTGTTTTTGGTCTTTACATTTGAAGTATCCTGGTTCGGTACGAGCTATAGACCTATTAATAATTTTTTCTGCAGCGAAAAATTATTGTTGTTTTTTGGGTTTCTTAATAATTTTTATTAATTATTAAAAGTTTTTTTGTTGAATTGAACAGGAAAAATTTAGAGACAAACGCCATAGCTTTTCCTATAGATCCATTTCGGAAGTTGCTAACATCACTCATCAGAGAAATTTTGGCACGCATTGCTAACTATTAAGCTAACAATACGCTGGGTTTTTTGCCTTCTAAACGCCCTGTTCAATCAACTTTTACCAATTCATGAACCAACACGCCATCTGACGTTGAGATTTGGTATCATGATGGATTTTTTTTCAACACTGTTTTGGTGTCACAGATTGCCAACCATGTGCTCTTAGTTTTTTGTTATTGAGATTTTACACAAACAACAAGCTTGTGTTTTTGGTCTTTACATTTGAAGTATCCTGGTTCGGTACGAGCTATAGACCTATTAATAATTTTTTCTGCAGCGAAAAATTATTGTTGGTTTTTGGGTTCCTTAATAATTTTTATTAATTATTAAAAGTTTTTTTGTTGAATTGAACAGGAAAAATTTTGAGACAACCGCCATAGCTTTTCTTATAGATCCATTTCGGAAGTTGCTAACTTCACTCATCAGAGAAATTTTGGCACGCATTGCTAACAATTAAGCTAACAATACGCTGGGTTTTTTGCCTTCTAACCGCCCTGTTCAATCAACTTTTACCAATTCATGAACCAACACGCCATCTGACGTTGAGATTTGGTATCATGATGGATTTTTTTGCAACACTGTTTTGGTGTCACAGATTGCCAACCATGTGCTCTTGGTTTTTTGTTATTGAAATTTTACACAAACAACAAGCTTGTGTTTTTGGTCTTTACATTTGAAGTATCCTGGTTCGGTACATGTCATTGTTGGTATTGTTAACAATAAGCTTATTTCTTTGGACCAATTACACTGGTTTACAGCCAAAATGCACCAGAGACGCCTTAGTGAAATTCCTATGTAAAATCACCTCCTAATTCCGAAAATCAAGGTTATTTTTACTTGAATGGTACCGTTTTTGAGATATTTACGATTTACCGTTATTTCAAAAAACAAAAAAGATGGCTCCACTTAATCGTGTATATCTCAAGAACAAACTGAGCTCTTCCAAAACGGTTTGAAAAATTTGAAAGCTTATAAAATTTACTATAATCAGTACATACAACACTTTTTGCTAGGTCTTGCAGATTCAAACATATTGAACAATCATTACGGATTTTTTTAATTTTTTTTGTAAAAATATAAAAAAATTTGTACTTTGCCAGGAAGCATCTCGAAAACTTTTTGTTTTTTTTGCATATATTTTTTCCCCCCTCTAAGCTCTGTTTTATTACAAAAAAAATAAGCTATCAGTGAACAAAATCGATGAACTAATACAAAAGTTATAAGCATTCAAGTAAATATTTATATCCATTTAATGCTTAAGTACCCTACTGGTACATATGTGTTAGTATGCGTATATCAGTTAGTTAGCAGGTAGATTTTCGAAAAGTTATTAGATACAAAAAGCTGTTAGTGTCGTTTTCTCAAACCTAGGTACATTTTAAACAAGAGCATATTTTTGCGGCAGGTAGTGTTTTCTTTGTAGAACTAGGGAACCTTTTTGTTTAGGTAGGCTTGAATTTTTACTGGATCTAAGTATAAATAAGAGTACATGCGCCTTGTTCCTTCATAATATCTGCAAGGCTCGGCGGATACTGTTCAGTTTATAATTGCAGTTTATAACCCGTCATTTACTTAAAAATAAAAAATGAATAAAAGTGCGCGAGAGTTTGAGTGTACAAATGATCCAGATATGTTCTGTTTCATCTGCGGTCAATTTATTGTTAAAAGTATGAGACGTGTGTTTTCAAATCCTTTGAAAGTTACATTCTATAAGTGTTTTGGAATTGAGCCTAAAAACAATGAAAAACCATGGACACCGAACACTGTGTGCACCACATGCCGAGTCGAATTGATTTCTTCGGAAACCGGAACAAAAAGGTACATTGTAAAAATTAGGAATTTGTTCCCTTTTAATGCATAGCTGACTAATTTCTGAAACTATCTATTTAGGCGACGTGTGAAATTTATTACACCAATGAAGTGGAGGGAACCAACTTGCCACTCAACGGACTGCTATATTTGTACTACAAAAGTACTTGGGGTTGGAAAGTCTAGAAAAGTAACCTATGCGAGCGTTTCTACAGTGTCATTACCAGAACTAATTTCAACAGAAGCGACATTGCCAGAATCAAATTTAACTTTAGTTCCGGCTCCAGTTTCATTGTCAACAGTAGTATCTGATTACGCGGCATCATGTTGTACTGAATTTCAAACGGAAAACGAAAGAAATTCTTTGGCACAAGCACAACTCAATGATTGGATAAGGGATTTGGAATTGTCAAACGAAAAGGCCGAACTACACGCCTCTCGAATGCAACAGTTTAAATTTGTTTCATCCGATGTTAAGGTAACATATTATAGAACTCGTCACGAAGAATTTTCCAAGTACTAAAAGAAGGAGGACAGTGTTTGTTACTGCAAAGACATTGCTGGTCTATTCAAACAATTTGGTGAACCATATGATTCAAAAGAGTGGCGATTGTTCATAGACGGCAATAAATTAAGTTTAAAGGCCGTATTATTGCATATTGGCAACCAAAAGCCATCTATCCCGATCGCGCATGCAGTAAATACGAAGGAAACATATGAGATAATGCAAAAATTACTCAAGTTAATCAAATACGAAGAACATGATTGGAAAATATGTGCCGATCTTAAAGTCGTTGGAATGCTATGTGGTCTACAAAGTGGATACACAAAATACTGTTGCTTTCTATGCAAATGGGAAAGCCGAGCTCTTCAAAACCACTACATCATAAAGGATTGGCCAGAACGAATCGAGTTTCAAGTTGGGGTAGATATCATAAAATACTCTGAACTTATAAAGAAGGAAAAAATAATTCTACCTCCGCTCCACATCAAGCTCGGCCTTATCAAAAACTTTGTGAAGGCTTTGGACAAAGAAGGCGAAGCTTTTCATCATTTGAAGACAATCTTCCCAGAGATTTCAGAAGCAAAAATAAAGGAAGGCATTTTTGTGGGACCGCAAATAAGGAAAATTGAAAGTCGGTATCAAGGATTCTGGGATGTCGCTATGATGGGCGACTACTGTTGGTTTCTCATAAGAGAAACCGATCCTAATCTAAATAAGCGTTAAAACAAGACACATAACTTTTTCAATTATAAAATAAGATCATAGAGTTAAGACAGAACCATATGTACATATGCTATTATTTGTAGGGTACTTAAGTATTAAATGGATATATTTACTTGAATGCTTATAACTTTTGTATTAGTTCATCGATTTTGTTCACTGAACTGAATATCTGCAAAAAAACAAAAAGTTTTCGAGATGCTTCCTCGCAAAGTACACATTTTTTATATTTTTACAAAAAAAAATTTAAAAAATCCGTAATGATTGTTCAATATGTTTGAATCTGCAGGACCTAGCAAAAAGTGTTGTATGTACTGATTATAGTAAATTTTATAAGCTTTCAAATTTTTCAAACCGTTTTGGAAGAGCTCAGTTTGTTCTTGAGATATACACGATTAAGTGGAGCCATCTTTTTTGTTTTTTGAAATAACGGTAAATCGTAAATATCTCAAAAACGGTACCATTCAAGTAAAAATAACCTTGATTTTCGGAATAAGGAGGTGATTTTACATAGGAATTTCACTATGGCGTCTCTGGTGCAGAAAAAAAGTGGGAATTTGTGATCCAGTGTTATTGGTCCCTTATGGAAATAAGTACCCGTGACCGACATATTAGTTCAATACCATTTCGACGCCATTTAATTTTCCGTACAGCTCCATAATGCATTTAGGTATGTAAATATCTGTACTAGGTTACGTAATAAAAGTCCGCTTGCAATAAAAAGTAATTAATATTTACAGAATACACGTTTTTATGAAGTTGAAACGAGATGTACAAATCCTTCGCTTTCCTGGTCATATGCAAAAAGGGCACATTTATCACCGATTCATTTCATCGTTTTTGGCTAACGATGTGAAGTGTCGCTTTTGTAACCCTACTAAGTTCAAAGATAATACACTAGATAACAATAACATCTATATACCAAAAAAGTTACAATGCTTCAAAAGTTTAAAACACGGGCATCTAAAAACATACTTTTCATAGAAGTGCCCTTTTTGCACGAACTCCTCATTTGTTAGGTAAGGTTTCGTTATAGATAATCGATTTCCTTGTTTCTCATAAGGTTGGTTGAATCGGCCGATTTGTAGGATTACTGATAAAGCACCAATGCTTTACGCTTAAGACTGCTTTACGCTTAAGAAACAGATTTCATCTGTTTACTCCTTCTAGTAAATACCACATCGCAATTTTCATTATCCAATAGTTTATCCTTTTACATGTACATATGTATATACAACTTCATGTCATTGATAAGTAAATTTAATAATTATATATATCTTTATTTTCAGCTCATCATTTGGAGTCGGTTACAAAGCGTTCACCTCACTTTTATATTTGAGTGCTTTAGCAGCAATAATTTACTGTCAAGCCGCACTGTATAAATTGAATATTATAATATCGATAGTTTTTGTACTTATTTTGATTCAAGAAATTCTAAGCCGTGCTTGGCAATTGAAAGAGTAAAAAATTAATAAAATGTTGAACCTTTGTCGCAAATACCAATAAAAACAAATGAGAACACATCGAAAAAATCCTCTCTTCTATGATATAATTTTTAGTTATTACATTATTGTTCTAAGTATTGCCGGTGTTTTTGTACAAAGATGGTGGGGTGCTTGTGACCGTGACAGGACGGGCGACCGTGTGTACTATGGTCGCCCTTATATGACGTTTTTTTTCAACATTTTGATTATTTTTTCACGCTACCCCCTAGTTTGGTTCATTTAAGCATAAAAAGAGCTGTGTGAAATTTGGCGTGAACAGGATAAGGGTAAAGCGTGCCCCTGGAGCCTTTTAACGATGATTTAAAAAAAAGTCGCATACTAAGCAATTGATTTTGTGGCTTTATAACAGTTACACCACGGAATCATATAAATATGTTAGTTATAATTTGCATTGCAAATATGAAAATTTTAACCAATTTTAAAATAAGTGCCTTCTAAATTTAAGTTTAATTGACTCGTGAATAACACTTTCCTGAAGATACCAAATACATATAGAGATAAGTGACATATGAGTCGTTCAGGGAATGAGTCCAAAAATTTGAAATGGAGAAAAACGACAAAACAGTTTACGTTGATATTAAAACTAGTTGTTTCGACAAAACTCAAAAGTAAAGTTCCAAAATTAATTATTAGGACTTTTTGTACAATTTGTAAAAATTTAATGTTAGTAACAAATACGTTTTTATTAATAAGGGTTTCAGTGGAAAAAGGGAATAAGTCCACCAAATTTTTGTTGTTAATATCGATACCGTGAAAATGCAAATTAACTTTTATGAAGCCACAAAATCAATTGCTTAGTATGCGACACGCGAGGGGCACGCTTTACCCTTATCCTATTCACGCCAAACTTCACACAGCTTATTTTTATACATATGTAAATGAACCAAACTGGGGGGTAGCGTGAAAGAAAAATTAAAAAATAAGGGCCACCCTAGTGTGTACCCATGGGTTGGAGCCGGAAAATGCGATTTAGTGCCGTGGTCGTGAGTGTACATGATGAATTAAAAAAAAACACTAAGGAAAAGGCACGACCAACGTTTTCTCGTATATTCCATTCAAATGTACACATTTTTTTTAAGTTTTCTGAGTTTTGAAAAAACTAAGCTTATTTTGTTTTGCCGATTAATTCTGTAAATTCTTGTAAACACTTGTAACTAATATTTTACGTTTTAAGATTATTAAGTTACATTCTATATCAACTGCTAAGTGGAAGATCACCCTATTTCAAGCTATTTAAAAAAAAACACCCTATATCAGAATATTTTTTAAAAATGCTCTTTTTCAGAGTGTGGTTGACGCCCTATCTCAGAATTTGTTCCAATAGCGCCTTTTTTCAAAATTCGGTTAAAAAACGCTCTATCTCAGCTGAAAATGTATGAAATTTTTATTTAGATAGTCCGTTTTGGAATCTTATTATGAGATAGGGTGTTCTTCGAACGAATTTTGAAATGGGGTGTTATTGAAAAAAAATTTGAGATAGGACGTTCGTAAAACAAGTTCTGAGATAGGCCGTTTTTTTAAATATTTTAAAAGAGGGGATCTTCCACTCTACTTTCAAACGGCTCGTAGAGTTACTTTACAACTCTGACTGAGCTGGTGGTGTTCCTCAATGATGTTGTTGTTGTTGTTGTAACACTACTTTGCCCTGCCTAGGTAGTCAGTATCAACCTTACCCAATATTGTCATCGAACTCTTCTAACGGAAGTCCTAGAAACCTAGCGGCTTCAACAGGGGAGGACCAGAGTGATATTGGTGTTAGAAGAGTATGCTCGGATGAGCAGACAAAAAGATGGTTAGTAGTATGGGGGGACAAGCCGCATGCCGGACAAACATTAGGCAAGTCGGGGTTCAGTCTGGATAGGTAAGAGTTTAACCTATTACAATATCCAGACCGGAGTTGGGCCAGCATCACCCTAGTCTCCCTAGGCAGCTCGCGCTCCTCTTCGGCAACGAGTGGTGTTGTTGCCTGAAGAACGGCGTTCACCGGGAGAGAGCCAACACAGGAATTTACCGAATTTGTGTGGATGAGGGTGAGGGCCTGCCGGTGCACCTTAGGATCAAACGGCGTGGAAATCAGGTGCCGGTTCTCATCGTAGTGTTTGCGTAGATGGCTCCTTATGCTCCTGGGGGGCGGATCCTCGTTGATCAGTCGTCCATTCGGATGCTGCGGTTTGCAACAGTTGAACAGGAATTGCCTGGTCAACATCTCGCTATGCTCTTTAACGGCGAGCATTTTCGCTTCATTATGTAAGTGATGCTCAGGAGACATAAGAAGACACCCAGTGGCGGTACGAAGGGCGGTGTTTTGGCAGACCTGTAGCCTCGTCCAGTGTGTGTCAGCTAGCCCCGGCGACCATATAGGCGTCGCGTAGCTCAGTCAATGTCATTTTGCATAGCCGTATGTTTTGCGGGGAAACCAAATTCAGACATAGCGCATACTACTGTAGGCAGCTCTTTTTCGTGCTATCGCTTTAAAATCATAGAGGTGATGCGTGTCGATTCTTTTCTCACGGGGTTTCTCCAGGATTTGGCGTATTGTAAAAATCTGGTCAATAGTAGATTTACCAGGTCTGAAACCACACTGAAAAGTTCCAATAAGTCTGTCCACGTCAGACTTCAATCTTTCCCGATATTCAAAAAGCTGATTCCGTCATTCGCATTATTCCCGTTGGCTGGCATTTCAAGCTCGTTGCCCGGAAAAGCCACTTCGGTTCCCTTTCAACTCGCAGTAGTGTTCACACACACTCCTTGTTCCATTTGATCGTAGCGCTGTCTTGTACACTTCGTCCTTTCTTTTCGTTGCAGCTCGTCACTCTTCATCATCGTACCAGTTGTTTCTTTTCGTTCGCTGGAATCAAATACTTCTTCGGCTGCAGTACGGAGTGCTCCTGTGATGTGCTTCCACTGGGTTGAATTGTGCACTCTGAGAGCAAGTGTGTGAGGCCGTCTGTTGCGATTGCACCTTTTCGACGTCCAGCTTTCCTTGCATTTTCTGTTGCACCTGTTTTGTCGTACAGAGGCTGGTACGAATCTTAGCTGCTACTAGGTCACTACCGGAGTCGATGTTTCGTCCTCTCATTATGCGAACATCTTAAACTGTAGAAGCCTGCCGTCCGTCCATCACAATATGGTCCCACGCCAAACCTTGGCTTGTCAACATGTCCACTCCAGTAAATGTTACAAGGTGGTTTGTTCGCCCCCCTCCATTGCATCTTCTGTATGATTTTAGCTTTAGTCTTCTGCAAGACCTCAACCAACCGGGCAGCGGCACCTACCCCATCAAGGGACCGGACATTCTAGGTGCATACCCTTCTTTCATAATTGCTTTTTCGTTTGCGCGTGTCGTCATCTAAAAAGGTTGTTGTCATATCCGAGGCTTTGTTGAATTTCATTGGTACGTTGTTTTATGTGGTGGGTCCCAAACTCAATGCACAACCCGTTTCGCGGGAGGTTGTAATTGATTGCACGTATTTATAGCGAGCCGCTTGACCTAGAACAGAAGCTTGCTTGCAGCCTCACCACTTGGTGCTTAGATGCTCCTTGTTTAAGTAAACCCCTGGAAAGCCCTTAAACCGATTATGTCGGAGTGGCCTTACCAATGTGTTCGGTGGCTACCCAGAGGGACGCATTCTCCTGGAAGTAATGAGCTGCTTGCACCGGATGCAAAAGAAGCGCTCTGGCCTTTCCCAAGTGAATGGCGATCAGAAACTTTTCCCACTTACCTGGACTTCTACACGAGACCCCATCCTCCTA
The DNA here is from genome assembly GCA_951509765.1 of Sphenella marginata. NCBI lineage: Eukaryota > Metazoa > Arthropoda > Insecta > Diptera > Tephritidae > Sphenella > Sphenella marginata. The sequence goes on from OX608081.1 coordinate 60,577,855, forward strand.
AACTAGAGTATCGCAGCACAAATAAGATATCAATCACAAAGCCAAAAAACAGCACTCATGGCCCACTGTGCAGACTATCCCAATTTTAATAAAGTATACATATATTTTCTAGCACTGGAAATACTGCAAATATAAAAAAACACGTCGGCAAACATTTGACTGAATTACAAAACAGGCACTGACAGTTGCGCACACCTATACGAGAATAGACCCTAAAGTACAAACCGACAGCAGTAAGCTATGCATCACAGAGCACAGACATGTAAAATGTAATGTATGTATTATTATATATGGCGCGATATACAACTGTTATATGATCAACCTCCTAAGAGATTTTAGCGCCGAGCTTCTCTTCCAATGTGTGGTGTGCCGTTTTGAATTTTTTCCTACAAATTGGCCTACGGTTTTTCGCTGACTTCGAACGGCATTTACAAAGCAGATGAATTTTTGCTGAGAAGCCTTTCATGGCAGAAAAACACTCGTAGAGTTTTCCAAACTACTGCCGAGGGGCAACCCCGGTTTGAAAAAACTTTTTCAAACCACTTTTTTGATGTAACCTGTACCAGGGCTCGAACCCTAGAACTTTGGTGTGGTAGGCCGGCAACACTACCTCCACACCCCGGTGGTCGCCGTTGTTGTTGTTTTTGTAGGTTCCCTGAAAATGATTACAGAAGTGTAACCGAAATATATCGGAAAACAACATATAAAAACCTTGTTTTTTCTTTCTTTCTTTCAACCTTTGACCTCGATCCGGCTGGTATTTGCATATAAAATAAAGATTTTAATCCAGCACAACTTTTTTACTTACTAATGATTTTACCCATGATTCAAACTTTCCATTCAGTTTCAGTCTCATTGTAAACATAGCACAGCTGTCTGGTTTAACGTCAGTAAACCCAATTCGATTTGGTTTCACTTGCTATTGATTTCGAGCTTGTATATTTTCTACTTAAATAAAAAACTAATGTGAATATTTATTTCTCTGCAAGCATGAGGAGCATTTACATAAGCTATTCTACTTGTATGAGACCCAAAAAAGGCTATATTGGCCGAATTTAATAGACAAGGTGATGGTCATATTGGGTTTTGCATCCCCTGATCGTTATATAAGGAATAAAGGCACATGTAAACAAAAAAAAAAAACTTTCTAAGTAAAGTTAAAATGGTTGGGTAGAGGTAATTGAAGAAGTTAGGTAAAAACCGAAAAAGAGAAGTACGAATATATGCCAGTTTGGGAAACTATTTATTTCATTCGGGGCCAGGCACTCGCAGTCTTGATCCATGAAATCTGTAAAGGAAAGATCCAAACATGCACAAATACGAGCCAAAAACACCACCAGAAATTTAAATTTTTTTATTGTTTATTTTGCCCCCTCAGCAACACGCAGGTTGCTACCCATTCAATATTGAATAGTCGCTCCAAAACCTACGGTTTTCCAAATGTAAAGGACTTAATTAGATAAATAGTTTAACCTTCTGAAGGTTACCGTACCAGTTTATACGTACTGGCAAGGAACTCAACTACAAGGCCCATGGAGCGGAAGGAAAATTTTCACTTTTTATGAGTACCAACTGTCCTAATTGCACGCGGTCGAAGGTTCTCTTCCATTTTTTCCGCTCTTGGAGTGATGTCAGGTACTCGTTATGCCATCTTTCCCAGAAAGTTTTCACCATGCGATGCCTTCTCTCCATAGAACGGTACCTTTACTTGAAGACGTCGGCAGTATATCAAGACACACTATTACTGCTATTACGTACTATTTTATTACCCTCTCTGTCAATCATCTTTATTTTCTTGGACCGGAAGTGTCTACGCCAACATGTATGAAAGGTTTCCCAGCTTGGACTCTATCGGCCGGTAAATCTGCCATCAATTGGGACTCGACCCGTTGGCTGTGTCTAACGCAGACCAGTCATTTATGAAGATATTGTCTCAGCAGGCATAATTACCGGATGTAGCATGTGTTCGTCCAAGCTTGCGTTCTTAAACCGTCCGAACTCTGAGAAGACAGTCATTCATCATTGGAACTATTTCACCTCTCTTCCTTCTCCCAGTATTCTCGCGCCTCTGTGTGTTGGCGATAAACTTGTACTAGTATGCGACCACGTTCACCGGTCTATCCAATGTGTCGACATAATCTATCAAGGCTACCAACTCCCATGTCGGGCGATTCGATATGTGCAAAGCCTTTTCCGAAGACACTGATGAGAATACCTTGAATTCCGCCTCAGCCTCCCCGGCTGTGTTTGGCACAAATACACAATTCCGCCAGTCTAACGAGTTTTGTTGTAACCACTCTGGCCCATCCGAGGGAGTCGTACCGCGACTTAAATTATCTACAGGATTGTCGTTTGTTCTTACATATTTCCTTCTTGTTACATCAGTATTCGTCTGTATCGAAGACACCCGATTTGCTACGAATGTTTTCGAATTTCGCGGTATTTTGCATATTCAGTATAACACAACCTGGGAGTCTGTCCACGAGGTGTACCTCATGTCGGAAGACTCCATAGCTCTAGTGACCTCAACTAGCAAACGGGACAACAGCTCAGCAGCCGCCAACTCCAACCACGGTACAGATGTTGTTTTCATAGGGGCTACTCGAGCCTTGGAAACAAGTATAAAATCTCCTCCCAATATTCTTTGAAGCGCTTCTGTATATCGTCAGATACCGGGGCACAATGGGCTGGAATCTGGTAAAAGCGGTCAAGAATAAACAACTCCAAAAATAATATATATATCTATACCAAAAGTTTGCACCTTGCTCTATACATATATACCTAGACTATGTTGTTGCCGAAAATGGTCGAATTCGGACAGTAACTACGACTAGGTTTAGTACACATATTTTTCTATTTATTGGTCTTGAAGTGGAGTCTCTTGGTTTTCCGTCTGGTTGCAACTGCGCACGTTGCGTGTCTGGCTATAGGGTCTGTTGCCATTCTGTGCTTGTGCTCCTCTCTGGGAATTGTTGTTTTGTCTAAAGTTATTGTTGTATCTTGGTTGCGGTCTGAATCTCCTGCCTTGGTAGTTTCCATAGTTGTTACCTCTGTAACCTCCACGGAAATTACTTCGGTATTGACCTTGTCGTTGTACATTCAGAATTCTGTTTGAGCTGCCTGTTGTTTCAATGCAGCTGTTGGTGAACATGGTACCAAATGAAAGGTGTTGTTGAGGGTTTTAATAGGAAGTGGTTTAAAGTCAAATATGGGACCCCATTTCCGAGATATTCACCAAAATGTGGACCAGGTGTGACTCTAAAAATTGTTTGCACAATATGGTACCAAATGAAAGGTGTTGATGAGGGTTTTAATAGGAAGTGGTTCAAAGTCAAATATGGGACCCCGTTTCCTAGATATCCACCAAAATGTGTGACCCTAGAAAGGGTTTGGACAAGATAGATACCAAAAGAAAGGTGTTGACTAAGGTTTCAACAGGGAGTGGTTTGGTACGCTGACGGATGTCGTAGCGTATAAAAGTATAATATATCCATATTTTGACAAGAAAATTAAGAACTTTTTATTTATTGTAGCTTTTGTATCATAAACCTTGGTTAGTATTACCGCGAGGTAAGAAAGCTTTCACTACCCCTCTCAATCAAAATATTTTAACATTTGACAAATTTTTATTTCAAATTTGATTGGGGAAAAAACAATTAAATCAAATGAGCATATTTTCGCTTGAATAATTTTTAATTTTAAAAAAAGTTTATATGCTGTGATTATATTACCATATTGGCTATTGAATAATTTGTTATAGAAAAAAATAGTTTATGTGCTGTGGATGTATTATTGGCTAATTAAATCATTTTATATAACCGTTATTTTTTAAAGAAATACAATGAATTGAGAAAATTAGTGGTATTTTTTTCATAGTTTTCTTTTTAACAGAGGCTCACAATGATATTAGGTTCATAATGATCCTAGGTATACAATCTACTCACGCTGTGTCCGGCTGATCAGGCGGGCTGCTGCAATCCCTCAAAATTTTCATTTTGACCTTCCCGCAACTTCCTTCTTCCATCAACATGACAGCTCAGCTAAGTCATATACTTTTATTTCTATTCAATTTTTATGATTTATTGAAGAAAACAATGGAATTTCACAAATTTTTGTCAAAAAAGCGAAAATAAAATTTGCGATCCACACAAAACAGCTGATTCGAACATCGGTTTTGTTTACATTCGAAAATAACAAAACCGACACGGTTTCATGACACCAAATGAAATCAATATTGATTTGCAATTCCGATAAAATGCGAAACCGACTTGGATTCCATGACAGCCCTGACTAAAATTGAATGAGCAATAAAACTGCAAACTCAAAAAGTTTCTAAATGAAATTTTGGTGTAAATTTTTAAAAGTTTAATTAACTTTCCTGAATTTTGTGAAATTTTTTTATATGTGGTTTCCGTTATGGAATTTGCTATATTTTAAATGAAAATTATTAAAAATACAGCTTCTTTTTATTTCGGCGAACCATATCCAATTTAATTTCGCTACTATTAAAATGAACACAACTGTACATATGTACTTATGTGGGTATGTTAATTACGCGTAAGTTCAAGTAAGTATTTCCTATATTATATTAGTAAAGTCTAGTCTGTCAGATTTGTTTCATCTGTACATTTAATAAATAAAATATTTTTGTTAATATGTTTTATTAATATCCAATCTTTTCTATTTCATCTGAGTTGCCCGTATCAAGTAGTTCAATGGATTTTTTGAAATGGTTCTCAATATACTTGCAAATACTCATAGCTTTCTCTCCATCCACAAGATTTATTGCTATGCCATTTTTACCTGAAATAGAAAATAGGTATAAATCATAACTCTTATGAATGTGAAATTCGATTTTAATATTAGGTATCGAAATATCTCCACCACCATCACACTGCAACTATAGGGAATAGTTATAAATTTTCTACGTTTCTATTCGAGTCAAGGATATAAAAATTGGAATTCACGGTTCCCTCACAACAATCAAAATTTAATAACTAGATTGCGGAGTTGTATGAAATTTTTATTGAAAAAAAAAGAAAAAATATGAAAAATGTAGGCAGAAAAATACTCCAAATATGCATTCGATTCTTATGTTATCAAGGTTTCATATTTTATCATAATATAATATACAAATCCACTATAACTTGTCTATTTGGTATACAAATTTATATTTTAGTATCTTGTCTTTGCTTTATACAAGGTATATACGGGATGCTATTTTAAATTTGACTTATACTCGTAAGGTGACTAGGGTTTGGAGGTAACGATAAAAAATACGTGCAAAGGAGACCCTGGGCCGAGTTTCACACTACGGGTATCAAAGCTATTGATATCTCCCTCCTAGGGGGAGGGCATTATAGCTTAGTTGTTAGAATATTCTAACAACGGCTTTGGTGCAGACACTTGTTCGCATCCCAGTGTTCGAAAAGTGGTCTGATGATAAGTGGGGACACTTTGAAACATGTAATTTCATTCATCGCTGTGTGCAAATCTTTGCAATTTTTTTCTAATTATAAATTTTTCCTTAAAAACTGAAAATAATAATTGCCTAAGATTCATTACCAACTGGTCTTGAGCTCATAACACTTAGAAAAATAAATATGCAGGGATAGGCGAAAGATTTGCAGATATATAAAAAATAGAAAATGTGCAAGTCTAAATTTTTAATACAACCAAAAATACTTAATTTCAGAAACTTCCGCTCTCTATTAATAACATATCGTCGGTGACATGGAAATATTTATATTAACCAATTATAAAACTCTTATACAAAAAATTACAGGTCCAACACATGAAATAATATGGAACGTCTTGCAACATAACCCGCGATATGGTATTTAGTTTCCGAATGGATGTTGCGTGTAAGTGCAAGTAAAACTACATTAATTACTTCCCCGACTACGCTAACGAAGTCCCAGTTATGATACAGGCAAAAGTCCTGATGCAAGAGTTGTGGTTGGACGGGACTGATTGGGATGAACGAGTCAAACCGATCCGTCTCGTAAAATGGACGCAATTCGCAAATAATCTGCACTCCATCTCATCATCGACCTCCATGGTTTTTGCGACGCCTCTGAAGAGGCTTATTGCGCAAACCTTTATGTACGAACTACTGTCGGCACACAAGTCTTCTCTCACCTTCTTGTGTCCAAAGGTAAAGTGGCTCCTTTCAAAACTATCAGCCCTATTTTGAATTTCATGGGAACAAATCTCCCAAAACTTTTTAATGTGTAACACTAACAATTTTCTCACTTTGGTTTTGTTTTCCCATTAAAATTTTTGGGCGATTTGTTCCCATGAAATTTACAATAAGGCTGTATAAGTCTGCCACGCCTGGAACTATATGGAGCTCTCTTATTAGCCAAACTAGTCGCAGTAGTGCAACCCCATCTCGGTCTAACTAAAAGAAAGCTGACTATGTGTTAGACTGGCTCGAAAAGCCACCTCACTCATGGAGATCTTTGTCTCCAATCGAACCGCTCAGATCATAGACCTCGTAGGTAATGTCCCTTGGCGACACGTACAAAGCAAAGATAACCCAGCGGATCTGGGAACCCGAAGTTGTACGCCGGTCGATCGCACGAATTCCGCCCTCAGGAGGAATAGGCCAGAGTGGCTTTCAAAACCCACCGAAGATTGGCCACAACCAACAATTAGCAACTTCAACCCCCCAGAATCACGTAAGGTAGAAGCCCTACATGCTACGGAAGAGAGTGAGGATCTCTTAGATCGATTCTCTTCCTACCCCGTGCTTTACATGTAATGACCTACGTTCTAAAAGGTATACGTTTGCTAAAAGACGGGGTGAACGGTATTAAAGAACCCACCGAAACCTCCCTAACTCATGCCGATCTCCTAACTGATGCCGCTCCTCTGTACTGTATATATACGATTCCTTCACGAAATGCTCCTACATGCGGAAGCTCGTCTCATGCAACAAATCCTAAAGCAAGAATTTTACATTGCCCGTCTAAAACCACTTATAAAAAAGTGCATTTTCCAGTGTAAAGTCTGCACTACTCACAAACAACAAACGCGGTCCTGGCAAAGAAGCCGTAATTAACTCTCGTCCCATATCCTCACTGTCTCAGGACCCAAATGACCTGACTGCCCTCAGACCAGGTCATTTTCTTCGAGGAGCACTAACGCTCTCACTTCCCGAACCGAATCAGGAGGATTTCTCCATGATAAATAGATGGGAAAGATTGAAAGTTCTGCATCATCAGTTCAGCAAACGCTGGAAAACGGACTATCTCACCAACCTACAAAAGCGTTACCGACGGAAAAACGCCTAAACTCCCCCGAAAATCGGCGATCTCGTCATCATTAAGGAAGACAATTTGCCGCCCACTGAGTGGCGACTAGGTCGATTGGAAAACCTACACCCAGGACGAGATGGACACATTCGTGTCGTAGACGTCCGCACCCAGAATGGTATTCTCACCAGACCCCTCACAAAAATATGTTTTCTACCGTCATCTGAAAGTGACGATGGCTAGAAGAGCACACTTCCATCTCCCTTAATTCATACAGTCCACTTATCTCAGGCAACTATTCAGGAATTCCCACAAAGTATGCCCACCCCCAAGCGCATAACTAATATGCATTTATACATTACTCTCTCCTCAACTCCATGGGGGCGGCCATCATTTTTGTTATTATCATTTTCGTTTTGTTTGATATACACCGGCTTTTGCGGTCTTGAAAGTGTAGATGAGCCACTCGATAGTCTATCAAACAAAATAAAACAAGTTCACGGTTTTCGAGATATTTCAAAATTTCCGAAATTTTGGCAAGACCCTACCCTTATCACTTTTTTGCATGTCGTTTGTACAAATGAAAAGATTTTGTCGTTATTTTTTGCATTTTTTTCTCTATACATTCGAAGTTCAAAAACCAACCATGAACTAATTTATTCCCCTACATTTAAGTAGTCGTGGGGAGAAAACACATGCTGATTTCATTCTATCGCTCGAACAAGAGGTCTTATGAACATCTTTTGTAATAAAAAAAAAAAACACAACAACAAATTTGTTATTGCACTCTCTCTTACTAACAAATAAAAACAAAAACAACAACAAATTGTTATTGTAATATCTCTCGCGCTAATTAATAGCCATATTTGTAACATAACTTCTTTTCCCTATGGGAAGCCGAAAATATACAGGTTTTCCAATTGAAATCATTATTATTTGCAGAAAACGGAAAAAAACATTTTAAGTGTTGAAATTGTAATTTAACAGGCAAGTTTTTAGGACAGTTTGCAAAACTTGTGTGGTGCAATTTTTTTTTTACCACGACTACTTAAATGTAGGGGAATAAATTAGGTCATGGTTGGTTTTTGAACTACGGCTTGGTTTTTAAATTTGTCTAGGAAGACGACAAACACTTTTTTGGAGTTTTTGGACAGAAGAATGTATAGAGAAAACAAGTAAGAAAGTCTAAGTTCGGGTGAACCGAACATTAAATACCCAGCGTTAGTTTTCATGTAAATTTATGTGATTTTCGATATCGAAAAAGGGAGCTTGGTTGTCATTTGATTTCGCCCATTTTCAGTAGCAACCTACCTTGGCCAGGCAGTAACCTGTATAGCAAATTTCATGGAAATATCTAAATTTTTAGTCAAGTTATGTTAATTTATGTGATTATTGAAATTTTCTATATCAAAAAAGTGGGCGTGGTTATCGTCCGATTTCGCCCATTTAAAACACCAACCTGCCTTGGGTAAAAGGTAACCTCTGTACCAAATTCCATGCGAATATCTCAAGTTTTACTCAACTTATGTTAATTTATGTGATTGTCGAAATTTTCGATATCGAAAAAGTGGGCGTGGTTATCATCCGATTTCGACAATTTTCAACAGCAGCCTACCTTGGCCAGAAAGTAACCAATACACCAAATTCCATGCAAATATCTCAGTTTTTACGCAAGTTATGTCAATTTATGTGATTTTCGAAAATTTTAATATCATCCGATTTCGCCCATTTTCAATAGCAACCTACCTTGGCCAGAAAGTAACCTGTATGCAAAATTGTATGAAAAAAACTCTATATCGAACTCGTTTATTTTGCGCTGGTGCGTATTACCGTTATGTGGACAAAATTATAATACCCTTGTATTAGTACTAGTACGCTGGGTATAAAAATGCAAAAAACAGAACGAGACAATCTTTTCATTAGTACAAACGACATGCAAAAAAGTGATCAATTTTGAAATATCTCGAAAAACTTGAACATTTTACCTACTTTTTTTCTTTTGTTTGATAGACCATCGAGTGGCTCATCTCCGCCTTCAAGATAGTCCACCGCTTTCCGGACACCCTGTATATATATTGTTATCCAAACCAATAAACAAAGTGATTGAAAGTGAATATTGTTCCAAAGGTGCTTGGAGAAAAAGTTATTAAGCCGTGTTATTACAAGGCTGGTGCAAAGGCATTTCATTAGCGCACAACAGCGACCCGTGCAGTATTTTGTTCCAGCTAAGTACGAACATATTCGTGCCGGTGGATACCGAGACATACACCCATATTGTCACTTGCGAAGCGAACGCACCTAAAAATTTTATTGTGAGTGGCGAATGAACTTTTTGAATTTGTTTGAATGACAACATCACACATGAGATGAAAAAGTGCATTCGCCAGTCAAAATAAAAATTTTATGTGAGTTTGAAAATCTGTTCGACTCGCCAAATGTATTCGCTTCGCAAGTGACAATTCGGGTGATAGTGTCTCTTTCAGCAGACCAGCAATCTAAGTGAGTAACCCTCAAATATATACAAATACAATAAGAATTATAAAAAGAATCAGCAGATCCAAAATTTAATAACATATGTCGAACGTTATCAACCAATGCTGGCAGTATGATGGCCATGGGGTTTGGATATAATATTGTAATATGGCTGATCTAAGTACTCACCAAATCTTCCGGTGCGACCGATTCTATGTAAATATGTCTCGCAGTCGGCATTTCCTTTTGCATCCATTGGTAAATCGAAATTTACAACAATAGTAACTTGTTCAATATCAATTCCTAAAAAAAAAATTGTTACATATATATATTAGCTTGTACAATGTACATATATCTTCTTAATCAAATTTGTTATATACACAAGTTATGCCTCACAATACCGAAACGCTGTAACTCAATAAAAACAGAAACGAAATTTTATATTTTACTTATTTAGAATGACGTCATGAAAGAAAGAAACGCTTGGGTCGAATTACGACATACGATTCGTGATCGAATGGGAATTTTTAAATCATAACAGTTCTAAGCCTGTTATTACAATTAACGTCACACGTGAGTAATTGGGTGAAACTACTGCTAGGTTCATATTTCATATCTTTATTAAGTCCAATGGTTCAAAACCTTACTGACTCGATTACAATTATACTTAAAACTAGTTACAAATATAATAGTTTTAAAAATTATGATGAGATCCAGTGGCGTATCCAAGATTTTGCCAAGGGGGGGGAGGAGATAAGATTTTTTTTTCGGGTGAAATTAAAAGTGAGACACACAGCAACTAGTTTTTAGCTTTGACTGAATAAATTTTTACTTTATTTCAATTAAGATTACATTTTTTTTTTTTTTTTGGAATGTACTTCATTGGATTGCTATAAGGTGAAGTTGAGTCTTCTTTCCGTATGACTCAATCTTTCAATGACTTCGGCTGGTATTATTGGTACATCACGGTGAACAGCCGACATTGTTAAACCATTGAACCACTCCTTAAATAGTAAGGAAATAAATCAGAATATTTACCTGTCCAATAGAATTGCGAAGATAAGTCTTTAATCTTTTAAGCGTTGAAAATGTGCGCTCTGACGCCGAAGTGGAAACAGGAAGAGTTACAAAAAATTTTAAGCAACTTGAATAAGTTACTAAATGACGTTTTGCCGCAAGCTTGAACTGCGTCAAGTACAGTTTTTGGTGAAAGGTTCTGTCGTTTTAAAAATGTCCTCCATAAATTGCTTTCTGCCACAATATTTTTATTTTCAACGTATGGCTCATAAAACTGACCAAGTTTGAATATTAATGTGCCATTAACTTCGCTCTGGTTTGCTGATAAAACGGAAGCAAACCCTCTGAAGATTGTTCTATATTCATTGAATCGAGTATTTATTTCCATTATTATATGGTCAATAAATGGGTAAAAAACATGCACATGTCAGCTATGGTATTCCATTTGCATCCTCCATACAATTGTTGAATAAGTTTTTAAAGAAATGTTCTTCGGAGCGAATACGTAGCAGCTCTGCCACTAAGTCGTACGCCAAGTCTACGACTCGCGCCAAATCTATGTTTATTTGTTGTAGTTTATTACACAAAGGCAGAGAAATAAGATCGCACCAAAGAACGACACAAGAAGGCTGGGTTAGCATAGGCTTTAATGATTTACGTGATTAAAGAAAGTAAAAGATGAGTCAAAAACCGCTGATCAGGTCAATTAATTTGCTCGATGATAAGATTCAAACGTAGCTTGAACTGGAGTCTCGGCAGTGAAAAATCGATATCAAGATTTCTAGAAATCCGATTGAATTCTTCGAACCCACTAATAAGGGGAGCAAAACTAAGATAATTAGCTCTACGGAAATCGGTGTAAAAAGTAGGGGTCTATTCGGAATATTGAAACTTACCTGACTAAGGAGAGCTGAACAATCGATAGCCCCAGACACTAAATCGTAAATAAACATTACATGTTGAACAGTTGGTCTGGTTTCTAGCGAGGTTGCAAAGCAAATCGAATGAACTTACGTTGAACCCTTTCAATTCTTGAAGAACGTCCTAAGTAAATCGGGCTCCAAATTATTGACGCGTATTCTAATTTAGATCGCACCAAAGAACTATACAAGAAGGCTAGGTTAGCATAGGCTTAAATGATTTAAGTGATTAAAGAAAGTAAAAGAGGAGTCAAAAACAACGCCCAGATCACGAGATTCGGTAACAGATGAAAGAGATACATTTGAAATCGAGTATGATGACTTGAGCGCATGCGAGGATTTAGAAAAAGTCATATGACAACATTTATTAATATTGAGAAGCAGTTTATTCAGAGAAGCCCAGTCATTAAGTACATTCAAGTCTTCCTGCTAGAGCGATACATCGAATGCACAGGTTATCCTACGAAAGAGTTTAAGATCATCTGCATGAAGTAAAAAATTCGAGTGTTTTAGATATAGACCTACATCATTTATAAAAATTGTAATAATATTGGACCCAGGATACTACCTTGCGGCATAATCAAAAATCTAACACTCCCATTTCCAGGGGTACCCCGTGTTAGTAAAAAAATTGGCTTTCTGTTAGGACATCAATTATAATTTTAAACAACAAATAGTGATTTTTGACGATGGTTTGATTCATAATTTCTTGTTTCCATGAAATTTTACAAAAAATTCTTTTGACACCAGATGCATTTTAAGCCAGTTTAGAGCCAAAATTTATTGGATTAGGCTGCATAACTTGAAGACTTGAACTCCTTTCCAAAAAATAAAAACTAGTATAATTAAGTAGTGAATGTCTTTCGATGACACATGCCCAAAGAGGTTCATTCATTGTTAATTAGTGGCAAAAAAATGACGTCGAAACCGGAAAACCGAATGAAATTTCCAAAAATTTCAACTTCGGGCTTAAAAAACATATCATACTTTTTTGAAATGAATAAAACATTATATATATTTCGAAAGTGTCAACAATTCTCTGCCCAAAACCGTTCAGAATTTTTAAATCGGTTGAAAATTGGTTTTTCAGTGAATTTTTTTTTAAGTAGAAACTGAAAAAACGGTTTTTTAACAATAAAGAAAAATTTGAGGGTATAGCGGATTTTTCAAATACCGTTTCGTGTTACACTTGACTAGGTAAACAATCTTAGCTAGGTCGCTTGATGAGTGTATTTACTTTCTATTTTTGTGGCACTGTGTTATGCATTATTATTCTTTTAAAAAGCTGGAAAGTTTTAAAGATATTATCAAGTTCTGTAATTCACTTCCGAGTGACTATCAATCAATTGCACGACATACACTCTTCTGTGTTTCACTTTCACAGTTTCATTTTCACATTTTTTTCCAAATTGAATTCCAATCACATTCGATTGTTCTAGAAAACGAATTCACATTAAACATTCGTTTAGAAATCGCTGCTATTTGAATTCGCGAATTTGGTGCAAGAAGACATGTACATAAGTGAACTGAATTGCAATAAGCATTTACGAAATTAATTAAATTAAACATAAGAAGAAATAGATAAAGTAATTGTTTATATTTTTAGGGGTAAATATAAAAACGTTCGTCCAGTTTATGGAGAAACATTTCGAAATCGCAAAGAGATTTGTAAAAGGGGACAAAGTCAAAGTTGATACGTTGTGGGCGGAGGTAGTTGCAGAACTAAATGGACATGGCTCACCACATAAGGATGTTTACGGGTGGAAAAAGGTGCAACACTTAATTTTCCCTGAAATCAAATATTCTGTGGGGTAACAGGAGTTGCATCAGCGTCAGACACATTAACTTAAAATGATAACCAACCTTATATAAGCAGTGCTGCTGCGTCACATCGATCCCGTAGATCTGAGCCAGCTATAACAGATTGTTTAAAGCTTAACATCGCCGAGCAGACTAGACACCTGAAGAACATAGTCAATGGCTTCAAGGGAAATGTAGAGGGAACAGTTGATGTCAGACACGCAGTTGCCGGTCTCTGTGAACAAGTAAAGTTAATGATGACTGCTATAAACGAAGGCAATGCAGAGACCAAGAGACATATTCTTCAAATGGAGAGGCTGCGGCAAACTGGAAACAAGCTAAAACATAAGGAGATAGAAATAGCGGAACTGAAAACCACTACCAAGGAACCAATAACTAACTTAATTGTTTACGTGTTTTTTATCGGACTTAAGTAATAATGAATTAATTTCTGGATTAATTGTGTGTCTTGAAATGTGATTATTTTACTAGGGTAGTAAAAATAAAACGTTTATTAAATATGAATTCAAACTCTTATTTTGTGTTTTGAACCTTCATGAATTTCTATGAAGACGTGTGCAAAAGTTTGTCTTATCCTCAAAGCTTTACAATCACTTCATGTTTTATCAGCAACATCAAAATCATCGGCTTCATTTTCTTTTTCTAATTCAACGATATCTTGCACTCTGTAGTGAATAATGCTTTTTGTTGAATGTATGCTCTTGAATGGTGTTAACAAATATGGTTGAAGTGGATATCCTGCATCGCCCGACAGTCCATAACCGCGTTCTCCATTGTCATAACGCTGTTGGAAATAGTCGTTTGCCCTACTTGCACTCCATACCAAAGAAGCATGACTTGATACAGGGTGGCGTGCTTCAACAGCTCTAATAACCATATTGCAGCCACAAATCTGCAAGCAAACATTTGTACCATGACGTTTAGTATTATATTTATATTTTGCTTACATCATGATAAAACACCCTTTGCGATTATAAAAGAGGTGATCGTCTTTATGCGGTGTGGGGAACCGTTGCAGGTGTTGACAACGAACACAACGAGAAGCCGCAAAACGACTAGTATGTATTCGATTCTCTAAAGTGTAACACGTGCCAAGCAGACAATAAAGCTAAAAGTAAATATTCTAATTGTGTGTTATTATTTGTTGGGTGTTACATTGGCGACGAGTAAAATAACTAGAAAATAATTACATGAGAATATAAAGAAAACTAAAGAAAGAAACCATCACAAAAAAAAATAGTTGTGTAAACATTTTGCGCGCATACATTGCCGGCATTGTGCAGTAGAGACAGGTGTTCGTATATACATACATATATGTGTGTGGTCGCTGCGCTGGCCTCATGAGTTTAAAAAAAGGGAAAGACAGAAATAAGATAAAAACAACAACGGAAAAATATTAAATACTTAAAACAGAAAAGTTTTAGCGAACTAATAATCGTTCGTTCGCCCGTTTGCGTCCTACTTACATATATGCTTGAAATTCCCTTTGGCAACAAAGCGAACGAACAATTATTGGTTGATGTTAAATAACATTTGTATGTATGGAGTCAACATGCGTTGCCAAATATGTACATACATATGTAATGTTTTAAGATTGGCAAGTCATTAAATTGACAACTATCGAACATTCTAGAGTGAATAAATTGGAAAGCGGAAAAATTTAAGAAATAAATAAATTAATAAAGCAGCACTTTGGATTCACGGCTTAATAAAAGAATTAAGGCCATTTAATCGTTGAAGAATTCCTTTAAATAGTATCCTGAGGCAGCACATTAAATTGGGCTTGTTAAAAAATTGAATTGGGCGTCTTAAACCATTAAATTGGTAAATACAAAAATTATAAGTTGTGAATTTTGCCCCGACAAACTGTATATGTATCAGGCCATTCAATTGGAGCAATTTTTCTGAGGCAGCACATTAAATTGGCATTGTGATACCATTAAATTGGTAAATATAAAAATTTGGATTTCTGAATTTCACCCTGACAAACTATTCTGTTACAGACTATTTAACTGTAGTAAAAGGAGGAATCACCACAGTATAACAATTTAGTTGGCCATACGCTAGGTCTTAACTTCAGCCTCTCATCAACACATTCCGTCAGGTAGAATAAAGGAAGTACGTCCATACTTCCCCGCAGAGGCAGCGGCCCTGGCAAATGAACGTGGGCAAGTTAAACGCCTGGATCCTCAAATAAAGGATCTCAATGCGGAAATCAGGCGCCTAGTAGATAAACACAAACGTGCTGAGTGGGAGGAGCACCTAAGGTATTGTAACCTCTCTGCTGGAGTTAGCAAATTATGGTGTACGGTGAAATCTCTATCCAACCCGACTAAACCCAACGATAAAATATCATTCGAAACCAAACACATAGGCCCCGAGGCCATTTTCATGCTGATCCTGAAACATTTTGGTGAAGAAGGAGTAATATGATGTTCATGCTGAAGTTCAAATGCAGCATTTTGCATTTTCGGACATTGGTGTGGAAAAAGCGTTCATGGTGGCGCATTTAGCAAATGCACATTCAGCAAGCTCGAATCATATGACTTTGCTCACAAACATTTTTTTGAAGTTATGCCACGTGTGGAAAAATGTACACCTTTTACATAAATCTTTTGTTTAAATCCGTTCACAAACATCAGATTTATTTGTAAAATGATTTAATTTAACAATATCACACAATACGAGCGCTAAATTACAAATTGAAAATCCTGAATGTTTACGAAAGATAGAGAATGCCAATTAAAAACTACCGATATTGCCACTCTTTTAAATTCGAATCGCGATTTTCTTCGAAGGTTACAGGGTTGATTTCTGCATTTAAAATGCTAATGCAAAAATAAAGTTAGATTTTGCTGTCAAAATTTATATAGAAAATGCGAAAATAATTGCTCCATTTTGGGCTAAATGCCAAAATGCGAAGAAAATGTAAAAATGCTGGCTCAACATGAACAGCCTATAAGATACCTAACACACATCTTCAACCTTTCCCTGTCCACCTTTGGCATTCCTGAAAGATTTAGACAGAAGAAGGTGATCCTACTACTAAAGCCTGGCAAGCCAGCTGCCGTGGGGGAGTCAACATCAGCATGGTTTTCTTAAAAACCACAGCACCACCACCGCGCTGAACGCCATTCCCACTCAGATAGGGGACGGACTAAACCAAAAGCACCCAAACCACAAGACAGTGCTGGTTGCGCTTGACTTGGCCAAAGCTTTCGACACGGTCAACCATGCGCAACTATTGAAAGACCTGGAAGATTCGTTCCTTCCCCCGGTCTTAAGCCTCCTTGGACAGCAAACATTCGTCGGTCGAATTCAGAGGCGCTAGATAAAAAGCCAGAATAGTTAAACAAGGGGTGCCACAGGGTGGTGTGCTATCCCCGATTTTGTTCAACTATCGTTTCTCGATAGTCTCATACGCCGACGATTATACGATTCTGGCAACAGGCCCCTCCGTTTAAGGGCTCTGCTCTCGCATTAATTCATACCTCTCAGCCGTGTCCAAATTTTTCGCTGGAGCAAACCTGACATTATCACCAAATAAGTCCTCGCCCACCCATTCACGACGTGGACAACGCAGGTGAACATGGAATTAGACATATGCGTTGATAGTGTCAAGCTACCAACTGTCTCACACCCCAAAATCTTAACCGCAATTGCCAATAAAGTCCAAAGCCGTAACAAAATTTACAAGTCGTAAGCTGGCAGCACTTGGGGCAAAGACAAAGAAACGGTACTAGCTACATATAAGGCAACTAGCAGGGAACCCGGCGTTGCTCGGGATGTAAGTAGTACATAAAATTCTGATACCCTCACTTGAGAAGACAATTTACAGGCAGAGAAGGTTCAGAACAATATTTTTTTTCCCACATTCTATCCCGTTTATGTCTACGGCAACCACCTAAAGTAAAGGCGTTTTTTAATGGTCTAACTTAGACATTTTGTCATCTCCTTTCCATTTGACTTTTTAGTTGTGCCTAAACATTTCCCAAGTCATCCCCAGTCATTTTTTCAAAGAAATTCCCAATATACAGACACAACTTTTTTAGAGTTTTATTATAGTATAGATAAACCGCAATATCGAAAAGTGAAAGAAAAATGAAAGCTGTGGCCATGCCCTTCGTCAGCCAGTTGTAATAATAATAATTTTCATGAATGAGGAAAGAATATTTATGTTTTTAAAAAACTCTTATGGAACTAAGGAAAATAAAAAGAAAAACCTTTTTGAAATGTATTTTTACTCCCGTCCTAAAAAAAAAAAGTAAATGAGTGATAGGGCAACATATGCGAAACCATAAAAAAAAAAATTTGAACAATTTGAACGAAAAAAGTACGATTTGTGAGTGGATTTACATAGTACAATTCATGAAATGTCATTTCCCAACCCTGCCTTCAACCATTTTTGGGTAAATGCGCGAAATACGCATACACAAATTTTGAGTTACTGGATGTATTGAGTGTTTTAATTACACTGGATCACAAATTCCAACTTTTTTTCTGCACCAGAGACGCCATAGTGAAATTCCTGTGTAAAATCACATCCTAATTCCGAAAATCAAGGTTATTTTTACTTGAATGGTACCGTTTTTGAGATATTTACGATTTACCGTTATTAACAAAAAAGATGACTCCACTTAATCGTGTATATCTCAAGAACAAACTGAGCTCTTCCAAAACGGTTTGAAAAATTTGAAAGCTTATAAAATTTACTATAATCAGTACATACAACACTTTTTGCTAGGTCCTGCAGATTCAAACATATTGAACAATCATTACGGATTTTTTAAATTTTTTTTTGTAACAATATAAAAAAATTTGTACTTTGCGAGGAAGCATCTCGAAAACTTTTTGCTTTTTTGCAGATATTTTTTCTCCCCTCTAAGCTCTGTTTTATTACAAAAAAGCTATCAGTGAACAAAATCGATGAACTAATACAAAAGTTATAAGCATTCAAGTAAATATATCCATTTAATACTTAAGTACCCTACAAATAATAGCATATGTACATATGGTTCTGTCTTTGCCCCTGCGGGTTGGGGCTTAGAATATGCCCGCGGTAGGCATACCGGTCGTAAGAGGCGACCAATATGCACAAAGGTAATGATGTGCAACTATTGTATTGTATTGTATTTATTTGTCTATATTAACTCATACATTAAGTTTAACACTTAACCCGCGAAGCTTATGAGCTTGTCTGCGGGTAAACATTTCTACGACATGACTTACAAAACATTTAACAGAATTATTAGCTTAATACTATAAATTTTGTCATAAACAAAGTTTAAGTTTATGCTAGTTATTTAATAAAAATTCTATTCTAGTAGCCTAATACAATAAAATTTGATATTAACAAAGTTTATGATTACCGCTACTAGATAAAAACTAAAATATTTTTATCGCATTTAGCGGCTAGGGAGTTACATTAAATTTGCACGAACTATTTGTATAATGAACTAAATACAGATTATTAGAGAATGTGATAAAATAACAATTATAAATGATGAATTAAACCTAAAGCTAGGGCATGAAATTTCTACAATAAGCTTTTTATGTATGTACAAATAAGTTTTTTTCTATTAGGCCCTTTTGGCAGGTTGAGCAAGTTTGATGGTAGGTCGTTTAAGAAGGTGGGTACTAGAACGGATAGTGTATTTTTTGAATAATTATTCAAAAACCTTGGTACTCTGAGTTTGTTTTGCATCTGAGCTCTAGTTCCGAGATTATGGTTAAGCTTTATTTGAAATTTTTTTTCGTCATAGAACTCATTTAGTATTGTGATTTTAAATATAGAATTGACGTCAAGAATCCCTAGTTCCCTATTCAGCGGTGTATTGACTGAGTATACATTCTGTTTTCTAGCTAGTATTTTCAAGCAGTAGTTTTGGCTCCATTGAACTCTTTTAAGACTGGAAGCGGTTCCCCGTGCTGTAATGCCGTATCGAATGTACGATTCCGATAATGCTCTGTATGCTTGCAAAAGGAAAAGCAATAGCTAAGATGCTTTATAAAGTATGCCGATTTACGCAGTTTATTTCGTAGGTATAAAAGACGGTCGTTCCATTTAAAATGATCATCGAGGATAATTCCCAAGTATTTATATGTTCGTACTGTTTCAATGGTTATATCACAGGAACAAGTTGTTTGAGGTTTATGCAGACATTCGGTACTGTGAAATCTTAGACTAATGTTTGACGTTTGCAAATGCGGTGGTCTTAAATGCATTAATTTTGTTTTCAAAGAATTAATTAGCAATCCATTGTCATGCGACCATTTGACAACGATGTCGAGTTTGCGTTGCATAATATTTGTCGCGTCTTTTAGGTTTTTGTGCGACACTACAATAGTGGTGTCGTCAGCGTATGCAAAAACTGCACAACTTTTCAAATGTTTTATCAAGCTATTTGCATAAATTAAGTACAAAATCGGTCAGAATTTAGAGCCTTGGGGAACACCATATGAAACAGAGACCTCGTCGCTTAATTCGGTACAAACTTTTACTCTGTACACTCTATGTTCCAGATAGCTTCGGAACCACGCTAGGCAACTTCCTCGTATACCAACATTTTCTAGGGCTTCTATTAACTTTACGTGGGACAAAGTGTCAAATGCTTTTGAAAAATCTATAAACAGTGCAAGGCTGTGCATGTTTCTTCCAAGGTTTTCATTAACTTTGTTTGCAAACAGTCCTAAAAGCTGGTTAATATTTTTTTCTTTTTGGAAGCCATACTGATTGTGGTCGATTATTTTATATTTTTCTATAAAATCAGTCAGTCTCGTTGCTACAACTTCTTCCAATATTTTTTCCATCACGGGCAGGATTGCAATAGGACGATAATTTTTCGGATCTGATTTAAGCCCTGACTTATATATTGGTCTGATAACTGAGATCTTTAAGGCTTCGGGTACAGAGGACTGCCTTAGACTAAGGTTATCAAGTTTAGTTATCACTGGTGTTATCACAGATACATTTTGTTTTAGGTCTATAGATCTAATACCGTCAAGTCCAGGGCTTTTATGATCGTCAAGTCTGAGTATAATTTTGTAAATTTCATCTTCGCTTATCTCGTCTATGTAAATTGAGTTTGGTGTCTTATAGTCAATAGCACTTATAGTTTTAATATCACAGGTATGTATTGCACAATTCACCCCATCCTCAAATGTCTTTGCTAGAGAATCACAGATAAGTTTCAAGTTAATGTTTTTGAAGTTTTTCGTTATGACGTCATCTAAATTATTAAATTTTTTACCAATTATTTCATTAATTATTTGCCAAGTTTTCCTAATATCGTGCTTGTTTTCGAACAATTTCTGTTGGTAATATAGATTTCTTGTCTTATGGATTTCTTTGTTAACGTAATTTCTATATCTTTTATACTCACTTACTAAAAGATTATCATTAGGCTTATCTTTCCATCTTCGGTACAACTTATCTCTATTACTACACAGAATCTTTAAATCATGCGTCATCCAGCTATTTGCAGCTCTTCTCTTTTTATTATTAGCCTTGAAAGCTGACTTTTCGTAGATGCTTTTAAACCGACAAAGTATATTTTCATATAGATCATCTACATTAGTCAATAAAAGAGCATCATTCCAATTGATGCTACTTATATGTTCTCTTATTTTTCTGCAGTTTAAGGCATTTGAGCGGGGTGCATTGCAATTCAATACACTATTGTCATATCTTTTTTCAGAGAGGCCAAGTACCAGCGCATAATGATCAGTGATATTACACTCTACTGTAGCAGCGTCTACGACGGCAGCTCTATTTTTAATAAATATATGATCTATGCAAGTACTTGTCCCCCGTCTTATATCTACTCTTGTGCTGTCACTTATTACGCTTTCCATACCGAACGAGGAGAGCATATCTAAGTATAATGAGACATTTTCATTGTTGTTAGCACAAAGTGTATTTATGTAAATGTCTCCTATTAATATTTCGCATTCTTCTTTGTGCGTATTTCGTAAAACACCTTCGAGCTCACTAACAAACATTCGTACGTTACTATGAGGCGGGCGGTAAATGGCATGCAAAGTGCATTTTAACCGGTTTTTGTTCTTTTCGGCTATTTTAATTTGAATAATCTCAAAAGAGATTGTCTCAATAATGTTACATTCGTAAGTAAGGTTCTCTCTGATGTATAATGCTATTCCACCCCCTCTTCTTTCCTCCCGGTTATAATACTCAGTGTTGAATCCGTTTATGTGAAATAAGTCTTGCTCATACTCTTTTATGTTGGTTTCAACCAAAACGATTACATCTATGCTGTCTATGAGTTCATTGATCACTGCTAATAACGGATAGAAATTTTTTCTTAATGACCTGATATTTAAATATATGCAACTAATAGAATGGTTATTAAAGCTTATTGCATCAACTTCATTAAAATTTGAGTGTCTAGTGTAGGTGATGCTATTCATAATAAAAATAAATAAAAAAATAAAAGTAAAAATACTATATAAAGAGTTTAAAAATGTATACAATTAATTTTTTTATAAGTTAAAAAATAAATCAATAAATAAATATTAATTATTTGATGTTATCTATATCTGATTCGTTGTTGACATAAATAAATTTAGCACTTTCTTCCTTTCTTGCCATGACTTTACCCTCCTTTTCCCATACAAATTTCCAGCCCGCCACCCTTGCCTTATTTTTGGCTGCCCATATTAACTTTCTTTTTGTCGCTGTGAGCTGATTGCTGATGAATACTCTGTTATCCCCACTCTGACCCCCTTGTTGAGAATCGATATCTTTAAGTTTTATTTTTTTACCTCTTAGTTTCATCATCAATTCTCTTTTCTTGCGCATTGAAGAGAACTTAATGATGGTTGATCTACGGATATGATGCCTCCCACCTCTCATTACCCATCTTCTCTTTCCTTTTGGAAGGAGGGATGACATGACCTAGAAGGTTGCACTGGTCATACCAAATCGCTCCCACGACAGTCGGGCAGTACCGCAAGGGAGTACCGGAGCGTACCGGATTCATATCCGGCCAAGGACTGTTATTTCGACAACACTCCCCAACACCTTCGGGGAGTGATTTTGTTGTTAAAACAACAACAACAACATGGTTCTGTCTTAACTCTATGATCTTATTTTATAATTGAAAAAGTTATGTGTCTTGTTTTGACGCTTATTTAGATTAGGATCGGTTTCTCTTATGAGAAACCAACAGTAGTCGCCCATCATAGCGACATCCCAGAATCCTTGATACCGACTTTCAATCACTTTCATTTGCTGGTGAAACCTTTCGCCATGCTCGTCAGTTTCGTCGCCAAGATTTTGCGGGAAAAAATTTAAGTGGGAGTGTAAGAAATGAATTTTTAAAGATATATTTACTCCTGAAAGAAAATAAAAAAGTAAATTAGATAAATACATAAGTGACACATTAGTATATAATTTTCTTAGGCTGGATTTATCTTTCAATTCAGAACAGATTTTTTGTTTATATTTTTCCCGTTCTTGTTTGTTCGGAACTGGACGATGAATTCAGATTTATGGCTATATATTCTCATGTAAATTTATGTAAAATATAATTTATTATAATATGTTTTTTATTTACCCATTTCCGCATAGTTTTTGATTAAGTCGTTCACTATCATCTCGTAGTTAGGACTTTTGTGTTTGCCTAAAAAGGAAGTAACGACCTTTTCAAAAGAATCCCACGCTGCTGCCTCCACTGGTGACAATAGTTCTTTGAAATGGTTATTGGTCATCATTTTCCTTATTTGCGGTCCCACAAAAATGCCTTCCTTTATTTTTGCTTCTGAAATCTCTGGGAAGATTGTCTTCAAATGATGAAAAGCTTCGCCTTCTTTGTCCAAAGCCTTCACAAAGTTTTTGATAAGGCCGAGCTTGATGTGGAGCGGAGGTAGAATTATTTTTTCCTTCTTTATAAGTGGAGAGTATTTAATGTTATCTACCCCAACTTGAAACTCGATTCGCTCTGGCCAATCCTTTATGATGTAGTGGTCTTGACGAGCTCGGCTATCCCATTTGCATAGAAAGCAACAGTATTTTGTGTAGCCACTTTGTAGACCACATAGCATTCTTACGACTTTAAGATCGGCACATATTTTCCAATCATGTTCTTCGTATTTGATTAACGTGAGCAATTTTGGCATTATCTCATATGTTTCCTTTGTATTTACTGCGATAGCATGCGCGATCGGGATAGATTGCTTTTGGTTGCCAATATGCAATAATACGGCCTTTAAACTTAATTTATTGCCATCTATGAACAATCGCCACTCTTTTGAATCATATGGTTCACCAAATTGTTTGAATAGACCAGCAATGTCTTTGCAGTAACAAACACTGTCCTCCTTCGTATAGTACTTGGAAAATTCTTCGTGACGAGTTCTATAATATGTTACCTTAACATCGGATGAAACAAATTTAAATTGTTGCATTCGAGAGGCGTGTAGTTCGGCCTTTTCCTTTGACAATTCCAAATCCCTTATGCAATCATTGAGTTGTGCTTGTGACAAAGAATTTCTTTCGTTTTCCGTTTGAAATTCAGTACAACATGATGCCGCGTAATCAGATACTACTGTTGACAATGAAACTGGAGCCGGAACTAAAGTTAAATTTGATTCTGGCAATGTCGCTTCTGTTGAAATTAGTTCTGGTAATGACACTGTAGATACGCTCCCATAGGTTACTTTTCTGGACTTTCCAACCCCAAGTACTTTTGTATTTAGTACAAATATAGCGGTGACATGTCATAGCCCCAAGTGGCAAAATCCCAAGTAAAAAAAAAGACTGGGTGTCATAATCCCAAATAAAAATGAGACAAAATCCCAATTTTCGGTTTTTCACTAATAACTTTTCACAGAAACAAAATATTGATTTTCCCCCTTCGGATTATTGTTACGGAGGCCCGATCCACGTTTTTTATGTGCAGAACACCTTTCCGCGTAGGCGGCCTTCGGCCGCGCTTCAAAAAATAACCCTGGGCTACGTCATTCCAACTCCGGGTGTGTGAAATAGCCGTGGCTACCGCCACGGTGATGTCCTTCTAATTTTTCAGCTCAAAGGTGTCAAAAACCCATTGGGATTATGACACCCAGTCTACAGTGTCAAAGTCCCAAGTAAAAAAATTGGGATTATGACACTGCAGGGGGTGTGTCATAATCCCAATTTTTTTACTTGGGATTTTGTCATGGCACCTAAATTTCACACGTCGCCTAAATAGATAGTTTCAGAAATTAGTCAGCTATGCATTAAAAGGGAACAAATTCCGGAGGAATCAATTCGACTCGGCATGTGGTGCACACAGTGTTCGGTGTCCATGGTTTTTAGGCTCAAATCCAAAACACTTATAGAATGTAACTTTCAAAGGATTTGAAAACACACGTCTCATACTTTTAACAATAAATTGAACGTAGATGAAACAGAACATATCTGGATCATTTGTACACTCAAACTCTCGCGCCCTTTTATTCATTTTTTATTTTAAAGTAAATGACGGGTTATACACTGCAATTATAAACTGAACAGTATCCGGCGAGCCTTGCAGATATTATGAAGGAACAACGCCATGCGCTCTTATTTATACTTAGATGCAGTAAAAATTCAAGCCTACCTAAACAAAAAGGTTTCCTAGTTCTACAAAGAAAACACTACCTGCCTCAAAAATATGCTCTTGTTTAAAATGTACCTAGGTTTGAGAAAACGACACTAACAGCTTTTTGTATCTAATAACTTTTCGAAAATCTACCTGCTAACTAACTGATATACGAATACTAACACATATGTACCAGTAGGGTACTTAAGTATTAAATGGATATATTTACTTGAATGCTTATAACTTTTGTATTAGTTCATCGATTTTGTTCACTGATAGCTTATTTTTTTTGTAATAAAACAGAGCTTAGAGTGGGGAAAAAAAATCTGCAAAAAAAACAAAAAGTTTTCGAGATGCTTCCTCGCAAAGTACAAATTTTTTTAAATTTTTACAAAAAAAATGTAAAACATCCGTAATGATTGTTCAATATGTTTGAATCTGCAGGACCTAGCAAAAAGTGTTGCATGTACTGATTATAGTAAATTTTATAAGCTTTCAAATTTTTTAAACCGTTTTGGAAGTGCTCAGTTTGTTCTTGAGATATACACGATTAAGTGGAGCCATATTTTTTGTTTTTTGAAATAACGGTAAATCGTAAATATCTCAAAAACGGTACCATTCAAGTAAAAATAACCTTGATTTTCGGAATTAGGAGGTGATTTTACATAGGAATTTCACTATGGCGTCTCTGGTGCATTTTGGCTGTAAACCAGTGTTATGGCTTTTTTTACTCTCACTGCTTGCAGCGAACTTAAGCAATCGTAGCTACAATAAAAACACAAATTGCGTGCATATAGTCGAATTGAGTAACATGCAGTAATTGCGTTGAGCGTCTGCTTGTTTGTGTGAATATGTGTGTGCCACCCTACATTCACATGCATTGTTATAAGTATACGGTGACGCTCATATTTTTGTAGATGTGCTAGCTAAGTACAAAAATAGAGTAAAAGAGCAATATGTGGTCTGTTGATGCTCTCTAAGCATAAACGACTAAATGGTAAAGCGCCCAAGCAAAGATGGGTTTACATACAAAATTTATTTGAATTAAAAATGTTTTTAATACAATTTTTATTTAAACAAAAGTATATATTGTCCTATTCTGGCTAGATTATGATTTATTAAAATTTGAAAGAAAAAAATCGGGCCAGTGGATCGGCTGTATAGCTTTAACACAATTTCGAGTTTGAATTTTATATAACAGTAAGTATTGATTGGTCAGCCGGTGCTGAGCTACGCGGGGCTTGATGACACTCACTGGACGAGGCTTCAGGTCTGTCAGAACAACGCCCTCAGAACCGCCACTGGATGTCTTCTTATGTATCCTGAGCATCATCTCCACAATGAAGCAAAAATATGCGGCGTTAATGAGCACAGTGAGATATTGACCAGGCAATTCCTGTTCAACTGCACTAAGCCGCAGAATCCAAACAGGCACTTGGTCAACGAAATTTATTTGTTGCCCTGCATCTAATGGAATCGCGATTGGTCTGCAATCAACCATACCATACTCACTCCACTATTACCGTCTACAGTCGACAAGCTAATATTTTCCTACATATGCTCGTAATTAATTCTATGCTAGAATAAGACCTTTTCACAAAATTTTGAAAATGATTTTAAAAAAACATATATCGATTTTTTTCAATCTACTACAGTATGCCATAAAAAATGTTCTCGGAAAAGAATATTTACAAAATTGAAGCGAGTTTTTAGTTGTGTATATATATAGATAGATAGTATACATATATAGACTGCTCAGGCGGTTAGATGGCAATCTAATGAAATAAGAAGAATCGCAGATCGGTGTCCACTTGGTCTTTTCATCGGAGTGGTGGTCTTGCTCTGCTCCCAAGGGCGGGTGCCGATAAGAATACCTTCTAGGCTGGAGCATCTTCGTTCATTCGCACAACGTGGCCTAGCCATCGCAGCCGGTGTGTTTTGATCCGCTGAGCTATTTCGGCCTCTGCATAAAACTCGTACAACTCATCATTGAATGTTCTTCGGTACTCGTCGTCGCCAACGCGTAGAGGTCCACAAATCTTTCGAAGAACTTGTCTCTCGAATATTCCCAGTGCCGCTTCAGTGTTGTTAGTGTCCACGATTTTGCACCTTATAGAGTGTTATTTTCGTTCGTCGAGAGAGGTCTTTACTTGACAGTAGCATTTATTTGCAAGAGGCTTTCTTCGTTGGATTTCTAGGCTGACATTATTGTTAGTGTTAATGCTGGATCCCAGTTAACGAAGTCCTTTACTATCTCGAACTTTTTGCTGCCAGCAGTGGCGTGGATGCCAAGGCGCGAATATGCTGACTGTTTGCTTGATGACAGCATGTACGGGTACCCTCGTTTTACCCATGTTCACCACCAAACAGTTTTTTCCGCATAATTTTCTAGTTTGGAACCTACAGCGCGGTTGTTAAGGCCGATTATATCAATGTCGTCAGCATACGCAATATATATGTACACTAGCAGACCCGGCAGACGTTGTTCTGCCTGACCAGTGACTTCCCTAGAAATACATTTGCAACTATTTTTCTATTAATTTTTAACATTCCATTTATTGCAGTGCTTTAGTATATGCAATGTTTCCGGTTTTAAAGTATTTGGTATAAACAAATAAATTTGTTAGATGCCCAACTCAAAAGACGAATCTTTTGAACTCAATGGCTATGACACAAACCATTATGCGCTGCTGAGCAGATGTGTAGTTAGTATTTATTTAATTATATCCTATATCTACCACTTAACGCCACTATTATGATTTTATGGAAATCCTATAATACTCTGGATATGTACAAACGGCAATAACAAACAAAAAAAATTAAGTGCTTTGATTAAGATTTAAGAACGTTAAAATGTCACTAAAGAAAATACATTCAGGGATATAACGAATTGAAATATTACTTAGCTTGTGGTCTTAGAACTGCCCCCTTTTCCAAAAAATTTACAAATGTATGTATGTCGTACCCCACGAAGATTTTCACGTATTGGAAAAGTTTAAAACAGATCAACCATAAACTTTGGACATTATGTCACCAATTACGAAGAACTGAAAAAAAACTTGAGTCAAATCTGTCCAGCCGTTCTCATTTTTTTCCTATCATTTTTGAATTGATTAATATGAAATAAGAAATTAATAATATAATTATGTGATAATACTCACATGTATGTATATACATATTTTAATTAAATATTTTTGAACAATGAAGCAATTGTATAAAATACGAATAACGGGGTTTCACAAAATGCTTTCACTACAAAATATGTACATATATGGATTTGATTTTAACTTATCCCTCAGCAACACGAAAACGTACATACATATGTACATATGAATGTTAATTTTGTTTTTATTTAAAGCGTCATACATACATACATATGTATGTATGTACGAAGCGAAGTACCGCTACCGAGCGCTCGCTTAACTTAAATCGATTCATTTGGTTGACAGCGAACTAACACACAAACAGCTTTTTTTTAGAAAAGGTGCTCCTATTGTTTAAACAATTTTGGTTAAATAATATATGAATCAACTATTTTCTTTGATGCAGAACGAAAGTAAATATTTCAAAGTTTAACTTCAAGTAAGTTTCATTCTAATCGGTGGATCCGTTTATGATTTGTGGCTGTGTAAACAAAAAAACTTATGGTTTTTTACCGATTTCCAATCCCCCTTGAGATATAAGGTATCCTATCTTTCAAGTTGGATCAAACTGTAGATGCTGTGCAAATTTCATTAAAATCGGTTGAGTAGTTTAGGAGCTCACCCTGATTGAACATGTGACACGTGATTTTGATATATTAAGATATATACCTATACTGTGCATGTAAATGCCGTCATTTTTCATGTTTTCTTAAAAGGCTGTATCCCCGCCAATTTCTATAATATTTTTCCATAAACTATAATAATAATTTGAGACTTACTACATTGTTTATAGTTAATATTATACCACATAGGCAACTGAACACCCGTTTTGAATACGCCAGGGCTTGACCCCTGTTTTGTATTTTAAAGGTAAAATTTTCTAAAGAGCTTCGCATTGTATAAAATAATTGTTGAATTACTGTAATTTTTCAGGATCCACTAATTGTGATTGGGAAAAGCACTTTTCTAAAATAAAATGACAGTATGATGCTGCAACAACGAAAATAGCTAGTAGATATAATACAATAACTAGGTGGTTAAGCATAGTACTTAAAAAAAATGTGGTTACTAATAATTTGTTTAATACGCATATTGTCACATGCGAAGTGAATGAAAATTTTATCGAATTTCGCCGTCTCGAATTGCGGCATGCGACTATGTGGGGAATTAGTGACGAAAATGAACTTCTCGAATTGCCAGTAGCGAAAAACTTAGATTCGCTTCGCCAAATGTGTCAAAATTTGACGAATGCTTCTTTCATTCGCATTTGCGAAAAAGAAGCGACAAGTTTTGTGTTTATTCATATATTTTGATAGAAAAAAGTATTTTAACCGAACATAAAACAACATAAAAGTGAGTAAACAACTTTTGTGTGTGTTTTTTAATTAAATTAAATGATAGTTCCTCTAGGTCAATGTGGATATACGATGGCACGATAAAAAAGATGATTACTACTGACAAGCTCCGGGTCAACGTTCGGTGCAGATGCAGCATACTCCTCATAAGTAAGTGAAGTCCATTGTACAAGACTGCATGAGGGGCGAGTAGTGGGTAAACATTCTTTCAAATATATGTAAATCAATTTGTTTTTGAACCAAAGCCCGTATTTGTTTCATTAAATTCAAGCAAAAGTTCCACATTTGTTAAATGGATTTAATAAGATCTGGTATGATTTTTTGTAATGTTGCTGCAGTGGCAAAACCCAAACGTTTGAAGTAACGCAGGCGAACCACCATGTATTCATCCGCACCTTTTGCGCTATTGCCAATAGTTATATTCAAGTGGATGTGATTGCAAAACGTCTTCTACTATCATTAAATCATCATTGGTGCCACTGTGGGTTTTACGTTTCTTTGCACCACTATTTCCCACATTCGCTTCGCAATTGACAATATGCGTATAAATGTTTCAATATAGTAAAGTATTATTTATTTTCATAAACACCTATTTCATATCTGATGACTGAATTTGCAATAAAGCTATTTATAATTTAATTTTGCAATTTACGTGTACATTTCAATTGAAATACTGAATAGTATGTCAACTGGTATATTTCTAAGGCAGAAGTGGATAATTGCCATCTCGTACGACATGGCCGTGTTAAAAATACCAGTTCCTAATGTGGAAAAATTACGAAACTCGAACTAGTTCAGCCAGTTGGGCAAACTAGTATTTTCCTAGTACATATAAAACTAGTAGAATTGACTGCAGGAGTAATATACATTGCGAAAGTACAGTTAGGTCTGCCAATATAGATTTTCAGAATCACGATCCTGAAAAAGCCAAGGAAAATTGGTGGAATAAATCTAGTTTTATTTGCACCAAAATCTATAGATCTGCATAGCTTAAACTACTTTCAAAAATTATATCAAAACAGAACGAAAGAAAATTATATATGTGTATATAAATATAAATTTCATTGTGCTCCAATGTGTATTAAGTTGTTGTATACGCCCTATCTCAGAATTTGTTTGAAGATAACACCTTGTTTCAAAGTTGTTTGAAAAGCGCTCTATCTCAAAAAGAGTTTAAAAAACGTCATATCTGAACAAAATGTTTATACATATTCAGCTGAGATAGGGCTTTCTTCACCCACATTCGGAAATAGAGCGTGTTTGAACCAATTCTGAGATGAGGCGTTTTTTAAAAGTATTTTGAAATAGGGTGATCTTCCACTCAGCAGTCGATAATATTATAACCGTAAAAAGGCTCAAACGATCAAGGTTTAAATCGATGTTTTTTACAAAAATTTATGAGAACAGACTGTTAGTCTAAACGTTAGTTAGACCATAACTTGACAATATTACCTCTCGAGAGTACGTTGGTGGTTATAAGAACTTTTTCGAGGCCAGCTCTGAACCGATCCAGAACAGCTAACCTTTGCTCCACTGTTAAATCTCCTGAGAGAACTGCTACTGAATGCCCATCGGATGACATTTTTCCAGCAAGCCATCCTGCAGTCTTACGAGTCTAAACATATATAATTGAAAAAATAACTTACTATCTTTTAACATATTAATACATACATGACAAAATATTATAGCCTGGCCAATTGTTATTCCCGCGTAAATATTTTGAATAGCATTGTATTTATCTTCTTCATTTATGCATTTTACATAATATTGCTTAATGTTCTCAAGCGATTCTTGTTCTCTCATAAGTCTGGAAAGAAATTTTAATTAATGAAAATCTAAATTTATCTATTCTACGATGCAGCATTAAAATATGTGTAAAAACTTAAATAGATGGCAAGTTTTTCGTTAATAATACTGGGTGACAGTGAGAGACATAGCTAACGTGGCTGTTATAAGACATGGGGTTTCTGGTAGATTACCATTAAAAGACAAGGGACCATACAATATTTTGTGATATGCAAAAAGTCACACATGAGCTTTTATTTAAGTACATAACTTTTTAAAAATATTCAAAAAAGATAATTTTCCGATTTCGGACAACTTAAAAATTGTATGAAATGCCACAATTTTTTCTTATGTCAGATAATGTTTTTGAACGTTGCTCTGAACCTTTCTTGGTCAAATTATTCCAATTTTGGGGTCCAACCCGCCCAACAATCATACAAAAGTAAATTATAATACTTTTTGGTCAAATGTATCGTTTTGGAGCTCAAAAAGTTTAAAGTGCGAGCGAAACTGAGCACGCAGTTCGACATCTGGGATCGTTCCAAAAAAAGATTTTTTAATTCTAATTGTAATAAATGGAGCTTTTAGGCCGGCAAAATAAGGACACAAAACTACAGTTTTCTCTTTTCTTTCCTTGTTGTATCTTCCTCAGGGCGACTATATATTTAACATAAACATTTTTTTTCCACAAGTGTACATTCGGTTGCCTCATCCAAATGACATCGAAGTAGTGTAATTCATTGCATTGTGTATTTGAGTTGAATGCGCAAGCCTTACAGTGTCATTCGTGTTCTGTCTCTCTTCTCTATATCTAGTATTGTTGTGTTTTCGAAATCAGCTGTATTTGCCAAGTGTTGTGCGAGTACTGTTGTTGTTTTTCTATTTTTGGCATCAAGTCTGTGTACGTTAATTCTTACGATTAGTGGTACTAATGTATATTTGCATATAATATAATACATTATGTTTATGTTCTTTGTTAGCTTTGTTTTTTTTCGTGTAAATATAGTGTTTAAAGTTTTATTAGGTTTATGGTGTTGTTATATTGTTGTTCTGCATAATATTTCCCATTTCCAAGCACAGCTGTTCCACAGCAATGGTTAAAATAATAGATGACGTTAGACTTGCCTTTGACAAAAAGTACTTAACATTGCTCTGCCTACTGGATTTCTCGAAAGCCTTTGATTCTGTTGACCATGACTTGCTTTGCTTTAAATTGAAAACGTTTTTTGGCTTCAGTGCATCTGCAGTGCGACTGATAAAGAGTTACCTGACTGGCAGGTCCCAGCGTGTAAAGGTTGAAAACAAACTTTCTGCTATGCGTCCACTGTTATGTGGTGTACCCCAGGGTTCTATTCTAGGACCACTACTATTTAGTGTCTTTGTTAATGATGTGCTCTCCAAATGTAAATATGCTAGTATACATGCTTATGCGGATGACATTCAGTTATATTTGTCCAGTCCTCTCGATCAAAAAATCGACATGATAGCCAAGTTTAACGAGGATTTATCCTCTATCAATTCCTGGGCGGTACAAAATGGTCTACGCCTTAACGTCGATAAGTGTT
This sequence comes from Sphenella marginata, assembly GCA_951509765.1. Classification (NCBI taxonomy): domain Eukaryota; kingdom Metazoa; phylum Arthropoda; class Insecta; order Diptera; family Tephritidae; genus Sphenella; species Sphenella marginata. The sequence continues at coordinate 60,610,774 of OX608081.1, forward strand.
ATGTGTTACCTATTTGTAAGAAGCGTTCTGACGCCGCAGATGTCCCCCCTTTGTATATTGGAGATCGCGCTATCAAATCTGTCTCGAAGATTACCAACCTAGGTTTCGTTATAAATAGTGATCTTACGTGCGTGGACCATATAAGTTCCACTGTTGGCAAGGTATACTACAGTTTACGAAGTCTGCGAATGTCTGCCCAGTTTACTCCGGTTGGCATAAGGCGAAAGCTTGCCATACAGTTAATCATGCCCATCATTCTCTATGCAGCGCTAGTGTATAGCAAGCTGGACTCTCTGTCTGCGCATAAACTGGATGTTGCTTTCAACCACGTCACACGCTATGTGTTCGGGTTAAATAGATTTGAGCATATCTCATCATGGAGAACTCGGTTACTGGGTTGTGAACTCTCTGAGTACATTAAAGCCAGAAACTGCACTTTTCTCTACCACCTCATAACGGATGAGCAACCTAGTTACCTCTATGAAAAACTAATATTTCCAAGGTCAGTTCGATTGAGCGACTTGATAGTGCCACAATATAACTTTCTCTCCTCTACTAGGCTATTCTTCATCAATGCTATACGTTTATGGAATTCGATTCCTGTTACGGTTCGTAAGAGCCTGAACAAAAGCAATACTAAGACAGCTCTAATGAATTATTTTGGTAACACTGTGATATAATAAGTGTTTTCTCTAAGATGTGCTATCTAAAACCCAATATGTTCCTTATATTAATTTATTAGTTTATTTTCTTATGTTTATATTATGGCCCGTAGTCATGGTCGTTAACTACACTTAAGCTTGTTTGTATTATTGTGTTTTTGGCAATTTTTTTTCTTTTTTTGCCGTATTACTATTGTTGTAATAAAAAAGAATATACATTTCTTATTGTACTAATGCTTTAATAATAATAATAATAAATGAAAATTGGCCTGATGTGTAGGTGACGCCAGTGTATATTTTTTTTTTCTTTTTTACTGCCTTGTTCGGAGTTTCTCTTCGCATGGTTGATTTTGTTTGTTGTTGTAGCTCTCCAATCTTTTATTACACAGTAATACAGTGATTATTTACTTTTAAAACGACCTAGTAGAGATTGTTCACGTGGTATAATAATAAGCGAAACCACATTAAAAAAATTCCTTACACCCCCAAAATCTTTTTTTTAGGGTCAAAAACCCATTTTTTCAATTTTTTCGTGCTAAAAATGTTTATAAATACAGATTCTCAATCGATTTCAAAATTTTAAACGGTTTTGCATTAGTGAATGTTGACACTTTGGAAATATATGTGTGGTCATAAGCAATAATCGCCTAAGTCGAAAAGTATACTTCCGAGATAAATAGCTTTTATATAAAGAAGCGTTTTTGAAAAATGCTGAAAGGAGATATGGAAACAATTATATCGAACATCGAAGATCTTTGTAGGCAGAATGCTTTGGTTAAAAATTGTAATGCAACTTGCCTCTGTTTAAGAGATATTTATAAAAAAGAAATAAAAGTGCTTTTTACAAACGTAAAATATCGCATAGTAATGACTATGTTGACTAAGGTTTTTATTGTAAAGGAATTTTTTGCTTTTTACGTGGCATATATTGAATTAAGTACATTTAAATTTACAAACGCAATTATCAATAAAATCTTATCTTTACGTTGGCTCTTATAACAACTTTATTATTTGTGGCAAACTACAAAAATGCAATGTGCAAAAAAATATATTGTAATATTGTATCTGAAAAATTTCTTAAGTATACTTTGGCTCGTATAGTAAATGTGGTAGGGCTACCTAGCGAGTTAAGCTATAATAACTTTATTAATATCTAAATAACAAAACAAGTTAGGATTATAGGGATTTCGCGTAAATATAAAGTTTGATTAGTTGAATATGGTAGTATACATAACTCATTTCGTTCTTAAGTCGACTTAGGCGATTATTGCTTACGACCACAGATATATAGTGTTTTACTATTTGTAAAGGGTATGACGTGTTTTTTACGCGGGAAGTTAAATTTTGTGTCAAATTTTCCCCTTTTTCTGATTTCGCCTTAGTTTTTTTGGTACTAGTTATGAATGGGTGATAAGTTTTTTATATATATCATCGAAGCGCATTCACTACCTAAGAACTCCAGTTTATATTTTTTGAAAAGGGCTTCAAGTTTTCACGTTATCTCACATTTGCAGGGGCACCCCGCGTAAGTAAAAAAATTGGCTAACTGTAAGGGCCCCAATTATAATTTTAAACAATAAATAGTGATTTTTGTCAATGGTTTGATTCATAATATCTTGTTTCCATGAAACAATAATTTTGTATGACATGAGACACATTTTAAGCCATTTTAGAGCCAAAATGTATTGGATTATGTTGCATAACATGAAAACTTGGGGTCCTTCCAAAAAATAAAAATTGTCATATTTAAGTAGCCTGACTATAATATGTGTCAAAAAATTCCATTCATTGGGAATTAGTGCCAAAAAAAATGACGTCAAAATCGGAAAAATTAAATTATTAATTAAATTTTAAAATATTGTACATTTCGCGTGAAAAATAGGTTCCCCCCAAGAATACAGAAAACAAAAATTCAGAAACACATTTTTTCAGAAAACATTAGTCAGACCCCTTTTTTCAGAAAGCCAAAATTCAGAAGTCAAAACTCAGAAGTCAAAACTCAGAGGTCAAAATTCAGACATTAAAATTCAGAAATCAAAAATTCAGAAGTCAATATTGTGAAAGTATCCAGACGGCAGAAAAAACATTAAATTTTGCGCAAACTTTTATGTTTTTTCTACAGTCTGCGCAAACTTTAATGTTTTTTCTACCGTCTGGTTACTTTCTCAATTTTGACTTCTGAATTTTTACTTCTACATTCTTGTTTTCAGCCGTCTGATAGCTTTCTAAAAACGCATTGTTCATATTTAGTAGTCTCAGCAGTGCCGAGAGGCGCACTTAGGCCGACTGGCCCATTGTGATATAATATTTAGTAGTATAAGTTACGGTATTTTTTTCCTTTGGCACTCAACTACTAATAAATTAGCTAAAAACATGACCTCGGTATCAATGATCTCAAGTCGAAATTTAATTTTTTTGTTTTATATATTAGTGAATATTTACGAGCTCTAGGCCATATATATAAATTAAAACATCATTTTGTTTATTTAAAATATATATTTATCGATTTTTTTTATTTTTTTTATAAATGTCGATATTTCGACTTCATTCTGAAGTCATCTTCAGGACTGAAAAACAAATAAGAAACATTTAAAAACATAAAACATAACATATCTAGTTCACAAACAGCAATGATGACTTACACTCTTGAGTGCACCTGGTCGACTAATATTACAAAGTTAAAATTATTTAGGTATAAGTGGAAACGGCAAACAAAAAATATAAACAAATGAAAGAACAGTAATTGTAAACAAACTTTTACATAAACAACAATACATTAAAAAATGAACAGTAAGTGACAGCATGTTGTGGGGGGTTAATCTTTTAATGAGCGCCTGCAATTGTTGGTAATCAGTTGTCTATAAGCAGCAGCGCAACTCTCTGCAGCGTCGCTCTCTCGGTGTATTAATGATGTGTAGCATTTCTAATGTGTATCTTTTATTGTAATGCCTCTCTTGTTGAATTATTGCTACATTATCCATGTCGGAAGAGTGTCCGGTCATTCTGCAATGTTGTGTTAATGCTGTCTTGTTGTCATTAGGGTTGTCCCGATTTTTTATGTTCGATTTGTGAGCGGAAATCCTTGTCTTTAATTTTGATTTAGTGGTCCCCACATATACTTTACTGCATACGTGGGACCCGTCACCGTTGCATGGAATTTTGTATATTACGTCAGATTTCTCGTACTTTTCGATCTTGTGCTTAGTATTGCTGAAAATTTGTTGTATCGTGTTGTTGTATGTAAACGCTATTTCAAATTTCTCATGGTCATATATGTGGGAATTTTTTATCCTGTTAGATAATCCATGGACATAGGTGGATGTTTTATATAATTTTTTGTTATCGTACCTTTTTATGTTGATGTTGACTTTGGTAAAGTAATCACGTATATATCCTTTTATTAATTGTATCGGAAAGTCATTGTTCTTAAGTATAGTTGTAATAATGTCTATGTTTTCTTTATGGTATATTTCGTCGCTGATGGTGAGAACTCGTCTTATAAAGTTTTTCGCAGTATTAACTATAATTGACTTGCTGTGTTTCGAATAAAAATTAATCAATCTGCCCGACGCCGTGGGCTTTTTATACCAATCAAAGGTTAGTTGGTTGAATTTTCTTATTACCATAGTGTCCAAAAATGGTAACCGTCCGTCCTTTTCAATCTCATGTGTGAATTTAATAGATTTATTGTAGCTATTCAAGATTTTTAGCATATCTTCCACAGAATCTTTTTTGACAATGGCAAACAGATCATCGACGTATTTGGTCAGTAAGCGCGGTTTATTAGGTGAGTCCTCTTCGAATTTTTCTAACAAATCTTCCATCACAATGTCTGCTATAACAGGGGATGCTGGTGAACCCATTGGCATCCCTGAACGTTGTTCGTATACTTTCTTATTAAGCTTGAAATAGCGATTCTCCTTAATGCAAAAACGTACCACTTCCAGAAACAAGTTCTTGTTTTAGTGAAAAGTTATTAACAAAAAACCAAAAAATGACCCACGTCAAATCCCGATTTAGGGGCCCATCCATATTTTTTATGTGCAGAACACCTTTCCGCGTAGGCGGCCTTTGGCCGCGCTTCAAAAAATAACCCTGGGCTACGCCATTCCAACTCCGGGTGGTTGCCATAGCCGTGGCTACCGCCACGGTGTTGTCCTTCCGCGTGCCACGTTTCCCACTCTTTTCTCACAGGGTAATTTGTGATTACAACAACCACATGAAAATGACAGAAAATTCTGAACTTTAACTGCAAAAACAAAAAAATTAAATTTCGAGTTCGCAGAATTGATACCGAGGTCAAAACGCGTCTTTTGATATCCCTATCATATTTTTAGCTAATTTATTAGTAGTTGAACGAACAGGCCTTAACTGTCACAAAACTTCAGCAATTTTCAGCCGGAGGTGAACCATGTCGTAAACGCAAAAAGAAGTATAAAAATTTTGCGAATTTTTCATTAATTTTTCTGTTAAGTGATTTCTGAATTTTTCATTCTGATTTGTTGTTTCTAAAAAGTTTTTTCCGACTTTTTCATTCTGACTTTTTGTTTCTGAAAAATGTTTTCTGAATAAATGTTTCTGAAAAACAGAATTTCTGAATTTTTTCTTTCTGAATTTATGGGGGGGCACCGAAAAATATGTCATTCTCTTTTCAAATGAACAGAACACTATAGTTATTTCGAAAGGGCCATCATTTCTCTATCCAAAACCGTTGAGAATTTTGAAGTCGGCTAAAAATTCCTCAATTAATCACCCCTATTCTGCATTTCGACTTGGATCGAAAATTTCTCCGTTTGGTAACTTTGGCATTCTGAGTTCCAATTCCGCTAAGTTTGACTTCAAAACTTCCAATTCTGCTAATTCTGCACATCGATCGTAGTTCCGTTTTTCTACGTTGGAATTTTGTTAGATAATATTAGATTAATTTCCAAGATTTTTTGTTGAAATTCTTAAAATTTAAGTAAAACTCGTATGTAATAGTTGTAAAACGCTCGCTATATTTTATTTTTGTGCTCTAATGATGTTTTTTGATATGTTTGCAGGGTAATTGTTTTCGACCGGTGCCAAGTGCTAATATTTGTCCAAAAATGTAGGAAGGGGTATCAAAAGACGCGTTTCGATGCCAGGAATGTGAATCCGCCTACGGAGATCTAATATTTTTGGACTCGCATTAGCATCGGCACCGGTTGTAAACAATTACAAATTGGACTAGCATTCAAAACACCAGTCTAACAATATTACTAACGAAATTAAAACTAATGGCGTTGACTTTGCCATTATATCCAAACGTGCACCGGAGGCTACTCCACAGCACCCACTCATACTCGGTAAACTTCTTTGTCAGTTCCGGGGCGGCCAATGTCTTCCTCCAGCGAAAATTACTACCTTCGGTCAGACTTAACAATGACATGTCTAATGTTAAGCGCACTCTTCTAGCACTAACTCTATGGAAAATACCAGCTACCTACTGACGATGTGGTAACATCCACCAACAGTGTCCTCTTGCTTTTTGTTGGTCCTTCGTTGTCTGCTACTATAAGTCAATTGATCTATAAAATTTTATTCAATAATGCTCAAACATATACAATTAAGTTTATAAATCATAATAAAGTTTTGCTTTTATTTCACCAGTACTATTTTGTATAATTTGCTTTGTTTTGTTTCAATTTCACACATTCCAAGGCAAACAGCTGACTTCGAAAAACTCATAGCTCTTCCCGAAAACAATGCTGAAACAACCCAGAATGCAATCAAAACCATCCAGTATGTGTCCCGAAATAACTATCCCGAAAACATTGAAGGCATACCACCAAAATCCTTATTTTGTCTAGTAATGTTCCGAACTTACATCCAATCAACTCAGTGAATCTCAATTTACATAGAAATAAGCAAATTTTTCAAAACCCGAAGTATTCGAGACATCTGTTATTGAATATGAGAAAGATAAAAAAAAACAATATTTTCCTTCTTGTGCTTGCAGATCCCCGTCATTTATCAGGATTATGTTCTGCAATTCATTTTCAATCATATTCGTTTGCTTTAACCAGCAAATTAACATAGGTAGGTTTTACACGAAAATTCTTTCGTAAGTGAAGTACAGGACTTTTCTTCTTTTGAAGAAGGTGTGTTTGACTTCTATATCTACACTTCTAGGGTATATTGTAAATTCTGAGAATGAAGTCTCTGTATATGTGAATCTCGGAAATAGTACCAATAGCTATGTATAGTTCCAAGGCAAATTAAACAAGGTAGAATTGACAACTGAAATATTGTTTTTGTAGGCATTCTTACTTCAAAAAAGTATAAGCCAACGTATTTACCCTCACTGGCCCGGTCCCCTCATAAATTCAGAAAGCAAAAATTCATTACTTTCTGAATTTTTAGATCTGAATTTCACTTTCTGAATTTTTACTTTCTGAATGTTTAGATAGGAGATAACGGCTTTAAAATAAGGGAAAAACACGTTTCACGAAGCATTAGTTCATTTTTCTTTTGCTACTTCGCCAAAGAACGCTTATGCTGGTCTCAACTGTAGGGTCCATCTACCTCATTTTTAGCAAAATTCTTTTAAATTTATATGGATATCACTTTTGCTGTTGTTCCCCACTTTTTTCACATAAGTTAAGGTAGCACTGCTGCTATCTAACCTTTGCACTATGCCCAACTATGATTCTAACAATATAAAAATTACAGAGTTGAGAATTTGCTATTTCTACTCATGTTAAACGCAATAACGCGATCAATGAATAACAAAACGCAAATGCACGCAAAAATTGGAGAGTTGCTCAGCGCTCCAATATCACATGATCCCGTTTTACAAACGCATTTGCCTGTTACAACAGCAATAGCTCTATTGTTCTCTATTGTATATTCATGAATTATGACACCTTTTTACAAAGCTCTGACTCCCATCGATTTGAACTAATAATTAGTTAATACATGTTTTCAGAATGGAGTGCATTAAAAGTAATCATAACAAACACGATAATAAGGAAATCTTTAAATAAATCGCAAATAAAAAAGATTTATCACTGACTGAATCTTTTGAAACTCTTATACACAACGCAGCTCAAACATATAACAGTCGTACCCAACTACACTAGACCGTGACTGACTGTGGCCGTTTCGTCAGCGTTAAGATCTATGCGAAATACAAAAAAATATGGCACGCGCCAAATAAAACATTTTCATTCAATTTATGTAGTGAGTGCTGCTGAGCACTCACGACGACTACTACTGACTGACTTCTTTCGTTGTTCTTGGTTCTCGTGTCTACTTCATACAGGGATGTTACTCTTATGCTGCAAGGTTACCATCTTACACTCGGTCATCCCGATTGTCATCTGCCTCGGATGACTCTTCATCGTGATCATCTTCATTGTGCTCGACAAGGTGAGTGACTTTAATAGCGACTAAATCGGATAACTGATAAACATGTTCTCCTTTTCGTTTTCGACCATAGTTGGATTTGTACATCTCTTGTGCTCTTAGTATTTGTTTTCGGGCCTCCTGGCGGATTTGATTTCTTTCATCTTGTGCGACTACGAGCAACTCTTCTTGGAGTACTGCCAACAGCTCTATATCGATTCCTTTCGCATCTTAACACCGAACATTACTTCAAACGGTGTAAACTTTGTAGAAGAGTGAACGTGAGAGTTTATGGCGCGTTGCACTTGCGACGTATACTTATACCACTTGCCCGGCTCTTTTGCTGACATCTTTGCTAGGATAGAAATTATTACTCGGTTTACCCTCTCAATCTGCCCGTTGCCCCTTGGGACGCCCGTTGTTACCTCAACATGGTCAATTTTATTCTTTGCGCAGAACTCTTTAAAAAGTTTAGACGTATACGCTGTACCTTTATCGCTTATTATACGTAGCGGACTGCCGAAGATTGTTACCCACGACTCTAGGTGTCTTACAACTTCTTGTGCATCTGTGCTCTTGGTAGGGTATATCCAAGTATACTTGGAAAAACCATCGACGACTGCAAAAATATATTTGTAACTCTTTGATGTTGTATCCAAAGTACCCAAATGGTCGACATGAAGTGTAGAAAGGGGAATGTCACCCTTGTCAATACAATGCAAATAATCTTCTTTTTTACCCAGCTTAGGGTTGTGCATTATACATTCAACGCAATTTTGAATTACCTGCTGAACTTTCTTTTCAAGATGTGGAATGTAGTAGCTTTGTAGTATAGCGTGCATTGTCTTTTGGCAACCCATATGCCCAAATCTATGCGTCTCTTTAATTATTTCGTTCTCCATACTTTTTGGTATAACCAATACATCGTGCCCCTCAACTTGTTTATAAATCAGTTTGTTTTTTACTTTAAAATCATAATACGGCTTTTGCTTGAGAATTTCAGCTACAGCTGCCAGATGTGGATCTTGATTCTGAGCTCTCGCTATCTGAGCTAGAATTTCTGAGGTCACTGTCATCACAGGAAATTGACTTAAGCTATCGACGTGCTTCATTCTGTTGCCAGATCGATGCTCTACACGGTAGGAAAAATCTTGAAGATACATCAACCACTGAACTACTTCACGTGGTATATCTTTTTTTGCATTTGTCTGCTTAAACGCATTTGTCTGCTACTAAAGTAAAGTTTGTGCCCATCAGATAGTGTCGCCCAGAAACGCCTGAACATCTCGAATACTTTTTGGTATGGGAAAGTTTTTAACTGCTTTGGCCTTACTTTGCCCCGGCCAGACACGCCCATTCTCAACTTCGTGTCCTAAATTTCGTTTCGTTTCGTTTTTTTCGAAGAGATGTGACTCAGCAGGAAGATTCATAGCTGGTAACTCAGAAGATAATAATCAATTGAGTCCAGTTGGCAATGATCGCTTGGCAAAGAATTCGTTGAAAATTTATTTTCAAAACATATCAGGCATGAGGACTAAAGCCTCGGCTATTTATGCTGCTACTTCAAGTGGTGATTTTGACTTGATAGTGTTAGTTGAGACGTGGTTAAAGGCTGATTTTTTTGACAATGAATTTTTCAATAAAAAGATCTATAATGTCTTCCGTAAAGATCGTGACAGCTCTGGACAGGATTCTCTCCAGGAGGAGGAGTTTTAGTAGCGGCAAAAAAAGAGCTAAAGGTTTCCATGGTTCCTCTTTTCATTGCTGATAGCCTGCTAGATCAAATAATAATTTGTGTTAAAGGGAATTCGGATAGCCTATATATCAGTGTATCCTATATACCACCGAAAAGTTCCGATAAACTATATGCAGATCACGTTGATAACATATTGAATGTTTCGAGCACTAATTTGAATTCTCACCTTTGCGTTTTAGGTGACTTTAATTTAAGTAAAGTTATATGGAGTTATCTGCCAGGTGACAATACTCTCATACCAACAAATGTCAATTACACTAATGAAATGTATTTAGTTGATAGTTTCTACAGTTTACAACTTATCCAAATTAATAACTTTGTAAATTCATTGGGTAAAATCTTAGATCTTATATTTGTTAGCAATGATCTTAATTGTAATTTAATTAATTCTTTGTGTCCGTTATGCAGTACTGATAAGCATCATGTGCCACTGGTATCGGAACTCGAATTTTATGAGTTTGGACATATTTCACCTGCAAATGATGCTGGTTTCAATTATAGTAGGTGTGATTTTGCCCTGATAAATAATTTGATATCAAGCATTGATTGGAAATCTCTCTTTTGTGAACGTGATCTCGCTGACTGTTTTGAATTATTTAAAAGTAACATCTTGGAAATTGCAAGCAATAATATCCCTCGTTTCCCAACTAAGGTTTACAAGATACCCTGGTATACTAAAGGTTTAAAGAAACTTAAAAACTTACGAAATAAACATTATAAGCGGTTTAGAAAAACGGGATGCCCTCTGCAGAAGCAAGAATATTTAAAATATGTAAAAGAGTTTAATTGTCTCGATAAATTCTTATATAATCGTTATATTCATAATTTTGAAAGTAATATTAAATCAAACCCTAAATCGTTTTGGAACCTTATTCGTTCTAAGCAATCGACTTCGTCTGTTCCGTTATCTGTGTCCTATAAAGACAAAAATTCTTCATCAGCTAGAGAGAGTGCTAATTTTTTCGCAGAATTTTTTAAAGCAAACTTTGTCACCAATGATTCATGGATCGATGATGGTGATACGCTAAATAATATAACGTCTTGTTTTAACATATCATCATTAAATCTTGATATTGATGACATAATCCTAAGTATTCAGTCCATAAAAAACTCAAAGCAATGTGACTATCACCAAATTTCATCTTTTTTTCTCAAGCAATGTGTAAACTCTGTAGCAGAGCCTTTGTTGCACATATTTAATTTATCATTAAAGTCAGGATGCTTTTTAAATGAATGGAAAATTACTTTTATTCAGCCTATTCACAAGACTGGTAGCAAAATTGATGTTTGCAACTATCGTCCAATATCTAAAATTCCTGTTATTTCGAAACTTTTCGAGAAAACAATAATGGCTAGATTATCATTTATGGATAAACGCTTTATTTGCCCATATCAGCATGGTTTTGTTCCTTGACGTTCCACGGTGTCGAATCTTGCCGTTTTTTCCAATTATTGTATCTCGGCATTCACAGAGGGTTGTCAAGTCGACTGCATCTACACTGGCATATCTAAAGCCTTTGACAGAGTATCCCACAGTGCTGTTTTAGCTAAGTTACAAAAATTCGGTTTCTATTCCACATTTTTACAATGGATTCAATCCTCTTTATCTGACAGAGTTAATTTTGTTGTTTTAGATAATGAAAGATCATCCCCCTATGTGGCAACCTCCGGTGTACCTCAGGGTAGCATCCTTGGCCAGCTTTTCTTTATTCTTTTCATTAACGATGTAAGTGCTTGTTTTAAGCATTGCAGTTATCTTCTCTACGGTGATGACTTAAAAATCTTTTCTGCAATTAAGACTGAGTCTGACTCTCACATACTTCAATCCGAATTAAATAACTTTAATGAATGGTGTCGTAAAAACATGTTAACACTTAACGCTGATAAGTGTTATTCTATTACGTACGCTAAAGTGTGCAATAAATTGATTTCAACCTATTACGTGGCCGGTTTGCCACTACTGAGAGTATATAAAATGCGGGATTTAGGTATTGTATTTGACTCTTCATTTACTTTCACCGAACATCTCAATTTTATAATTCCTAAGGCATATTCATTATTGGCTTTTATTAAAAGAAATGGATCTGAATTTAAAGACCCATATACTAGAAAATTATTATACAATACATTTGTTCGTTCAAGGCTTGAATATGGTTCAATTATATTTAGTCCATATTATGAGGTGCACAATAAGAGCGTTGAACGCGTACAAAGAATATTCATGAAGTTTTGCTTGTCTGAATTACATTTTGTTATGCTGCTCCCCTCATATATTTCTCGATGTAAATTAATTAATCTGGATACCTTAGAGAATAGAAGGATAATCTCATCAATTTTATTTATTTATGATGTAGTAAATGGAAATATTGACTGCTCAGGGCTCCTAGAATCTTTGAACTTTTATGTGCCATCAAGGACCTTGCGTCAGCATAGCATGTTTGCAATTGAAAACTTTAAGTCTAATTATGCTTTGAATGGGCCAATCACACGTGCTCTAATTGTAATAAACTCATTAAATAATAATAATTGCATTGATTTTTCTGTATCTAGGCTTTGCTTAAGAAATTTGTTAACCTCTATCTTATATTAAATATTTATAACTTAAATTCTCTACAAATAACTACATATGTATGTATGAAAGGTTTTTGTTTAACCTAGCCTGTAAGATTCTTGTAAATCATAGACTGAATAAAGAAATATGAAATATGAAAAATGTAATTCTCCATTTCAAAAACTGACATTTCGACCATTTAATTTCTAAACCATACTGCTGGGCTTGCTTGAGCACCGTTTGCATATTGTGTAATCATTGTTCTGCTGTGTTACCAAAAATTACAATGTCATCGACATAAATTTCCATCATGCCTTCAGTTATTAATTTTTAAAAAATGTGGTTAACATATCGCACGAAAACAGCGGGCGAATTACAAAACCCAAACGGAGCCCTATTGAATTCGTAAAGACCTCCTTTTGTGACAAATGCCGTATATTTTTTGCATCGCTCCTCGACTTCACCGTAAAATATTTTGCAGCCTGCATTTTTTCAAGCACTTCTTCAACAATCGGTACTGGGAATTTATCTTTTATAACCATTGAATTTAGTTTACGAAATTCAACACATAGTCTGTAACAACTAGGCATGGGACTATTCGAATAAAAATTATTCGAATAAATAAAACTTTTATTCGGCGGGTACATTATTCGTTTATTCGAATAGTACTATTCGAATATTTTTGTTAATGGTGTTAAATGGTGCAAAAGAAGTTTTTTTAACCGAAAGCATTGAACGCCTCAAGGAGAACGTTACATTTAAAACAGTTTTAAAATCATATTCAAACAAACAATATTGGAAAAATGTCCCGAGTATTTAACATACATAAATTCGGATTCCTGTTCGGAAAAGGCGTATATGGACCAAATACGAGATGTTCTTATACATATCGCTTCCCGGGTTCAACAACGACGCAATTGTCAATTTTAAAGTTTCGAGATAACGCTGACAAAAGCTTTAAAAAGCAGTAATCTTTACTGTGTATCAATTTTATAATTGTATTACAAATAGTTTCCGCGATAGACGCTTACGAAGTTGTTCCAATCGTCCATAACGTATGCGCGTACAAATATTGAAACTTGCTTCACCAAAACTTTATATTTTAATATTTCGTCGTTGTTGAACCAGGGAAGCAATATATGTCTAAGCATTTAAAAAACGTACAGCCTATTTTTTCCACAGTGTTTACAGGAAATTTAACGCTCTAAAAAAGTGTTTATGCACTTTATTCATTTATGAATTGGTTAAAAAGATATTTAAGGTCAAACATGAACATTTAAAAACGGCTCTTTGTAAGAAAATAAAAACATTATTTGCACAAATTCATACATACAGGTACGAAAAACAGTACGTTTGCGTTAATAGCTGGATGTAGGTATTTTGAAAGAAAATATAAGGAATTTATTTACATTTTTGTCTACTAAATAGTAGGTGATTGGATACTTGCAGAATTTGGTCCACATACCCATATTTCTGACCAGGAATCCGAATTCTGTATGCCGGTTAGTGAACCGGTTCAACCCAGCCAAAAACTAAAAAGAAAAAAGCCTATTAAAATAAAAATTGTAAGGAAATGCCATTTTTAAGTGCTTTATAAAACTAACTTTAACTTTTATAAATAAGGTGATAAACGTATAAAAATAAAACGCTTTGTTATTGTCACTTATATGTAGGTAATATTTATTAATATATCGCTAAAAAGTTATAATAGCAATACAATACTGAAAATTATTATGTAATGATACATATTATTACTGAGATTAAATTCATTCGAATTTATCGAAAATTTACATTGTTTAGAAAAAAAATTATTTTTTGCTTTCGTCACACGTAGTGGTCAATTGATGAAATTAAATTAATATTAATAAAAATTATAGAATGTAAGCTGCAAACAGCTTTTTTAGCATTTAAGTTTATCATAAGAATTTCTTCTAACAAGTCTTCTTCTAAATTTACGATAAAGTAAAATTTAAAGTGTAAAATGCTCTTTCGACCGACCGGAGCATCCAATAAGTGATCACTGACCCAACAACTGGCCCTGCAAGGGAAAGGATGCATAAAAAATATTGTTTATTTAAAAAAAAAAGTAGCTATGGGGGTCAATTGATATTATCGTAGTGAACATAACACAGCATTTCTTTTTTTGGACGTCTTTATAAAGCAAACTAGTGAACCAATTTTCAAAATTTCTTTTCCATTGGACAGCTAATTGATTTAAATTTCATTTGATATATACCAAAATTTCAAAGCATAATTCGATAGTTCCGTCTCTAACTAGTGTAGGGTTCTTTATTCTAATTTTAAAATGTTCAACTAATTTATACTTTTAAGATTTATACTTTGAATTTGTATGAAGATCAGTTTTGTTCATTTTTATATTTCATTTGATTTGATATGTTTCAAAAAATTTGCATTATTGATAATAAGTTTACAAAATTATTGAAGGAATTTCATTCACTCTTTTGTGAGCCAGATTATTCAAAACCAGTAAAACATACAACAGTTCATAGACTCAATACTGAAGGAAATCTACCTTTTTCTAAACCAAGGCGCTTGAGACCCTATAAAATTTAAAGTAGCTAAAACGGAATTTGATTTTTTAGTAAAGACAGGCATATGTAGGCCCTCAAATTCATCTGTAGACACTGCATCTTGTACAAAAAAAAATAGAATAAAAAAATATTTTTAATTTGAAATGTTTTTAAAATGAACTAAAAACTGCAAAATAATTTCTCCTCTGCCTACATAGATTTTTCACCACGTAGAGCTTGTGCTGAACATTTATTAGTGGGAATTCTCAAAGGCATTACAGTACTTGGCAAGATTGATATGTATAAAAACATTGGCGCACGCCCAGAAAACTAAACGATGATGAAAATTTCAGGATTCTACCTCAACGGGAAGCTCGTTGAAAAACGAATTAATCGACACCGAAAACAGACCTTCGCATTTCTTAAATAGAGCGGCTCACGCGCAGCATTTGGAAATTGATTAAGTAACACACACGTAAAATATCAGCCAAATCGGTCCATAATTACGATTTTGAGTTTTTATTACAGCGATCTCAGCCTCACCTAGCGGAATTTTTTTTCCCCGAAATATTTCTTTTCATCGTAGTAATACATGTTCCGAATTCCATCCAAATCGGACCATAAATGCGAATTTTGGAAATATAGCGACCCACGCGCCACCTATCGTAATTTTTTTTTTTTCATAATATCGCATTGTCTTCGGGACCCTAGCTCAACAGGCAGTTGGTTTAAAATCGAATGCAAAAATCCGCGGACAGATACGACGAAAGCGACCTAATAAAAAACATTTTAAAAAAGAGCTAAATGATTGGCGTCCTTGTGGCGACTTTCGAAGATTAACAGCCTCATTCTCTTTGACGATAACGTGCCCAAAACGATCGTCGTTTGTGTGTTGGTAGCATGAATAGCAATACGATAGCCAAAACGATAGTCAGCACGATAACAGCTGACTCTTACGTAACGAAAGTGCTTAATCGGTAATCTGTTTGATGATTATCGTCTGACAATACGAAAACAAAGTGTCAAAATCAAACAAGAAGGGAATTGCTATCGTTGTTGAGCAGATGAAAGCCGCAAACAAAAGAAGTAAGTATTATTATTCAATTTTCCACTATTGTTGTTAATTATTGTTATTTATTTATTTTAAAAGATTCCAAAAAGAATCCTAGCACCCGGCAAATTTTGAACTGACGAGACTAGCACCAGTGTTTGGAGCCAGTAATATTGCCTTCGAGGAGGAATATGGCCTCAAAGAAGGGACGTGTTTAGCAGTTGCTTCCTAAAGGAAGTATTACCGCACATCAAAACTATGAAATAACTATTCACAGAAATAAATATTTAAAAATTATCTTATGAACTATTGATACCGATGGATTTTGATATCACATTACTCACATTACTCTATCTCTGCCGTTCCATTCTTAGCGCACCTTCCTCCGACAAAGCCAAAGCAACAGCTTGATACATTATTATAAACGAAATATTCCCGATTTATTAATAACAAAAAAACTATAAACCTTTTCACTAAGTCAAAACACAGGTGCCCAGAGTTGCAAAATTGACATTTGATTTCGTTTAGTTGGCGATAGACGTAAGCCTACACGATAATCGTCAACGTAACATTCATGCTACCAAAAGCACACGATATCGTCAGCGCGGGTATCGTTCGTTAAGCGTATCGTTCGTCAAAGAGAATGAGGCTGTAAATGTAGTTACAGTACCGGATCGTTACCCTTTGCCCCATGTTCATGATTTCAACATGAACCTCAAAAACAAAACAGTATTTTCAAAGTTAGATTTGGTAAGAGCCTATCATCAAATTCCAATGGCAGAAGAGGATATATATAAAACTGGTATGTATGAGTTTATTCGAATGCCGTTCGGACTTCGGAGCTCTTCGCAAACCTTTCAGCGTTTTATTAATGAAGTTTTTAATGGTTTGGACTTTGTATTTACATATGGCACTTGTTACGTTAAAGTGTAACAACTCAAAATTTCCAAATTTTAGTTTTTTGTAAGAAAATAATGTGCAGTGGTCATCTCTACCCACTGTAAAAATCGTTCAGTGATTTGTCTAGTATTTCGTTAAAAAACCGTTATGAATCTCTCTTCGTTTTCAGAATGACTTCTTTCGACTCAACTAAAGAGTTACATTTTTAGTTGTCTCCAAGTGTTTTATCAAATTGGTTCGTTAGTGTATCACATAAAGTGTAACATTTTGAATTGTGCCTATTTACAACAAATCATATTTATCAATTCCAGTGAGAATTTTCAGTTAAACAGAGACAACTCAAAATAATACCACTATGTATATAAAAAAATTTCAGGAAAAGAGTAATAACTCAAAAAATTTGTTATTTTCGTGCAAATACTAAATAAATAAAAATGAAACAACGGTTATATTATTTTTAATGATATTTTCGTGCAATTACATTGTTTTTTCTTTGTAATATATTATTAATATTTACGGAAACAGTTTTTCGTCTCTACTGAAAATGTTCAAATTTTGAATTGTTACACTTTAACGTAACAAGTGCGATATATTGATGATCTTTTAGTCTCAAGCGAAAACGAGGAACAACATTTAAAAGACCTACGAGTACTTTTTCAACGCCTTACAGACTACGGTTTAAATATAAAACCTAGCAAATGTAGTTTCTGTGTTACAAATGTAGATTTTTTAGGCCACAATATTTGTAAAGAAGGAATAAGACCATCAGATGAAAAAGTTTCAGCTATTCGCAATTTTGAACGCCATCGATATATACCAAAATTAGCAGAATTCACGACAGTTATCTATGATTTAATTAATATGGCAAATAAGAGAAGAGACAAAGTTTTGGATTGGGACGACACATCCAATAAAACCTACTATATTGATGCAGATCTTTCTTTAAATGTTGATGCATCCAACAGAGCCATTGGTGGAGTATTACATCAAACGTTCAATAATAAGTCAGAGCCAATTGCATTTTTTTCCAAAAAATTTTCTTCATCGGAAATTAAATATAGTGCATTTGATAGGGAATTGTTAGCAATTTATTTGAACATCAAGCACTTTCGCCATCTTCTAGAAGGCCGTCACTTTACAGTTTTTACTGATCATAAACGCAGCCCGAGACAAACGAGACATATGGAGTTCATTGCACAGTTTACAAATGATATTAGGTATATTAAAGGCCAGGAAAATGTTGTAGCCGACACATTAACTCATGCGTTCAAAGTAAATGCGATTAAAAATGCAGATATTAATTTTAAAATTTTACAAATTGAGCAACAACGAGACACTGAACTTGATAGACTTACATCAGATCAAAATTTTCTAAATCTTAAATTAATAAAAATTCCTGTTCTAAATTTTAATATTTGGTGTGAAGAGTCAGGAGAAAATTTTAGACCGTTCATACCAAATAGCTTAAGAAAAACAGTATTTGATATATTGCATGGAATTACACATCCAGGTACAAAAGCTACACGACGACTCATAGCATTCCCACGACAGCCGGTTATACGTACCGGAATGACTCGGGGTTTCCCCAACCAAGGGCTGTTATTTCGCTACCCCCCTGCCTAAACCGTCAGTTATCCCCCCCATAAAGTCATCCTCCGAGCAGCTCCTTGCAGCTGGACTGCTCAAGACTCTCTTGCTCCGGGCTGGTATTGAATCCAACCCCGGACCAAGAGAATGGATCTGCTGTATATGCTGGAAGAAAATCCATGTGAAACGTTCACATTCAGTACAATGCTCTAATTGTAATAGTTGGTTGCATCTACACCTGTGTGCGATATAATGGCAGTGAAATTAAATTCGATTTCGTTTGACGAAATAAGAAGAAGCTATATTTTTAATAATTTTCATTTAAAATATCGCACATTCCATAACAGAAACCACATAAAAAGAAATTTCAAAGTTTACACAAAATTCAGGAAAATTAATTAAACTTTAAAAGTTGTTCATCAAAATTTTCAAATTTTTTGCTCGAATTTCTAGAAAATATCTGAGTATGCAGTTTTGTAGACCAATCAATTTTAGTATAACATTGTGCAAGTTAGAAGTACCTCGAAATTTCCCCTGAATTTTGAGAATTTTTTTGTCAAGTATGTTGGGCATTTCTTTCCATACAAAATTCATTTTTTATCGTGCGTTGTGCAGATGCATCCGAAAAGGCATATTGGGCTGCGATATACATAAGATCAGAGCTGAACAACGGACAAGTAATCGTAAGGCTGTTGTGTGCCAAATCACGAGTAGCACCTTTAAAGCGGCAAACTCTTCCACGGCTGGAGCTCTGTGCATCAGTGTTGGAAGCTCAACTAAGCACAAGGATTAAGACGGATTTAAAGCTAATGTTCCTACGTACTAATGGACTGATTCACAAATAGTCCTGGCATGGATTAACTCACCTTCATCATCGTACCAAACATTTATAGCGAACCGAATAGCTACAATTCAGGAGCACACTATTGCTGAAAAGTGGCGGCACATAGGCACCAAAGACAACCCGGCCGACATATCAAGGGGATTACCGCCGGGGAAGCTTGAAAATTGCAGCCTATGGTTTTATGGGCCAAAAGTATGGCTTGGCGAAGAAGACACCTGGCCATCAAAATATTCCAAGGCAATGTCAACAATAGACGAAACTACTAACATGGAACGCAAGAAGCTGACATCAGTGCCTGCAACAAGTACCATTGTTCAGGAAAGCATGCTTCATAACATCCGACATAATGGCTCTTTCAACATATTATAAAGAGTTGTAGGATACATGTTAAGATTCATCAATCGGACCCGAAAACGATCACAGCAATCGGGCATTTCATTGACAGTGCTAGAACTAAAAGCCTCGCTTATGGTCATCGTTCGAACAACGCAGCAGTTAGACTTCCAGGACGAGCTGAAGCAGCTCAAAGAATTCAACGTGGTTGGCAAGAACAGCCCATATCGCAGCCTTTCTCCGTTTCGGGACAACGATGGCATCTTACGCGTAGGAGGTAAGTGATTTAACGACTGCGAAATTCATAGGCGCATTAAAGCGGTTCATAAGCCGAAGAGGACATTGCCTAAATTTATATTGTGACAACGCAACAAATTTCGTAGGGGCAAGAAACCAGCTTGCTAACCTCAACGATGCGGTGCATGACGACTCTGTACGTGAATCCATCATAAATCAATGTGCCACAAAGGGAACCACATTTCATTTCATTCCACCTAGAAGTCCACATTTTGGTAGACTATGGGAAGCAGCCGTAAAATCGGCAAAGCATCTCCTAGTCAGAAGCACCTCGACAGCATCACTGACTTATGAAGATTTGGACACGGTTGTCATAGAGGTGGAAGGCATCCTTAATTCCAGGCCCATCAGCCCAATGTCCGAGGACCCCAACGATCTTGCAGCTCTAACTCCAGGCCATTTTCTCATAGGAGAACCCATTAATGCACAATTAGACACAAATTCTGAAACACAAAAAATGAGCCTACTAACCAGATGGAAATTAGTCTGCCACCTCAAGCAGGCCTTTTGGAAGCGATGGTCAAGCGAATATTTGACTGAGCTTCAGTCACGGCACAAATGGAAGATGTAGCAGCAAAATTTCAAAATAGGTGACATGGTGTTAGTAAAAGAAGACAGCTCACCAGTACTAGGGCGAGTCGTCAATGTATACAAAGGAAAAGACGATGTGGTGCGGGTGGCAGATGTGAAATCCGCAACTGGTATTTGTAGGAGGCCAATTCGTCGGCTATCTGCCCTACCTATTGAGACAAATAGTGAGTCAGAAGAAAAAACATCCCGTACTAATTACAGCTTGAAAAAAACAAATTTTAAATATTTCAGCAATTTGACACGCACAAAATTGTTAGAAAAAGCAAATTCTAAAAATGAGGCTGTGTCATGTACCCTTACGCAAATTTTCATCAAAACGTGAGACGGCCGGATTTTAAATGTGCCTTCCATCTTATGAGAAAGCTTAATACATGCATATTTTCATACCCATTTTCCCCCATTAATGAACAATTTTTCAATGATTTATGGATAGCATTAAACACTTCAAGGAAAGAGGTACATATTTTTAAGTTTTCGAGCCGAAATTCCTCATAGTTCAAGAGATATGACGTTTTGAGTTTTATCATGAGCAATAAAAATAAAAATCAAGCTATAATTATTATTTCTGAGTAAAAAAAATAAAAATCACAAGATAATTATTATGCGTGAGCGAAAATTTTAAAAATCAAAAATAATAATTATGTTTGAGGAAAATTTATAAAAATCAAAGGTAATGATTATTCTTGAAGAAAAAGATAAAAATCGATGATAATGATTATGATTGAAGGAAAATTTATAAAAATCATGGATAATGATTACGGCTGAGGAAAATAATAAAAATCAAGAGATAATTATTATGATTGAGTAAAATCGATTGAAATCAAATATAATAATTATCCGCGATCAAAAATATTTAAATCGAGATATAATTATTATTCATGATCTAAATAATTTAAATCAAAGTTTAATAATTACCGCCAATCGAAAAGATAAAACTCTACAAATAATAATTATTCCTCAATCAAAAAAATATTTATCAAACAATAATAATTAAATGCTGATTTTTATTATTTAACTCATAATGATTACCGTCCCTGGTTGATGAAAAAACAGTGATTGCAATTTTTAGGAAAATTTATGTTTCAGGAATGCATTTTTCAGCCGAACCGAACCATATTTTTTTAGCGGGTTTCGGTTCGGTTCATACATCTAAAAAAAAAAGTTCGTTTCGTAGTTCGATTCAAAGACTGAAAACCCGCTGTGGTTCGGTTTAAAAACAGGTTCGGTTCAAAACCGGTTTGCATCCCTGCTTCTAACATTTTAGGTGGTTTAAATGGTTTCATAGTTCCTTTGGTTTACATATTGGCGTGTAACAAAAAGCAAGAAACTTATAGCTTTATTCTAAAGGCCTTATTAGGGCAAGGAATTTGCATAAAACCCAGACATGTGATGTTGGATTTTGAGAAGGCGGCTATAAATGCAGTGGCTTTGTTCCAGTGGAAAAAGTACTCGAAGCGTTCGGTTTGAAATCAGAAATTGACTTTTTCGTAGCTAATGAAGAAAATGTATATAATTCTGAGATACAAAATTTGTTGAGCTATTTCGAGGTAACCTACATTGGATCACCACTTCACGAAACACGTCGAAAGAAGGCATTATATCCCATCGAATTATGGAATATGTACAACATTACCAAATCGGGTGAGTCCCGAACAAATAATTCCATCGAAGGTTGGCACAACGTCATTCGAAGTGCGTTCGGGATACACCCTAATATATTCTGTTTTATAAGTAAAATAAAAAACGAACAGGCAATAACAGAAACAAAAGTACAGCAAGTTTTAGCTGGAGGTGAACAATGTCGAAAGCGCAAGAAGAAATAAAGGGGTTTCGACCAATTCTTGTTTAATATTGTAAACTCATTTGAAGACGGCACTCGCGAAAACGATATAGTTAATTACATGCTCGCCATTGCACATAATTTAAAATTCTAATTCATAACTGTAATTTTTTATGTCTTTATATGTACATATATTATGAATTTGCACTTTTTGAATTTTTACGTTCTGAAAAAAAAAGTTTCTGAAAACAAAATTCTGAAAAACTGTGTTTCTGAATATTTGGTTTCTGGAAAAAGTTTCCTGAATTTTTCCTTCTGAAAAAATTTTTCCGAAAAATTGTATTTCTGAAAATTTTCTGTCTGAATTTATGGGGGGCACCTACTGGCCCACGTACAATATTTGGGCCCCATACAATTTTTGTATTAAAAAGTTAAACCGCATTTGCAAAAGTCAAAAAATTATTAATATAGTTATTTATAAACTATCTAAAAAGCTAATACAACTCAAAATGTTCTGTTCTACAATTATATTTCAAAGTTAATTAACTTTACTTTTGGCGTTGCTCAGGGTAGTCATTTGAATTTATTGCTCTTCACTGTTTTTATAAATGACTTACCACTAATTCTGCCTTATTTTCGAGCTGTAATGTATGCTGGCGATCTAAAACTTTACCTTCTAACTTATCTCGCATGAATATTTTCCAGTTTACCCCGATGTAAAGTAATTTTACTTGTTCTTAACTGCTCTAACGTGTCGATTCTGAGCATAACCGGAAATTTTGTACCCTGAAGATTATCTAACCAAAAATCGTAACCGTTGGCAACGCGGTTTACGCGCATGGTAACGATGTCAAAAACAAACAATGCGCAAAAGAGAATAAAATACAAACGCGAACAAAACTTCGCTTAAAAAAGTGCGTACATTGTTTATTAATTCTTGCGAAAAAATTCTTGTCCACAAAAATATTTACAAAACACGTGCAATTTTTCGTGGTTACGAGACGTTACCACCTCTTTCGGTGGTTACGAAATTGAACTGCAACTTAAGCCGGCAGAATATCAAAAGAGTGTAAAAGTTTCCAAGTTATTTGTTTGCCGGTAAAATGAATGTTGTTATCACTCTAGAATCGACCCGTAAATGTAAGTTTATGACAATGCTAATAATGCAATTTAGAGTAGTTTTTGTCAAAAAGGTAACATTTTTTGCTGTATTTAATAGAGCCAAAAATTTGCCAAATTCAAAATAATTGCTAATAAGCAAACGGATGTGTTAGTATGAACTGGAAAATAAGAAACTGTTTTTGATCTACCTATCACTTCTCGATCTTTCTCCCAGTTCGATCACTCACTGTTATACATTTTTGGGGAATTTTCGGTGTTTATGATAAGTTTTTTAAGGTAAGATATTTTTTTATAAATATGTTAGTACATTGCTAACACAAGCCGAAACCAAAAAGGCTTTGAGGCTTGCGAATTTCGTTGAGGAGCTTGACGTATATGTATAGAATTTTTTTATTCAGCCCAAATCCACAATGGATAGACCCATTTTTTAATTAAGGTTGATTACTTTACCCCACTTAGGAAGTGTGCACTTTTTAAGGATATTTGCTTTGACTTTTTTCTTCGATCAAGCAAAAACAAGTACCGAAATACCGTTCTTGCTTTCCCTAACAAAAAATGTCGTTGTATTTTATCGAATGCTCGATAGAAACTGTTCGACACCACTTTTGCTCTCGTTTTTCTTTATCTCAGCAGTCAATCGCAACAAAATGTAAGTAAAAAATGTTTTTATTTTAAATTTTAAATATTGTATTAATACATTTTACATATATGTATATTTAGGAGTCAAAAACTAATTCTACTCATCATAAGCTTATGCTAGAATTCATGGAAAAACACAATGCGTTTGCTAGAAATAGCTTGCAAAATGTTTCGAATGACCACGCAAAGAAGAAACAAATATGGACCAAACTAACGGACCTCCCGTTAGGCCAACAAAGGGATGGCAGAAAGTGCGTAGTTACTCTTACAATTAAGTTAATGATATTCTCCTCTGTTGTAACATGTCCTTGTAATATTTCTTTGTAGGTATGGATTGATCACAAATATAATGCTAAAAGAAAGCTAAGTAAACGGATGGAAAGCATAAGGGAAAACTGGTGGTGGGCCATATGATGCTGTTCAATTAAACGTATTTGAAGAACGCGTAATTGCTGCAGCTAAAATACACGAACACCTAATGGGCGTTCCTAATACGACGTCACATGGCAGCAATGCAGAACGCCCGTGTACTTTTACAACTGCTCGTGAGCCGGACGAATCGTTTATAAGTGAATGCTTTAGGGCAATAACAAACGACGAAGAATCACTGAGTAACGATGAAAATAAAACTCCAAGCAAGACTGAGTCACAATTTAAAACCGTGAGTGATGTAGAAAGTGGCGCCGAGCGACCACCAACTCCGAAAGTTAAAAGGTGTGTTGATCCCAAACTGGAAATAATTGAAAACCAAAATAAATTTGAAACCCAAATACTAAAGCTGATTAAGGAAAGTAACGAGATTGGACAGAGAAAGGTCCAGTTGCTAGATCAGCAAATTGCCACAAACAATCACTATAAGAGAATGACATTACAAGTATTAAGAGTTAGATATAGAAAATCTTAAATGTGAAATCGATTTGTTGAAACCAGAAACGCAAAACAAATGAATTTATGGGAGAAAATGCGGAAAAAGGCATATTCGACGTATTTAAATCGCTCCGAAAAAAATGTTATCGATCCCAGGGTTTGTGGGCTCCGTCGATAGATGGACCCAAAACAAGTTTGTTTTTGTCTCGGGGCGTACAAGCAGACGCCCTTTGAAGCGCGTGCGGGGATCTCTCGTGTTTTTGTGTGACACGGAGGGGACACGTGTTTTTACAAATTTAACAACAAATCATATAAAGTTTTGCGCCTTTTTTTGGGAACATTATCGGAATGACACAAAAGGGAAAGAAAATGGAACAACAAAACAACAGTAATATAATTCTTTTTTTATTGTTTTCATAGGTTCATTTTGATGGAAAAATGAAAAATTACTGAAAGTCCAAAATCTTCAAATTTTCAGGTTAGGCTTCAGAAAATATTTTGGAAACTGTTTGATCATTAATCCAATAAATGTTGCGTGTGGACAATCTTTGGGACTCTGGAAAAAATAAAACAGCAGTGGTATTGGTACATTTCTTCTCAAGATCAAGAAAATCATAAAAAAGGAAGTGTACCTGCCGCTCTTTCTTGTAATTGCCGGTGCATCTTTAAGAATATTCAATGGATTTCTTGCTTGCAGATTTCCTTTTCTTGCTTGGTGGTTGAATGTCTGCTGTTCAAAGGCCTATGTTGGAACTTTTTGGCATAATCGGAGCAGGCATTTCATCGATTGAGTGTTGACGATGCACTAAATTTGATTTGAAATCCAGTTTACCGAGACTGAAGTGATTACAAATAGAACCGGGTGAACAATTAAAGCAGCTGGCACAATTGAAATGAAGAATGCTGGGATAGTTTCGACTTCAGGTCCATTGATGTACTTTCATTGTACCGACAAATTGCTTCAACTTTAGTGGCGCCAGGATTTGAGCTATTTCCGTAATTTTATCTTGAGTGCCCAAGTTTTTTTAAGATGGCTCCCACGCCGTCGCAAGGACTCTTACCGTGGCCCGCTTCGCTGAAGTTGTATGTCATGTTGTCAACCTTCGGAAGCAAACTTGTGAAATACTGGGATAGTAGATAAAAGAACGCCTTGTTCCGGTATTGAGTGATCGGTCCATCCGAAACAAAGTGAATCGTCGTGACTGATTATAATATTGATGTGAAAAATGTGAACGCTTCCCTCAAATTATTTCGGAATCCTTCAAATTTTTTTTTTAAATGTTGTATGTATGTATATTAGGGTGGGTCAATTTGTATGGAGCAAAAAAAATGCACCAAGCGGTTATCAAAATCGTAAACTACGATGAATTCTAAGAAAATTTGCCCAAGAAACCATGAGTCTAAAATCAAAATGGAGCTTCCGGTTTTTAACGAGAAACTTTTTTTTTTTTGTTTTTTTGATAATATACGAAAGTTTCTCGTTAAAAACCGGAAGCTCGATTTTCATTTTTTTTTTGATAATATACGAAAGTTTCTCGTTAAAAACCGAAAGCTCGATTTTCATTTTAGAGCCATGGTTTCTTCGGCAAATTTTCTTAGAATTCATCGTAGTTTACGATTTTGATAACCGCTTTGTCAAGAAAAAAATTGACCCACTCTAATGGCTTTGTCAAGAAAAAAATTCACCCACTCTAATGTATATATATCATTGATATGAATTAACTACTTAGCATACAATGCAATGCTTTAACATACACATTTACATATATAACTCGCGTTTCCGATAACTTTGTAATCACCTTGCCACGGAGGGGACAATTTGACTTGTACTGCCCTTCCTGAATGCAGTAAGCATCCAAAAATGTTTTCCGCCAGGTTTTCAGGTTTCTAATGCTGATCCAAAATGATGACCTTTTTTAGATAATTTTGATTTGGCGACTAATGCGGGACAGCCACGGAGGGGCCGCGTCACAATATGCGTTCGAGCTTCGACTGGAAAACTCGGTGGAAACTTCAGCGGTGTATTAGAATCGGGCACGCCAACTGAATTTTTGAATTGTCTTAGGCCAACGAAAAGTCCTTGCCAGTACAGGGAGTCACAAATTGTCATTTTAATGCCCCGCCACCGTTATAGACCAATGCTTTTTGCTTTTCGTTCGAAGTCGAGGACACACTTCAAGCATGGGGATATCGCGTATTATAACATTATCTAATGTTTAACGTAGCGCGAATTGTAGTTTGAATCCCCGTGAAAGGTTCCTGATAGTTCACAGATGCATAGGTGGAATCGTTCTCAAATTTCCGGTTCATGAATTTCGAATTTCGTGTTTGGAACATGCCACGGAGGGGACATTTGAGGTAGTTTTCGGTTGTCAGCCTGTTGCTGGGACTATATGATACCATTTTCGATGTGGGAAAATGTTTATTGCACACATATTCAACGACTGTCGCATTTATTTTGTCTTAATTTGCAATAAGGTAAATGTCCATAATTTCGTGGTAGTACGTTATTTCGTGGTATTTCGATATTTTCTTTCAAACAAGGAATTTGGCGAGTTTTTTTTAAAACTGAAAATTTCATGATAAAGATTAACTTTTCGGGTGTAATAATGGATATTTTGCAAATTTTTCAAAATTAAACCTATTAAATAACAAGCATTATAAAGTTGGAAGCTCATAAAATGAGCCTTTTGTAGGGAGGCCTCTTAAGGAAACTGTTAAGGAGACCAGTAGATTTTGTTAAGCCTGTAAAAATTGTATCTTTAAATTATTTTTTTTGATGATAATTTTTTTGGTTTTATTTAACATTTCTTAAACGTTTTTAGTACTGCAAAACTTATTTCAATAACTTTGCATTTACATTTTATTTAATATTTAAATACCACGAATTTAGGGACTTTATGTTTTCCTTATTTTCTTTCACATTTCATAGGATACCCTATTATTTTAAGTATTTTAATTATTAAATAGACCCCTGAGGAAGATTTTGACGTAATTTCGTGGTACACTTTTATTAACCCATTCGTCAATATTTTAATCGAAAAGCTCTGCGAAGCACAACATTTTAACGAAATAATGGCATTATAGAACTTTTGTTTATTCAATAAATTTTGATTTAATTTAAAAAAATATGTCAAGATTTATACTTTTTTGCTTTTGTTATGAATGAATAGCGATAATAAACAAAAAAATTTAAATATAAAACTCATATTACCGCTTAAAGCGATACCACGAAATTACCTACATCAATTTTATCGCATGCCCCTAATTTCGTGGTTTACTGCGCATTTAGATACATTGTTAACAAGAAACCAAAAAATTAAAAAAAAAGAATAAAAAACCAAATTAAATTTAAAAAAAATAAAAATTAAAAAAATACAAATAAATTAAAAATATACCAAAAAAATTAAAAAAAAAAACATTTTTTGAAATAATAAAAAATAATAAGCTACATCAATTATTGAACTAATTTTTTTTATTGTTTATTTTTGTTTTAAAACTATTTTTTTTAATTATTTATTTTGTTTAAAAATAAAAAAAACTTAAAAGACCAAAAAAACACAAAAATTAAAAAAAAAATTTTTAGTAATAATAAATAAAAGAAATTTTGAGAAAAGTAACAAATTACATCAGTTAAATAAATTTTTTTCATTGGTTTTTTTTTTTTATTTTTTCAATCGCAATCAATTACTAATTGCCTTTTCTCAAAAACCAATTGAAGTAATCATTAACAATTAAAAAATCCGTCTAATCAATTGATTACTAAGTACTAAACAAATTAATACTTACTTGGTCTTAAAACGCTTTCTTTTCATAAATACAATAACAATAAAAAAATTATTTAAAATTTAAAATTTTTGAACATAAATTTTAATAAATAAATTTTAGGAATTTGCGTTTAAAATAACTTTCATTTTCCATAAAATTAGAGTTTAACCAAATACCACGAAATTAGGGACACTTTACCACGAAGTTAGGTACGTCAGAAAATTTTTGC
The DNA here is from genome assembly GCA_951509765.1 of Sphenella marginata. Classification (NCBI taxonomy): domain Eukaryota; kingdom Metazoa; phylum Arthropoda; class Insecta; order Diptera; family Tephritidae; genus Sphenella; species Sphenella marginata. The sequence goes on from OX608081.1 coordinate 60,639,650, forward strand.
CACGAAATTAGGGACATTTGAGGTACTCACACATTTTTATTTATATAAAATAAAACATTTGTTAGTTTTGTTTGAAATTAAATGGAAAGCTATCTTAATAGATCAACTCAATGGGAAAAATTTACTTTTTAATTTTCCTTCATCCGTTTTTACGCAAGAGAGGTAGAAAGTCAGAAAATTCCTTAGTACCACGAAATTATGGACATTTACCTTATTAGTCCAAATATTGGATGTGGACACGTATATGCCCTTTTCCGCGTTTTTGCCCTTATAAGGGAACTCCGTGATAAAAATGAAGTACAATATTTATGTTTTATGTACATACATATTTATGTTATTTATTTAGGTACTAACTATGAGGTAATAAAACTGAGTTTATTATATTGCAGATTGGAAAAGATGATCTTTTATTCTACTTATACTTCTTTCTGATTCTCGGCTACCCCTTTCCGGAGGTGAAGAATCTAACCCCTCCTCTTGTAATGAAGTGACACTTTCATTACTGCTTTGCAAAGGAATATTTCGGCTTATGCACAGATTGTGAAGAGCTGCACATACATTCGGAATTTTCGCAACTACTGTTGGATTATACCTTGGTTTCCTGTCGTCTGAAAATATTCTCCAGCGGCCTAAAGTACACGTTGTGCATACAATTTATATTTTTAGAACTTATTCGTTGAATATGTAAACACCTATGGTTCGTTCAACAATGCTCCGGGCTTTACTATGAATTGAAGATACATTTGCCAGCGTCAGCTTCATTTTCTCTCAAGCGGTAAGGGGTTGTTGTTGTTGTTTTAGCACTACGTTGCCCTGCCTAGGTAGTCAGTATCACCCTTACAAAATATTGTCATCAAACTCTTCTAACGGAAGTCCTAGAAACCTAGCGGCTTCAACAGGGGAGGACCAGAGGGATATGGGTGTTAGAAGAGTAGGCTCGGTTGAGCAGACAACAAGATGGTTTGTATTATGGGGGGACAAGCCGAATGCCGGACAAACATTAGGCAAGTCGGGGTTCAGTCTGGATAGGTAAGAGTTTAACCTATTACAATATCCAGACCGGAGTTGAGCCAGCATCACCCTAGTCTCCCTAGGCAGCTCGCGCTCCTCTTCGGCAACGGGTGGTGTTGTTGCCTGAAGAACGGCGTTCACCGGGAGAGCCAACATAGGAATTTACCGAATTCGTGTGGATGAGGGTGAGGGCCTGTCGGTGCACCTTAGGATCAAACGGCGAGGAAATCAGGTGCCGGATCTCATCGTAGTGTTTGCGTAGATGACGGTACGAAGGGCGGTGTTTTGGCAGACCTGTAGCCTCGTCCAGTGTGTGTCAGCTAGCCCCGGCGACCATATTGGCGTCGCGTAGCTCAGTACCGGCTGGCCAATTGCTTTATATGTAGCTAGTAACGTTTCTTTGTCTTTACCCCAAGTGCTGCCAGCTAGGGACTTGAGGATTTTGTTACGGCTTTGGACTTTATTGGCAATTGCGGTTAAATGAGCACTGTATTTGAACATGTTATCAAACGTCACCCCTAAGATTTTGGGGTGTGAGACAGTTGGTAGCTTGACACTATCAACGTAGACGTCTAATTCCATGTTAACTTGCGTTGGCCACGTCGTGAATAGGGTGGCCGAGGACTTATTCGGTGACAATGCCAGGTTTCTCCCGGCGAAGAATTCGGACACGGCTGGGAGGTATGAGTTAATACGAGAGCAGAGTTCTTGAAAGGAGGGGCCTGTTGCCAGAATCGTACAATCGTCGGCGTAAGAGATATATAATAGTTAAACAGAAACGGGGATAGGACACCACCCTGTGGCACCCCTTGTTTAACTATTCTGGGTTTTGATCTGGCGGCTCTGAACTCAACCGACGATTGACGACCACTCAGATAGTTGGCAGTCCAACGTTTAAGACAGGGAGGAAGGGACGAGTCTTCAAGGTCTTTCATTAGTTGCGCATGGTTGACCGTGTCAAAAGCTTTGGCCAGGTCAAGCGCAACTAGCACTGTCCTGTGGTTTGGACGCTTTTGGTTTAATCCGTCCCCTATCTGAGTGGTTATGGCGTTCAGCGCGGTGGTGGTGCTGTGATTTTTGCGAAATCCCTGCTGATGCTCGGCGAGCCGCAGGTTTGCGGTGAAGTACGGCAACAAGATAGATTCCAACACCTTCACTACTGGCGAGAGGAGAGATATCGGGCGATATGACTCCCCTACGGCAGCTGGCTTGCTAGGCTTTAGTAGTGGGACCACCTTTGCTTGTCTCCATCTTTCAGGAATAACAAAGGTGGACAGGGAAAGGTTGAAAATGTGTGTAAGGTATCTTATGCCTTCGTCGCCGAGGTGTTTCAGGATCAGCATGGAAATGCCATCGGGGCCAATATATTTTTTGTTCGGTAAGGGGTCATAAGCCATGGTTCAAGAGGGTATCTCCTGAGAAATACATTTTCTTAAGTTACTGTTTTATTATAATATATATGTAAGCTACCCAATAGCCACGAATTGGTATCCCCGTTGTATCGTGTTTTTTTATGATCACAGATCTATGAACATTGAAAAAGTTCCAATGCGATAATTAAATAACAAATCCCAAGGAAATGGATTTTTTTTCGAAAAACATATGTACTTGCAATCTGTTCTTCCATGGATGACAAAGTGTGTCGAAAGATCTTCGAAAGTGTGCTATGTCTCATTGATGCTGTGTGTGCGCCCTGCTAATATCTCTAGAGTTGCTGCTAGTCTAAATATTGGCGGAATGTACGTGCTCCTAATGCCTTCTCCCAAACGTATTTCATTCAATACGTACATAATTTGATGTTGGAGAAAATAATGCAATCTGCAGAACTTAACCGCGCTGGAACAATATTCTATAAAAGCGTGCAACTGTTAGCATATGCTGACGACCGCGCCGTAACCTCTGCGTACCCTAAGCTAGAAAAAGAAGCGGAAAAAATGGGTTTGGTGGTGAACGAAGGCAAAACGAAGTACATGCTGTCATCAAGCAAAGAGTCAGCGCATTCTCGCCTTGGCACCGACGCCACTGCTGGCAGCAAAAAGTTCGAAATAGTGAAGGACTTCGTTTACCTTGGATCCAGCATAAACTCCAACAATAATGCCAGCCTAGAAATCCTACGAAGAATTGCTCTTGCAAATAAATGCTACTTTGGACTGAGTAAGCAATTGAAAAGTAAAGTCCTCTCTCGACGCACGAAAATCACACTCTACAAGGCACTCATCGCTCCCGTCCTGCTGTATGGTGCAGAGGCGTGGACACTAACAACATCTGACGAGGCTGCATTGGGAGTATTCGAGAGAAAAGTTCTGCGAAAGATTTATGGGCCTCTACGCGTTGGCGACGACGAGTACCGAAGAATATTTAATGATGAGTTGTATGAGCTTTACGCAGACGTCGACATAGTACAGCGCATTAAAACACAGCGGCTTCGCTGGCTAGGCCACGTCGTGCGAATGAACGAAGACGCTCCAGCCCAGAAGGTATACTTATCGGCACCCGCCGGTGGAAGCAGAAGAAGAGGAAGACCACCACTCCGATGGAAGGACCAAGTGGAGACCGACCTGCGATATCGTGGGGTCTCCAATTGGCGCCAGTTGGACGGTCGAAATCGCTCAGGCGGTTAGATGGCCATTTAAAGAAGAAGAAGTACATAAATGCCTCTTTGTTCAGCCGAAATTTCTTTTGGAAGCTGCGAAATGGAAATTAAAAATTTAAAATTTTTAAAAATGTGTTAAACTTACTACTTATCTTAAAGCTCCAATGGATTGGATGTATCTCTTATCCTTCTTCTATTCAAAAATGCGTTTTCCAAACTGGAATCGTTCAAAAAAAATTCCGAAAGTTATACATTTTAACTTCGAAATTATTGTTTATTTTTATTTATTACACACCAATTTTGACAGCTATAAAGCACTTTCCAAACACTTCCTAAAGTATGAAAACGATAGTGAAATCGAAATACGGAAACCAAAACTGTATCGTCGAGCGTTCGATATCGTATTGAAATATCGAGCTGACGAGCATCAATTATCAAATTACGGAAAGCCACCACCAAGAAATCTAGCGGGCAAGAGGTGCTCAGGGTTGACAGAGTCGAATGGTTTACTGAAATCAGTGTAGACTACATCAGTTTGCACAATTCACGAATCCATCCATAACAAAAGTGGTGAACCCAAGTAAGTGCGTAGTGGTTGATATCGGCGCACAAAACCTTGTTGACACGGTGATAACAAAGAGCTAAAGAGTTGGTGAGTGATTATTTGTTCAGGGGTTTTAGGAATAGCTGAAAACTTAGCTATTCCCCTCTAGTTCTCAATATTTGACCTACTCTATTTTTTATACAAGGGTTAGTAAATGATTGCTTCCAAACAGCGGGGAATGACGCAAAGTCAAGTGATAGTTTAAATAATTTAAGAACCGCGACTACGGCGCACAACTGGGGACACCTTCTGGCAGGTTTCAATGCTAAAATGCTAAATGTCAAACTGGCTTTCTTATTTCCAAAAGAGAAGCAATATGGAAATCCAGAGGTCTTGAGTTTTGAATAAACGAAATTGAAAACGTTTTCGGGTTATTGAAAAATAGAGTTTTGCAACCTGTTAAGCAACGTTTATAGCACTGCTGATTGAGCAGCTGAAAATTGGAGCGAGCCACCAAATTTTGCTAATAGGTGTCAGATGTGCCTGATCTAATAAAACGTTTTTTTTTAGTATGGGCTTAATATTGCTGAGTCCAGCAAATGGCTTATTCGTCCCACCACTAGTATAACGGAGAGGGACAGTTGTCGAAAATTCCATTTAGAGAGTTATAGAATATGGAAACAGCTGTCCCGATATCATTACGGGCATAGAGATTCGACCAGTCATGGGTAGCTAACATATATTTGAGTTTTATCGCTTTTTTTAACAGAGCATCGCGAGCGGGATTGCTGTTTTCCTATCCTTGTACCAAGACTGCTAGGTTGCGCCATATCCAATGCTATCTCAAGCGTAGAATGAAATTAATTTTCAGGGACAGATAATGGTGGAATTCGATTAAGTGTCACACCTACAGACTCATCCACAAATACCTGGTCAAAAAACTTGTTATTACAGTTCAACACATTGTTGATCTGTACAAGCGAAGTATCCAACATGAATTTGAGGAAATCAAGTTGTGAAATATTGGTTGGGAAGTTTAAATCGCTTGAGCTAACCCAGCCAACTGAAGGTAAGTTAAAATATCCAAGAACAAGAAGACGATCACTATTACGCAACTGATAATTATATATTATGCAGTAAAAGCTTTACTGCGATATATTCAATATCAGACTCATTGTTTAAGACAAGTAATTCGGACGAAAGACGGGATTCGACGGCCAAAAGAACTCCAGCCCTAGATATACGATCAGGCCGATGAACGACGTAATTACTGCATAAAAGCTCGGTCAGGTTTTAACCAGGTCTCTGTAAATGCTATTACATGTGTAACAAAAGCGAAACTATTCAGGATAGAGGATTTTAATTTGGAACTTAAGCCCCGAACATTTTGATAGTGAACAATAAGAAGTGAGACGGAAATTAAGTTACTAAGATTTTTTTGTGAACAAATGTACCACGGAATGTTCTGGCCAAAAGAAGAATTAAGCACTCTCTCAAAAAATGTATCAGATACTGAGATCTCGTTCGTAGTTGAAACTAAATTTGTAGGCGCTTATGTTGGTGGTGGGTGGAGCACCAAGCTTAGAGCATATGTAACTCTTGATATCCCTATCAGTCAGCCCTACTTGAAGCCGCGATACAAAAATAGCCCCACGCGGTGGGAAAGCGGTTACCAGCCTTGGAGTACCGAGCTGAGCAGCCACGTTAGGTAGTCCCTCCACAGCAGATACCACCACACAAACCATAGTTTCGTTACCGACGCTGGCATCGACATCATGGGAATTTCTATTGTTCGTATCATTACTGGTAACAGGAATATTACTGTCACGATTAGCAGCAACAGAACTGTACGAAGCAACGTCATCGGGCTTGCGATTGCCCAGCAGGGATAGTTAAAGCCTGTCGCCAAACAGAAGAGGTAGACAAAAGAGGAGCAGATAGAGACGTGGAGGTACAAGGCAGCGGGGAAAAGGTTACAACATCCGTTTCGGAACTGTTATTGCCTGAGGCACTTGAACCAGAATATGTGATGGCTGTTTTAAGAGCACTAATTTTCGCAGCCAATGCTTGGTTGTCCGTGCCATTTTCGGCACTGGTTTAAGAATTGTTGAGCGCTGCTCGTTTTCTAATATATTCTTTTATATCTTCCATGGTTTTTCCCCCAAAATTTAATAACTCCTGATAATTTATTCTTGAGGTACGGTTGAGGAACGCGTCCGCCGGCTTTCGATTATACCTATCGGCTACTAACGAAATGCGCTCTTTTGTAATAAGTCTGCCAAATTCAAGGGAAATACATCGGTATATTTCTATTAATGTGGAATGCAAACGCTCAACCTGACCATTACTTTTGCTTCTTTGTGTAGGAGTTTGATAAGTATCTCTTCCAAGGGATCGGATATATTTTAAAAGAAGAGAACCGAAGATTTCTTCTTGATAAGTGGCCTGTTTTTTTTACACGCATATACATCTGCGTCTGCGACTAAAATAAAACGGTCATCTGCAATTGCGCTTATTCCATTATCAACGCATACATTTGCTCTGTTGACATTCCGTTTATTATTAAGGAATGATAAACAGATTGCTTGAAGTTGGTAATGCAGTTTTCAAAATGAATGGAAACTTCTTGGAAGTACTGATTTTATCAGCCACTATTTCTTAGTTGCAGATAAAGTTGTGCGCTTAGCGGTCCATACAAATATTAAGCGCAAACGCAGACGCAAATAAAAAAAACACGGCTAATAGCTTAGCAAATTTCGTGAATTTATCGAACGCACTAAGATACTTTTGCTTTTCTATTTCGTAAATGTCGATGTGCAGAATTTTGCAAGGATATCCTTGTATTGGAGTGGATTGAAGAAACGTATTTGGCTAGTCCTTGCGGAAAATTAATATGCGCATCTTTCGTGATCATTCTCAATTATTTCAAAAACTCTGTCTACAACTATAACATCAAATTGCAATACTCTAGGCTAACCTTACTCGATATCTTTGGAAGTTGAGAGACATTTTGTAACAACCCAAGAAATCCTTAAAACCTGTATATTATTAATGACATTTGGGTTCAGTACTTCATTGAGGATTGCGGTTAATGTACCTGCATTGTATTCTGGTGATGAGACGTAAACCCTTCTGTAGCCTTGATATGGTTCCTTAAGGCATCGATGTCTATCTCCTTCCTTTAAAATGATTTGATTCCTTATCACATTGATCGGAGCAGCACGTGGTATGAGCTTAGAATTGTCCTGATCGGCAGAATCCATTGTAGCGAGGTCATACCTAAGAAACTCTTCAAATCCTTTAAATTTTCAGGTATTCAAATAAGATTTATAGCTTCCACCTTTCTGGGCTCAGCGAGTACTCCATCAGACGTTATTATGAAAAAGGGAACTCAAATTCGAAGAAACATGTCTTTTCTAAATTTACTTTTAGATTTTCTACTTATGGTGTTGCGAAGACCTTCCCCACGTTATAAAGATGTTATTTTGCATCAGTACCGAGTACTATTATGTCGTCAATGTAGACGTAACATGTTTTTTCTATAACATGGTTACAAATTTTGGCCTTTAAGGGCAGGTTGAAGTATCGATTTTAAGCTGATTATTTTTCCTGTCGACAATAGCTTCTAATATCCTCAAGGTATCATCGTCAATAATGCCGGCAACAATATTTTGGAAGGGAATTCTATATCGTTAAAAAATCTTAATGCTATTTTTTTATCAATCTGTACCTGACCTCCCCGCAGAATTCACGTCCAATACCGCGAATGTTTCACTGATAAAATTTTTGTTTGCACCTGTGTCAATAAGGAGGTCTAGGTTGCGACCCCTGCGGGTTAGGGGTCTAGAATATGACCAGGGAGGGAATGGTACGCTAGAAAACCCTCCGAAAAAAATGTCTTTAGTTTGATTTTCTGGCTCATCTTAGGTTTCAGCATCGCCATCGACATGCCAGTGGCGGTGGAATGGAATATTTTCCAAACTAGCAGCGCGCTTGAAAATTTTAAGGGAAATGGAAGCGCATCAGCCATAGTGGCTTCCAATAAGTCAAGGAAATCCTCGGGTACATTGGAGCGAGCCAAGTAGCATAGGGCTGTCTTCATCCTGAATAAAATTAAGAGGAATGAGGCAGCTGGCGAGTTCCACTTGCGAGGCGCAGAGGACAGGATATGGTGAAAGCAGTAGTCAGGGACTATGAAGAAGCCAGCAGCCCAGCCACAACAACAATCCAAAAACCAAGAAATCGACAAAAGCGCAAGTGATCAAACGAAGTGAACAAGCGTTGTTAAAAGGGGCACATTCGGCCAACAGCACGAGGGCCCTTAAACTAGGTTTCCCAAAAATGTCCCGAAATGATACCAAAATTGTTCAAAAATATTTCAAAATGATCCCAAAAATGTCCTAAAATGATCCCAAAAATGTTCCGAAATGATCCCAAAAATGTCCCGAAATGATCCAAAAATTGTTCCAAAATGATTCCAAAATTGTCCTAAAATGAACGCAAAATGGTTCCAAATATGTCCTGAAATGATCCCAGAATTGTTTCAGAATGATCTCAAAAATGTCTTAAAATGATCCCAAACATGTCCCAAAATACACACGCGCTTTGTACGTAATTATTGGATTATATATCGATACGACTTATGTATATATATATGACTTGCTCTGGGATTAAAGTGAAACTCAGCACATGAAATCTTTAATACAGTTTATTTGATTTTAACACGAACGCAGTTCATAAGCAATTGAAGTTAAGGAAGTGATTCAAACATATTGTATGTATACTACTAAGAAGCAAGAAACGAAAAACATAGGGTTGCATGAATATGTACATTGGATACAAGGATGCGTTCCAATGAATTTCAATACGCCTCCTCAACGGTCATATTCGTACATTTGTAAAATTTATTTTATAAAATAGTTTAGCAAATAAACAACCTCTTTTACCGCCAATTTTTCTGCCTCGGTACTGCTCAACGCTAATGTCGCCTGCTTCTTGGATTCATACGAGAATACACCTAACATATTAGTAAATTTATCATGGCTAGGCCTAGCTAAATTCTCAGTTAAAATATCAGCTACCATGTTACTGCTGGAGCAATATTTCAATTAAATTTCGCCTCCTCGATAGACATCTCGAATAAAATGATATTTGATGTCAATATGCTTGCTCCTCGATACATATGATTCTTAACAAGATTCATGGCAGTCAAACTGTCACAATGCACGACTATCACCTTAGGACAGTTAATATCGATTTCTCTTAAAAGTTGTCGCAAATAAACAACCTCTTTTACCGCCAATTTTTCTGCCTCGGTACTGCTCAACGCTAATGTCGCCTGCTTCTTGGATTCATACGAGAATACACCACCAGCTAAGAAAAATTAATAGCCTGTATACGATATTCGGTCGCTCATTCCTACGACAGCCGGTTCTACGTACCGGAATGACTCGGGGTTTCCCCGACCAAAGGCTGTTATTCCGCTCCCCCCTGCCTAAACCGTCAGTTATCCCCCCCAATAATGTCATTCTCCGAGCAGCTCCCTGCAGGGCTGCTGAAGACTCTCTTGCCCCGGGCTGGTATTGAATCCAACCCAGGCCCAAGAGAATGGATCTGCTGTATATGCTGGAAGAAAATCTATCACATAGGCCCGTTAGTTTTTATAGAACTTTTGTGGCCTCCTGCTGTTCACGTCCTAGGACGTCCAGTGGCCGTCGCCGATCAAGTATCGCTCCGCCACATATTGTTGACTCTGTCACCTCAGTCTCCACGACTAGCATTACCAATGCACATCAGCCAGTAGACTATTTTAGCAGCCGCTCACGCCCCCTGGCGTCAACACCTCACACAGCAGCTCACAGCTACACCCTAAGTAGCACTTCCCAATTGGATTTGAGCAATGCTGAGCGTCCGCTCTCTCCCACCCCCTCAGTCTGCCCCTCTTCTGCCAGCATCAGCACGAGTATAACTCATAACCATCAGCTCCTGGTCCCTTATACTACGTGCACTCTTTGTCGGTTAAGATTATACACGCCTTTGGCATCAGTCAAGTGCAATAACTGGCTTGGCCTGTGTCACCTGCTTATATGCTCTGGACTCGTAAGCAGGAACTTATGGACTGATAGGTACGTTGCGTCGAGCTACGCAACTTTCAACGTCGTCTGATTCGCCTTTACGTTCTGGTAACGCGATTCCTTCGACTTCAAGAATGCGCCGCAGTGCGCGACCCATCCTACTACCACCTAGATAAACACAAACGTGCTAAGAGCACCTAAGGTCTTTTAACCTCTCTGCTGGAGTTGGCAAATTATGGTCTACGGTGAAATCTCGGTCCGATCCGACTAAGCCCAACGATAAAATATAAATCGCCTTCGGTGATAAGGTTCAGTCAAAACCTAAAAAAAAATTCTGCCGACAATTTGTAATGCATCATCCGTTGGACGAGCAAATTGGCAGAGATACAAGGGAAGCGCATAAACCTAAAAACAGCGATGCGCTCATTGCCATCTTAACCACAGAGGTTCAAGAGGCAATTCGGAGATCAAAAAACAACAAATATATAAGAACCGATGGCATTTCCATGCGGATGCTGAAACATCTCGGTGACGAAGGTATAAGATACCTAACACACATTTTCAACCTTTCCCTGTCCACCTTTGTCATTCCTGAAAGATGGAGACAGGCACAGGTGGTCTCAATACTAAAGCCTGGCAAGCCAGCTGCCGTGGGGGAGTCATATCGCCCGATATCACTCCTCTCGCCAGTGGTGAAAGTGTTGGAGTCTGTCTTACTACCGTATTTCACCACAAACTTGCGGCTCGCGGAACATCAGCATGGTTTTCGCAAAAACCACAGCACCACCACCGCGCTGAACGCCATCACCACTCAGATAGGGGACGGACTAAACCAAAAGCGCCTAAACAACGGGACAGTGCTGGTTGCGCTTGACTTGGCCAGAGCTTTCGACACGGTCAATCATGCGAAACGGGATGATTCGTCCATCCCCCCTGTCTTAAACATTGGACTGCAAACTACCTGAGTGGCCGTCGATCGTTGGTTGAGACCCAGAATAGTTTAACAAGGCGTGCCACAGGGTGGTGTCCTATCCCCGTTTCTGTTTAACTATTATGTATCGAAACTTCCCCCCCCCTCCAGAGGGTGTCTCGATCGTCGATACTGGCAACAGACCCCTCCGTTGAAGAGCTCTGATCTCGCCATAATTCATACCTCCCAGCCGTGTCCGAATTTTTCGCTGGCAGGGCAGCGCTCATATATTTCCTCCGGTCGATGGGTGCGCGCAGATAAACTAAATATTGAATAATCGTAATATTATGCAGATTGCGGCGAGACTCTAATTCGCGGGTGTGAATGACAGTACTCGATGACAGAGTCTCTCCCCCACCACAAATCCCACGCCAAACCTTCGCTTGTCAACATGTCCACTCCAGTAAATGTTACAAGGTGGTTTGCTCACATTTCCTCGCCCCATCCATCTCCTGTATGGCGGTGATGTGAGCTTTTGCCATTTTCAAGGCCCCAACCAACCGGGCAGCGTCACCTACCCCATCAAGGGACCGGACATTTCAGGTGCATTCCCTTATTTCATAATCGTCATTTCGTTTGCGGCTGTCGTCATCTAAAAAGTTTGTTGTCATATCCGAGGCTTTGTTGAGTTTCATTGGTAAGTTGTTTTATGTGGTGAGTCCCAAACCCAACGCACAACCCGTTTCGCGGGAGGTTGTAATTTAATTGCACGTTTATATAGCACCACTAGGTGATCAGATGCTCCTTGTTTAAGTAAACCCCTGGCAAGCCCTTAAACCGATTATGTCGAAGTGGCCTTACCTAGTTGTCGCCTTCTCACGTTTAGCTCACCACTAAACTGGTGTTGGGTGGCTATATTGCGATACTTGGACGCATGCGCCTGGAAGTAAAGAGCTGCTTGCACCCAAGTGAATGGCGATCAGAAACTTTTCGATACTGGCAACAGACCCCTCCGTTGAAGAGCTCTGCTCTCGCATAAATTCATACCTGCCAGCCGTGTCCGAATTTTCGCTGGGACAAACCTGATATTGCCACCGAATAAGTCCTCGGCCACCCTGTTCACGACGTGGACAACGCAAGTGAACATGGAATTAGACGTCTACGTTGATAGTGTCAAACTACCAACTGTCTCACACCCCAAAACCTTAGGGGTGACGTTTGATAACATGTTCAAATATGGCGCTCATGTAACCGCAATTGCCAATAAAGTCCAAAGCCGTAACAAAATTCTAGCTAACTTGCAGCACTTGGGGTAAAAACAAAGAAACGTTACTAGCTACATATAAGGCAATTGGTCAGCCGGTGCTGAGCTACGCGACGCTAATATGGTCGCCGGGGCTTGCTGACACCTACTGGACGAGGCTTCAGGTCTGCCAGAACACTGCACTTAGAACCGCCCCTGGATGTCATCTTATGTCTCCTGAGCATCATCTCCACAACGAAGCGAGATGTTGACCAGGCAATTCCTGTTGCACATAAATATCGCAAGATTCGTTTGGCCGCTGCCATATGTTCTGTATGTGGATCGTTATTACGCTGTGCAAGTTTACATACTGAATGTAAAATATCTGGGCTGGTACATCAACCATGTCCATGTACATCAACGAACCCACTCATGATTACTTTACCTGATCAACCTTCTTGCAAGAATTGGAACACTTAATTCACAAGTTTAAATCTTATATCTTGTATTTATAAAGAAAGAAGATAGTATAAATTATTAGACTAAACTGAAATCCCGCGGATCACACCGAAAGGCTCGAAAGTGGCTTGCATAACATAAAGTATTCTCACTATAATGTATGGTTGTATAATTTATGAATAACTTCATTAAAATTATTGAAAACCCTATGATCCATTATTAACCATGCAAATTAAGTATATTAACAGCCTCTTTTTTTCTTGCTTCAGTTTTTGGTAAGCAAAAATATATCAAAATACAAAACGGTCGCGAACGTACGCAACTTTGAGAATTAAAAAAAAAGGTTTGGTAAACCCTTCACGAGAAGTAATTTTGGTTTTCAATTAAGTGCACTCAACTGGCTTTAGCAATGTAGTTCTATCCATTTTTACACTCCTTTTGTATTTTTTTGGTCGCGAACGTACGATCCAGGTAGAGGTAAAAGTTTCAATAAAAATTTTCCCGTAATACATCGTCGTTCACACTTTCGTTTTGATAGTCTTAATTGATATTAATGGGAGTATTTTGTTGCAAAAAAGGATCGCTAGTATAAGTCGTACATGTGAAAAAATTGAAAAGAAATGGGCCTTTAAAACTTGCTGGAAATTGAAAAACTTTTTCAGGTTTCAAGCCAAATTTTTCTTAAAAAAAAATTAAATTAACTTCCAAACCTTTATTTTTATAAAAGTTTGGGTACTTTTGTATAACAGGGTCAAAAAAATAATTTACTTTTATTAACATTTAAAATGTTTGCTCTGGTTGACCATTCTACGAATGCTGATATGTGATTTTTGTCCAATACATATGGATCCTGTTTCACCATCACGATCTATTTCCATGCTCAAAAAATGTTGTACAGGCCCTTTGTCAACAACTTCAACCTCATTGTAAATACTTTGCTTTATTTGTTGCATGTGGTCATAATCAGAAGGCGCTATGAGCAAGTCATCCACATAGACTCCTATAATGCTGATATGACTACCAACCACCCCTATTCTGCATTTCCACTTGGATCGAAATTTTCTCCGTTTGGCAACTTTGGTATTCTGGGTTCCAATTCCATTCAGTTCAACTTCAAAACTTACAATTCTGCTTATTCTACGCTTCGATCGTAGCTCCGTCTTTCTACGTTGCAATTTTGTTGGCGGAGACCTGCTTGTTTTTTATTATGCAAATAATATAAAATTAATCTCCGCAATTTTTTGTTAAAATTCTTAGAATTAAAGTAAAGCTCGTATATAAAAGTTGTAAAAGCTCTCTATATTTTGTTTTTGTGCTCTAGTGATATTTTTCGATATGTTTGCGGGGTAATTGTTTGCGAGTGCTAATATTTGTCCAAAAATATAGGAAGTGGTTTCAAAAGACTCGTTTCGATGCTAGGATTCCTAGAGTTCGAATTTCACGCACACTCACGGCACACACACGCGTGCAAAAAAATGCTCACAAAATTTATTGCTCATGCACATGAGCTGCGCTTTTACAAAAAATACTAAGCACACAGCACGCGCGTGTGCAGTTTGAAACAAAGCACTTGCACGTGTGTGTGAAAATATAAAAGCACATACTCATGCGTATGTTTTTTTTTTATTTTATTTGCTCTCAAATGTTTCTATTGATTTTTATATGGCAGAAAAAAATGTGTGTGTTTTATTTTTGAAATAGAAACGTGCGTGTTCAAGTGAAAGCTTTTTCTACACACAGCACGAGAGTTTGTGCTTAAATATTTTATATAAAAGCACACACGTGTGCATGTGCTTAACTCGAATCGGCACACACATGTGTGCTACAAAATATTTCTGGTAGCACACAGCACGCGTGTAAAAGCGAAAAATATACAAGTGTGCTGCACACGTGCGTGTAAATTCAAACCCTGGCCAGGAACGTGAATGCGCCTCCGGAGATTTAATATTAGCACTCGGCGCCAGTTGCAAACAATTACCGAAAATTAGACTAGTATTCAAAACACCAATCCAACAATTTTATTAACACCATTGAAACTAAGGTAATGGCTTTGACTTCTATATTCCTTTGCCATTATATCTAAACTTGCACCGCCAGCCACTTCACAGCACACACACCTACTCGGCAAACTCCTTTGTAGGTTCCGGAGCGGCCAATATTAAGAAAAGTACCACCTGCGGTCGAACTTAAACCTGACATATCTAATGTCTGCTCGGCGTATGCTGTGGCCCCACGACGCGACACCAAGCATCTGTGTACCTAGCACCAACTCTATTGAAAATGCCAGCTACCTACTGAATGTGATAACATCCACCAACAGTGTAATCTTGCTTTTTGTTGGTCCTCCCATGTCTATTATAATCAACCAATTGATATATTAAATTTCACTCCATTTATTTAATAATGCTCAATAAATATGCAATTAAGTTTATAAATCATAATAAAATTTTAAGTAGCTAATTTGGGTAGATTTGCTCTGTTATATTTCAGTGTCACACAGCTCTTCCTCTTCTTCTTTCAATTCAACAATGATTTGGATAACGGTTATCTACAAACGTTTCTGGCTGGATCATATATATTTCATCGCATAACTCGCTGTTTAAATATCCATTTGATGTAAATATAAGCCATACTCAGCTGCTAACGCAAATGTCATTTTTATTGTACTATACCTCAACACCAGAAAAAACGTTTCTTTCCATGTTTAAATATTTATATTCTTTCGTTGGCCTGCCTGGATACCCGCTACGAACAATTTTTGGTCTACCCGGCCCTCTCTTTAATTGCTCTGTTGGAATTTCCTTCTCTTCCGCTGATTCGAAATCACCATCGCTGTTTTCGTCAGATATCGCTTGTTGTAGCTCGCCTTCGCTTTCGAATGTAGTTGTATTTGTATATACATCGTTATGTTGTACTTCCACATCAAGTATTTGCGTACCTTCTTTTACCGCATCTGAGGAATTTTTAGCAAACTCATAATTATTACGCGCATTTGATGTCATACGCTCAAGAAAGAACCCATCTCTGCTGACAATCAATCGTTTCGACTCACGATCATACAAGCAGTATGCTTTCGAAGTATCCGAGTAACCAATAACCAAACACCCCAAATGTGATACCGTCGGCTTGTAACCATGCCATGCTTCATATGTTGTCTTAGCATCTAATGCTTTCGTTGGAGAACGATTTTGCAAGTAACTTGCTGTATACACATACACCAGAACTCATTAACATACACTTTGCCATTTCGATAAGAGTTCGGTTGAATCTCTCTGCCACACCATTTTGTTGAGGTGTGTAGGGACGGTTAGTTGTCTTACTAAGGTAAATGTCCATAATTTCGTGGTACTAAGGAATTTTCTGACTTTCTACCTCTCTTGAGTAAAAACGGATGAAGGAAAACTAAAAAAGTAAATTTTTCCCATTGAGTTGATCTATTAAGATAGCTTTCCACTTAATTTCAAACAAAACTAACAAATGTTTTTTTTTTATATAAATAAAGATGTGTGAGTACCTCAAATGTCCCTAATTTCGTGGCAAAAATTTTCTGATGTACCTAACTTCGTGGTAAAGTGTCCCTAATTTCGTGGTATTTGGTTAAACTCTAATTTTG
This sequence comes from Sphenella marginata, assembly GCA_951509765.1. Lineage (NCBI taxonomy): Eukaryota > Metazoa > Arthropoda > Insecta > Diptera > Tephritidae > Sphenella > Sphenella marginata. Next base: position 60,656,097 of record OX608081.1, read on the forward strand.
TGGAAAATAAAAGTTATTTTCAACGCAAATTCCTAAAGATACACAAATTTATTTATTAAAATTTATGTTCAAAAATTTTAAATTTTAAATAATTTTTTGATTGTTATTGTATTTATGAAAAGAAAGCGTTTTAAGACCAAGTAAGTAAGTAAAAAATTACTTGTAAGCAGACCTGTTAAATTTGATTAGTACCTACTTAGTAATCAATTGATTAGACGGATTTTCTAATTGTTAATGATTATTTCAATTGGTTTTCGAGAAAAGGCAATTAGTAATTGATTACGATTGAAAAAAAAAAAAACAATAAAAAAATTAATTTAACTGATGTAATTTGTTACTTTTCTCAAAATTACTTTTATTTATTATTACTAAAAATGTTTTTTTTTAATTTTTGTGTTTTTTGGTCTTTTAAGTTTTACAACAAAAATAAACAATAAAAAAAATTAATGCAATTGATGTAACTTTTTTTTTTTTTTATAATTTCATAATATTTTTTTTTTTTTTAATTTTTTGGTGTGTTTTTAATTTTTTTTGTATTTTTAATTTTTAAATTTTTTTAATTTAATTTGGTTTTTTTATTCTTTTTTTTTATTTTTGATTTCTTGTTAACAATGTATGTAAATGCGCAGTATACCACGAAATTAGGGGGCATGCGATAAAATTGATGTACGTAATTTCGTGGTATCGCTTTAAGCGGTAATATGAGTTTTATATTTAAATTTTTTTGTTTATTATCGCTATTCATTCATAACAAAAGCAAAAAAGTATAAATCTTGACATATTTTTTTAAATTTAATGAAAAATTATTGAATAAACAAAAGTTCTATAATGCCATTATTTCGTTAAAATGTTGTGCTTCGCAGAGCTTTTCGATTAAAATATTGACGAATGGGTTAATAAAAGTATACCACGAAATTACGTCAAAATCTTCCTCAGGGGTTTCTTTAATAATTAAAATACTTAAAATAATAGGGTATCTTATGAAATGTGAAAGAAAATAAGGAAAACATAAAGTATTATATTCCCATAATTTCGTGGTATTTAAATATTAAATAAAATGTAAATGAAAAGTTATTGAAATAAGTTTTGCAGTAATAAAAACGTTTAAGAAATGTTAAATAAAACCAAAAAAATTATCATCAAAAAAAAAAAATGTGAAGATACAATTTTTACAGGCTTAACAAAATCTACTGGTCTCCTTAACAGTTTCCTTAAGAGGCCTCCCTACAAAAGGCTCATTTTCTGAGCTTCCAACTTTATAATGCTTGTTATTTAATAGGTTTAATTTTAAAAAATTTGTAAAATATCCAATATTACACCCGAAAAGTTAATCTTTATTATGAAATTTTCAGTTTTAAAAAAAACTCCCCAAATTCCTTGTTTGAAAGAAAAAATCGAAATACCACGAAATAAGGTACTACCACGAAATTATGGACATTTACCTTATACCATTTTCTTTTAGATATTTGTTAAACGCGTTATTTACATACTCTGTACCGTTGTCGCTACGTATAACTTTAGGTTTTCTACCATTTTGCAACTCAGCCATGACTTTGAATTCTTTAAATTTGTCAAATACCTGCTCTTTTGTTTTCAAAAAATAAACAAACACATAGCACGACTTATCATCAATAAAAGTTAATACTTATCTTGCCCCACCAAGCGATACATTTCTCACTGGGCCACACACGTCACTGTGAACTAAATCCAAAACATCTTTTGCCCTATTTTCAGCTTTACTATACGGCCTTTGTTTACATTTGCTGGCTATACACACAGTACAATCAATCTCTTTGGATATGCTCATATTTAACCCCCGCACCGTTTGCTTGCCTTTCAACTCCCTTATACTTGCAAAAGTTAAGATTACCATAACGAGAATGCCACTTCATCGCCTCATCAATGGATTTCCTTGCAAAAAATAGCGTGTTTTTACTTGGTTGAAAAATAAACAAATCACTGACCTTGTTAGAACATGTTCCGATCGCAACATAAATGCGAAGATGCGAATACACCATGCGTTGGAGTGTAAAACTTTTTTACTAACTGCTGAAAAAAGCCCGTTGTTGTTAGTTGCGTTTGCCTGAAAATTTGATTGTTGTTGTTTCTCTTTGCACTGAGCAGCGAAGTGGCCTTTTTTTCCAAATTATATGATTAAAGAGGCAAAGAAACTGCTTCAAGATAAAGGTATTTATCACAAACCAGATCCTTACTGCGGTCACCCAATTAATCAAAATTTTAAAAGTGAACTTTCGATACAACACGATCAAAATAAAATGCGATATTTGTTTTAACGTCCCGGTTGTTACTTGAGTGCCGACTATTTCAAGGATACCTCTATTACGACTCACAAGTTTGGCTTTCGCCCAGTATCATATTAAATTGTGTTTTCCAATTCAAAAAATTATATCTCGAGAAATACGAATTTTTGTGTATTGCCATAAATATATATTGTTGTTCATACATCACACATTATACTCGTATAAAAAAAAATAATAATATTAAAAATGTTGCAATATAAACAAATAGCGTTGAAAAAATATTTATTTCACCCAATTATATTTTTTTTAGCGCTTCAAGAGAAATATTAGTTTTCTTTAATGGGTTCGACAGTTTAATCGATTACCTACAAATTTAAAAAAAAATCATCAAAATCCATTCATTTTTAAAGAAGTTGTGAGCAGAAAAGTTGCTCATGAGAATATGAAAAATTCCCATTTAGGGGAAAAAAATTTATTTCTCGGAAAAAATACGTGTAATTTAAAATAGTTTCAAGAATTATTTCTGAAAGTTTCGCCGAAAAATAAAATTTTGTCATAAATAGCTGTGTGATTTGAAATGGATCGACCCAGGTATTTTTTGTCCAACGAATGACGAACATCTCACTGGCATGCAGAGCGCGTGCTTATACTTGTATAAGAGCGAAATAAGTTTTCAGGAATTATGAATAGATAGGAGGGATAGGAAACTGCAAGGTGATGTCATAATTTCAGTCAAATGGCTAACATGGCAGCCTAAGTCAATATGTGAATTTACCTTAAATTCTTTTACCATGGTGCAGACTACTAATTTTATAAAGTAAACACAATTAAGAATGTTTTAGCAATACATTGTGTATGTACCTTAACGACTCCTACGATTGGAAGTTACAGAGGAGCTCTGTCGCGGGGTTAGCCCTACTTCCTCTGGAGAGCGATGACTAAGATCTACCCCCTCCCAATGCAGGGTGTTATGCGATACCGTGCCTATTGGACGTTTGCATCCGGGAGGTTAATCGTGGATGTATTCCCAGCAAACACAGCCTCTAACGTTAGAGAAATACTGTAGTTTTACATTAGAATTCTAATGTAGTTCTCTAATGTATCTCTTATCGAAAATCACGTTAGAGAACTAGGCTAGAGGATGATTAGAGAACGATTAGAGAAACACTCGAATAGCGAAGATGCGTGTATTGTCAAGTATTGTATTTATAAACTAAGGTATAAAAACTTTGAATTTTATTCCCATTGGATATTTAAGCTTAAAACATGTCAAACATATTTAAAGCAATAAATTTATCGAAATAGAACTAAACAAGAACAATTGGATTTCATTTAATTTCAGTTAGAAATTTCTCATTAGAATCCCATTAGAATTTCACGTTAGAATTCGAATCGATAACTAACCTTTTTCTCGATATCGAGAACTAAGTCCCCTTTTTGTCGAGAATGCTATAATTCGCGACAGTTTCACAAATCGTTCTCTAACCTTCTACCTTAGAGAATAACATTAGAATTCGAGTCGTTTTCTAATCGTCCTCTAACCTTAATGTTTGCTGGGTTACTACTGAGCCTCTCTGACACCAAGCCGCCTCAGAGAGTAACTTTGGTCTTACCGTTCGTACGAACAAGATGAAAAAAACTTAAACTTAAAAAACAACAAATTCGTCCTCTTCCTCACTGGGGAGGGCAGCTACGGCGCAAGCGCCGAAAGCACATAGACGCCCAAGCAGAGCTTCGGGCATGGGGGCAACCCCACACCCACAACACTCGAGCGACTTGATGGTATTCGGCACCCGCACGGTGACAAGTACAGTTACGCTATCAACGGCGTACGACGCTGCACCTGCTTCTGCCGAACGTCCGTCAAGGACAGCCACGGTTACCGTGCTGTGGCAGGGGTCTCACGGCCTGGGCACAATGAGCCAAAGGACCGACCGGGGACCGACGCGATGGCAACTACGGGTCGGCTCCGTTTGGATACCTCGAGGGCAACCTCGCCAACGACTGGCAAGTGCGACCTGGAGGGGATCAGCACCAGCACGGTAGCGGACGCAGTTACGCTGACAACGGCGAACGGCGCCGCACCCGCTAATGCTGAACGCCCTTAAGGAAGCGGCACGGCAACCGTTCTCCCCACAGCTCTGGCAGGGGTCTCACGACCTAGCCACAATGATCCAAAGGAGGAGGCCCCAACCAAGCCACCAACCGCGAGGGCAACTACGGGCCCGCTCCCCTTAAATATCCCACCCAATCGACACACGCATCGGAAGAAAAGGAAAAGGCCGCCGCGTGGTGCTGATGTGGGCGGGTACCAGGATAGAATAAAGATCCTCGCTTGCGAAGACGCAAGAACTGTTGCGCTGTACAAGGCAGCAGCTGCAAGGCTAGACCCAGTCTACCCCGGGGCGAAGGTAGGGGTTGTCGACTTTAAGGATATTCCAGCTCGGCCAAGGGCGAGGGCATGGGTTCCAGCCATCCCTGCAGAGCCGGAGGGAATCCTGGTCGGCAACGCTGAAAGGCACAGAAGGGAGGTCCTTCTGGTCTTAAATAAGGAAGCTCTCGAAATTTTAAGAATAGCGAATGGATGTGCATTACGGCACCGGCGAGGTCGTCATCCACGTATACCGTGGCTACGCGCATTGCGCATCCTTTTCGGGTGGTCCGGTAGACATGGACATCGAAGCGCCCGAAGAGGAAGCGGAGCTCTCTGGCGCTGGCAGTATGGTGTCCGCCACGTCAAATTGCGCAGGTGCTTTGCACAGTTTGCCGATGGAGGATGTCCTGCTGGATAGCGACGGGAAGACCTCGACGTCACGGTGGTGGTAGGGCACTAACTATAACAATGGCGACGTCACATCGGCCAATCCCACAATTGGAAATTTACATTTTATAATTGCGCAGACGATCCTCCACCTCAAGACAAGGTGAAAATGCTGGTGGCCGACTGCAGCAGGGACCACTTTCTAATTGGACCGGACGCAAATGCTTACCACGCCCAATCGGGAAGTTCTGAAATAAAAGCTCGGGGTGAGTCACTTTTTGATTTTCTTTCAACGACTAACCTCGTTGTTTGCAATGTAGGTAATGAACCAACATTTATTACTAAAAATCGAAGGGAGGTCATTGGCCTTACCATTTGCAGCGAAAGCGCCTAAAATGTTTTAATGGCCTTTCTGATCACATCAAGAATTGCACTGAATTAAATTGTTTCAAAAAATGTTTGCTGGAACACTGTAAGGCTCTCCCATTAAGATAAATTTTGTTTGTTTATTCCTTCTTTCATGATAAATCGACATGACGCTGCTAGCAAATGGCTGGCCAGTAAATAAAGCTAATAATGAAAGAATAGCTGAAGAAGATGAAAAGTGGAAACACGTTCTGGCCAACCTCCCGAAAATGGTCATCACCATTAACTACCTGTTGCGTTAATAAGAATCGCGTGTACTCCGACAGCGGTCTTTCCAAACTCCTGAAAAGAGATATATGAACGTAAGCCTCGAAGCATAGATGATTGGAAACACGTCCTTCCCAGCCCCCTGAAAAGAGCTTAAATAAATCTAAATAAAAGCATAAATCTCGAATATCCTGTACACTCCTTGATTTTACACCTCCGTTTTCCACGGTATGCTCCGGCCAATGATGAAATCCATCATAACGTAGAGAAAGAGATGGAGCTGTTTCATATTGTTGTCTGGAAGTCGTTGGATTGCTTGTTGCTGATAAATAATAATAATGGACTACATTCATTATCCTCTACAACAGTTGACTTGGGACGCCCGCGCTTTCGTTGATGCGTTTGCTGAGCTGATCGCGCTAGGAGACCATCTGCGATGGCATTTCGGAATGCCAAAAGATCCATCCACTCTTTTGATGCGATATGGTTGCTTTTACAATCCATTTTGTATTCTAACCAAGCATTACAAGCGGCTAGGTCAATAAAATTATCAAAAACTTTGAGAGTCCATTTTGTAGAATGAATAGAAATTCGGTATAACGAGAATAGAAAGTCCATCTTAACGATGTTTGGCTGTTGGATCTAAATTTTTTATTTTTTTTCACTACAAAATTTCGGAACTTAATTTATACGTTCCGTTCCATAAATAGCCGAGGCAAGTGTAACAACTCCTCCATCAAGCCATTTTAAAACAAAAATGTTGGTATTTCGTTCTATTCTGTAGTCATAACTGCCACGGCCTATTTTTTTTAGGTCTCTTTCGAGAGAAAGAGGAGCTTTGCCCATCCTATTACTTCGAATTGTGCCAGTTGCCCAAATTCCCGTTGCTGCAAAAATTTTATCAAACTCAGAGTTGTGAAGTATTATCAAAGTAAATTTTAAAATTCTTATTTTTATGACAAATGAATAACTACATCTGAACAAAAGAACAGTTATGAGTCTCCTACAATTGTATTTGTCCCTTGATAAATCTCCAAATCATAGATCACACCTTTTGAGCTACAAAGACAAAATATTTTTATTCCCCATTTTAGAGGTTTCTTTGGCATATATTGTCGAAGCATAGTTTTTCCTTTGAATGGAACCATCATCTCATCAACGCAAACATTTTCATCTTTAGGAATCGAATAAAATTTTTTATAGAACACTTCTAATAGGGGACGAATTCTGTGCAATTTATCATCTGAAGTCTGATCAAGAGAAAATTTTAGCGTCGCAACAGAATGAAATCTTCCGAATTAATGCGACATTCTTGTGCATGCCAATGTTACATATTTGTGTACCCCTAAACGAAATTGATGCCATATGGCATCAAGAGAAGTTTGAAAAATAAAATTTTTGAAAAAATAAAATATGCAAAAAGTTTTTACAATTCTTTAGCTATATTATGACGCTTGGAAAAACATTGGAATTTTTATAAGAATGTTTTCACGAAAGATTTTAGTGATAAAGTGGGCATCACCAAAAAAAATTTTTTTTTTGCTACAAAGTGCCCAAAAATATAAAACTAAGTAAATTAAATACTCAATCAAATTATTTTTCAATAAAAATATTTAATATTTTAGTCGGTCTTTGTTCCACAGCGCCACAAAGTTGACTGTTACCATATGGCATCAATTTCGCGAAAAGGGTTAAGAGCTTTAAGTCATTCAAGACATCAGCTAACAGGCTGTATCACATTTTCACGGCGTGTTTGTCTCTCAACCATATTCCGTGCTTATGGAGAAGCGCATCTTTAATCTTTATTCCGAAGGCAGGCAAAGCCTCTCAGTACGAGCCGAAAGACTACAGACCGATCAGTCTAACGTCCTTCCCACTCAAAACCCTAGAGAGGAGAATCAATAACTACGTCACTACCACAATTGACAGCAACCTTATATCAAGATGTCAACACACTTACCTCACAGGTAAATCTACGGAGACTGCGCTCCACACTCTAGTCTCTACCATAGAGGCAGCCATGAACGAGAAAGACTACTGTCTGGTTGCCTTCCTCGATATCGAAGAAGCCTTTAATAGCATTAGCCCAGTTGCTGTTAACACCGCACTAACAGATCTGGGGGTAAATAGGTCCCTGTTGGACTGATCGATCAGGTACTCAAAGGAAGGAAAATACTTTCTTCCCTGGGGTCTGTTGATATAACACGATACACCACCAGAGGCACTCCTCAAGGCGGCGTTCTCTAGTGGATCCTAACAATTAACTCGCTGCTAAGAGACACATGTTGGGGGAGCGGCAAGATGGTGGCATATGCCGACGACCTGGCCGTGGCATACAGAGGCAAACTCCCACAAACCTTGTGCGATCTGATGCACGCAGCGTTGCGAAAGATCTCACTATTTTCCTTTGGAACTTGTCTTATATACTAAGCGATACAAAATACCACCGCTAATACTACCAGAACTAAACGGCGGGCGCCTTAATCTGCAGGACGGCCATAGGCAGGAAATGGGGTCTTAGCCCCAAGATATGCAAATGGACTTACACTACTATCATAAAACCCATATTGCTATCGGGTCGTCGTGTGGTGGCATGCCTTGGGCAAGGCCTCAAAGGGAAGGTTCATACGCCTAGCATGATCAGCATTGGCGGAGCTTCGAACGAAGCTCTACAGGTCATTCTAGACGTCCTTCCTCTAGATATAGAGGGCTACCGGGCAGCGGCGACATCAGCCTACGGGAATCCTCAATTTTCTTCCCGGAAGTACGGATCGCTGCGTAATTACTATAGCTTCGGAGCGCGACTTTACGGCAAATATCCCCAATGGGGAGGACTGGGTCGAGTCGGACTGGTGCTATGGCGCAGAAGACAATATCTGCATATACACCGACGGTTCCAAACTAAACGGGAGGGTCAAAGGGTCTTCTCAAGGAATTGCGACTTAGAACTCTCCTTCAGACTACCTGACCACTGTAGTGTCTTCCAGGCTAAAGTGTATGCAGTCATGGATGACACAGCCCGGATGGAACAGGACACTATCGGCAAGGAAATCTTCATTTTCAGCCGCCATTAAAGCAGTTGGCTCTAACTCGTGCAATTCTGAACTAACGCTAAGCTGTCGCCGATCTCTTTAGGAGATGGCCAAGCAGAACTGTATCAACCTCATGTGGGTACCGGGTCACAGGGACATTGAGGGTAACTGTACGGCAGACGAGCTTGCTAGGCAGGGTACTACCAAGCAGGTTCTTCCTGACAAAGAACGCTGGGGTATACCCTTTGCAACGTGCAGGCAAATGCTAAACGAATATACCCATCGACAAGCCAATGAAATATGGCTTCCAACCCCAGGTTGCTTGATATCCAAACAAGCCTGGCCAAAAAGAGATCCAAAGAAATCTCCACAGATCTACACCTTAAGACGGGCTGATATTTCCAAGCTAATAGGAGTACTAACTAGCCCTTGCCTTATTAGGAGGCACGCAGAGAGACTGGGTGTGCCTTACCGTTGTTGCTTCAGGAGGTGCAAAAACGACGAAGTGGAAGAAACTGTAGAACACCTCATCTGCAACTGCCCCGCACTTAGCGGCGTTAGACGTCGCTGCCTGGGTGTTCCCTTCCTGGACAACATGCGCCAAATTGCGGAGCATGATATCAAAGACGTGATGACCGTCATCAGGTCTTCTAAGTGGTTCGAAGAGGAGGATTTATAAATGTTGTTAAGGCCCGGTGCCTAAAGTCTTAAGAAATGCGCCATCCTAATGTCACTTTTTACTTTACACAAAACCCCAACACCAAACCGTCCGCATGTATGTACCTGCATGCATATTCATGTTTGTCAGCAAACATATACCACATGCATGTGTCGTTTCACTTCCCCTTCAAAACCGGAGGCTGAAATTCCATAAAATACCAAATCGACCACTGTGCGTCCGAGCCACGGCCGCTCCAAATAACCACCACAGCCGATTTGTACAAAGGTTACTACAGTGGATCTATATTTTAATAGTAATATGGATGTACATACATACCTTATTATCGTAGGATCCGGAACAATGTGCTGAGCGAAATTCATAACTTCTTTATCGTATGTAGCGGAAAAGAATAACATTTGGCATTTCGGTGAAAGCTGTCTATAAATAGATAAAAAGTGAAGTTTTCTTTAAATAAATAAGTATACTAAATGTTATTATATGTCATTTGAAAATTAACCAAGCTTCAACAACCAACCATAAAAATGAAGTAGTCATATTATGCCAAAGGGAATGCGAAAGCATTTGCTATGTTCATTTTATAATTCAAAAAGCGCCCTACAACTATTTAGTTGTTGACAATGGTATACCCACTCCAAGTTACAATATGGGTTGAAGTTGTTGGGGTGGAGCCTACGCTAAGAGCCCCGGGTCCGGACCCAGATAATAATGGGGTTAAACTAGGATTGCCAGATCCAAATTGTTGTCAACCTGAACATTTAGAAAAAATATCTGAACATAGATGTCTTGAGCGGCTGAACATTTCTGGACAGAGTAAAAATACTTATACATATATATTTTTCGTCTTTTTTTTGTCAACTTTGGTATTCTGCGTTTCAATTCCGTTCAGTTCAACTTCAAAACTTACAATTACACTTCGATCGTAGCTCCGTTTTTCTACGTTGTAATTTTGTTGGCGGATAAATGCTTGTTTTTCATTCTGCAAAACAATATATAATATAATATTTCCGCAATTTTTTGTTATAATTCTTAAAATGTAAGTAAAACTTGTATTTAAAAGCTATTCTTTGTTATTGTGCTCAAATGATGTTTTATTATATGTTTGCATTGTAATTGTTTGTGACCGGTGTCAAGTGCTAATATTTGTCCAAAAATGTCTGGAGGGGTATCAAAAGACGCGTTTCGATCCCAGGAATGTGAATCCGCCTCTGCTCTACCTAGGAATGCCAATCTACCCTCTACACATCTTTGTGCTGCCACAGCAGTTTGTATTGCAATTACAAAAAGTTGGACCAATAAGATATATTTTTAATTTCAAAATCTGTACTCTAACCCCCTTTTCATAAAAAATATAAAAGGTTTATTGAGTTCTTATAATTCTAAATTTGTACGGAAATGTCATTTTAAACAGCTCTATAAAACATTTTTATTTTTTATGAATATGGGGGTAGGGCTACAACGATTTAACAAAGTTAAAACTTCAATTCCATATGTATGGGTATTAACAGCTTAGATCAAACTTTTACCACTAGGGGTCTTCAATAAATTAATAAATGAACTCATGTATTAATAAAATTTTGTGTTATGATAAGTTCTGACTTAACGTGATCTAGTAGCATAACATTTCTCTCTTTCGTATGGGTTAAAATGTGGTTCCCATTAAGCCTTGATATATGTGTTCAATTTGGTGTCAAACGCATGGCTATGGCTGCAGCTTTCATTTCAACTGTTCGATATTTCGCTATAACTATATATCGATAAATGAGGTATGGGTTAAAATGTGGTTCCCATTAAGCCTTGATATATGTGTTCAATTTGGGTGTCAAACCATAGGGCATGGCCGCAGTTTTTATTTTTATTTTAGCTGCTTGATATTACGCCATATTTATCGATAAATGAGTTATGGGCCAAAATGTGGTTCCCATAAAACCTTGATATATGTGTTCAATTTGGTGTCAAACGCAAGGCCTTTCTTCACTTTTAATTGTCATCAGGCTCTTCTAACGGAAGTCCAAGGAAACGCGTAGTTTCGACAGGGTTGGAACAGAGTGATAAAGGTGTTAGAAGAGTGTGTTCAGTAGAACAGGAAAATAGATGTTTTGTATCATGAGCGGCCATCCCGCATGCAGGGCATGTGTTCGGTATGGTGGGGTTCAGTCTGGATAAATAGGAGTTCAGCCTATTGCAGTATCCAGACCGGAGTTGTGCCAGCATGACTCTAGTTTCCCTCGGAAGGACACGTTCTTCCTCAGAAAGAACAGGTGGTGTCAATAACGGAGTTCACAGGCCGGGATCTGAGGGATTTGTCCACCGACTCGATGTGGAGGTCCTTTAGGGCCCGCCTGTGGTCCCGCAGATCAAACGGCAACGAGATGTGATGCTTTCTGAGATGTTTCCTTATGTCTCTGGGGGGCGGAGTTTCATCCAATAGTTGTCGGTTTGGATGGCTGGGTCCCTTGCCCGTGGCCATCACGGAGCGTACAAAACGATGGAGACCCCCTCTGGTGGGGGAGGGAGGCTCGAGATGTAGAAGTTAAACAGAAGGGAGGAAAGGACACCACCCTGCGGAACCCCTTGTCTAGTTCTTCTAGGTCTACATCTCTCGTTTCGGAACTTCACTGACGCTAGCCGACCGTTTAGATAGTTGGCGGTCCATCGTTTAAGGCCGGCAGAAAGCGGTGTCTTCTCCAGGTCTCTAAGGAGTGTGGCATGGTTGACTGTGTCGAAGGCTTTCGATAGGTCGAGTGCCACGAAAACCGTTCTGTGGTTTGGTTGATGTTGATTCAAACCAAAGTTAATCTGCGTCGTGATGGCATTTAATGCCGATGTTGTGCTGTGATTTTCCGGAACCCATGTTGATGGTTGGCCAGCTGCAGATTTACAGTATAACATGGGAGCAAGATAGCCTCTAACAACTTCACTACCGAATCTCCTTGATTCGCTGGCTTCCCAGGTTTTAGGAGGGGGACCACAGTCGCATGTTTCCAGATATCTGGTATGATGAATGTGGTCAGTGAGAGGTCGAATAGAGCCGCCAAGTACTTGTAGCCCTCGTGGCCGAGGTGTTTCAGCAATTGCACTTCCGTCGGGTCCAAGTGATCTAGAGGGTTTCGCCTTCCTTATAGCTTCCTTAACCTCTGCAGCGGACAACCAGACGACAATGGGCGCGGCTGTGTGTTTGTGTTTGTGCGCACGTAGAATAACTTTTCTCTTAGCCCTATCCGCAGGAGAATGCAGTATAAATTGCCGGCAGAATGCGCTCGCGCATTTCCTGGGGTCCGATTTGACGCTATCGCCGAAAGCAATGGCGACCTTGTCATTGTATTTGGTCGGGTTGGATAGGGCCTTGACTGTCGACCATAGTTTGCCGACACCGCCGGAGAGGTTGCATGACTCTAGGTTTTCTTTCCACTAAAGTTGTGGTCATTGACAGTCCGACGGATTTCTGCGTTGAGATCCTTTATTCTTGGATGGATGGATCTGCAGGGTTCAAGAGTCTCACTTGGTCATATTCTCTTGCCATTGCCGCTGCTTCCGCAGGGAAATTGGGCCGAGTTTCCGGGATTCCGCCAGCAGGGATGAAGCGGCCGGAGGCTGAATCGATGACTTTGCGAAACTCTTTCTCACCTTTGCGTACGTCCGTCGGTGTGGGTAGGTCAGCGAAGGAGTGCTCTGTAAAGTCCTTGAAGCGGTCCCAGTCTGCTTTACTGAAGTTAATGTACGTTCGTTTTTCCATGTTTAGTAGGATGGGTAGGTGGTCTGATGCTAATGTAAGCATTGGTTGCCAGTTTACGTGGTTGATAAGGTTGAAATGGAGATGTCTTGCGAGCTGTGGCAGTTACCTGCCACCCTAGTGGGGGCATCTCCATTCAGTGTACAGAATGCCGAGTTGTCTATTTCCTCTGCGAGTGCGTGCCCACTGCTGTCTGCTGGCAAGTTGGAGTGCCAGAGATCGTGGTGTGCGTTGAAGTCACCTAGTATATATTTATCACTCGCAGGTTGACGTGCCCTGTCCGGACTGCTATACCCTGGCATTCAAGGGTAGAGTCCCTGGGGTCAATGTCCGGGGCAAATAGATTATACTGTACAGTATGGTGTGTGATATATGCAAGACCGCCCCCATGACCGCTGGGACCGATGCACATTATACCCATCACGAGTACGTAAGTCCGAGCTCAAGATCAGTTTGGTCTCCTGAATGGCGGCCAGTATAATGTTGTTCACCTTCATAAAGTCTGTTATCTCCGCGATCTTTCCAGTTAATCCCTTGCAGTTCAGCTGTAGGATTTTAAAGTATGTCGGGCAAGAAGGTGAAGGCATGCTGCGAGTAAGGGACGGATGTGGTTGCCTAGATGGAGGTAGGCTTAGTCCCAAGCTATGTCGCAGTCTGGAGTTCAGCGTGCCTTGGCCGATGTTATGTGGCGTGGAGAGGCGGCTGAGGCCCGCAGCAAGGGCTACATGTATCCGTCCATAGGTTCCTGTTTGCAAGCCCAGAGCACATATGGATGTGGCACAGGCCAAGGCAGTTATTGCACTTAACCGATGCCGTAGGCGTATATCATTTTTGCCGACAGACAGTGCACGTGGTGAAAGGTACGAGGAGGTTATGTTCCTGACCCACGTGCATGCTGGAAGTAGGGGGGGACGAGAGTGTGGACTGACGTTCGGCGTTGTTCGCAACTTGCCTAATCCGAAGGGGATAGGGATGTTGGATGGCCGTGCGAGGTGGAAGCTCTGGTGAGCGTGAGCGGGAGTCGGGGATAGGTGCGGCGGGAGCAGCAGAGCTGCTAGTCGTGGAGACTGGGCCACTGTTCTGGCCATTTGATAATGGTAGGTGCTGTGTATGTACGTCGGAGCGACGAGAACCGCGGGACGCACAGCAGGGTTAAGCCCTGAGCATCCAGATCTGTGAAGCCATCTCTTCAATTTACTGCATTGAACAGAATGTGAACGTTTGACATATATTTTCTTCCAGCAGACGCAGCAGATCCAGTCTCTTGGTCCGGGGTTGGATTCAATACCTGCCCGTAACAAGAGACACTGGAGCAACCCTGCTGCAAGAGATTGCTCCGGGGATGACAATGGGGATGACAGTGGGACTGGACAAATTGGACAGGGTTGAACTGAAATAACAGCCCTTGGCCGGGTAAAACCCGGGACATTCCGGTACGTAGAACCGGCTTTTGTGGGAAGGACCATATTTCATATTTTATCGTTTGACTGTGGTTTTGGTAGGTGATCGTAAACAGCACGCAAACCGCAGTACGAAATATATATCTAGATAAACAATTGAAAATCTGGACTCTGAACATTAAACGAAATATCTGGACAGCTCAGGCGAGTTCAGCCAAGCTGACAACCCTAGGTTAAAGAGCAGCACAAGCAGTCTGTGCTATAGAGAAGAAAAAAGTAATTAACGATCACACATGTTAGTCGAAAAGAGTTTGAACTTGCTATAGAGAAGACAGAAGTAATTAACGATCACACATGTTAATCGAAAAGAGTTTGAACGTATTTCTATGTTGCAATTACACCACACCAAACGTAACGGCCGTAAAGGTTGAGTGAGTGTTGATGTTATTGGTATCGGTATACATGGCACATGGCTTTCGGAGCCCGTTCGATTTATAAACAAGCACGGATCCTATATAATCATCTGCTGCGAGACACATTATTTGGGGGAACAGCACCACTAACAATAGAGGTGATTCCCTTCTTAATCTCTAATCCAAGTATATTATCAGGGGGGCTAAACCCACTTTCATGTAAGGAGGTGCTACACAACCCGGACGATGGTAGATAACTGGGAGTGTCAAAGAACGCCAGAGCATGGACGACTGAAAACTTTTCACAGCTGGCATCACTCCATCGCACTTTCCAAAAAGAAAAACTGTTTGCCAGTTTTTTCGTTTCAAATTTCTTCCATAAAATTTTCACCATGAGAATGACGACGAAAACTCTGAAACCATGGCTACATCTTAACAACTGTCCACAGTATTGTAACACTTGGTTGAATTTGCAGAATTTCCTTATGGTTACAAACCAAAACTTATCGTTGGCTTCCTAAGCAAATGTGCTAAGTCCATTTCATGCAATTTTCCCAGGAGAGGCAAAAAACGGCTTTACTTTTTTTTGGGTGTTGATATTTCTTAAATCTGAAAATGCAATTTTCTTCAGCACTTCTTTTTGTTGAGATATCACTTATCTGAACATTTAAAAAGTAAGTTACTGCAAAATTATCAGCGCTTTGGGACTTAACACATTTTCTTTTTATGATATTGTTTATTTACATGGGCTTAGCACATGTTTTCTTAAACATATTGTTTACTGTCAACATATTTGGTTTTTCGCACAATATATTTTATAGTTTTAAACCAAATAAACAGTAACTATAGTCATACGAATATTTCATAGCTGTCTATACTTCGTAAGGTAAATCAGTGGTAAAGTAAACCATCATAAAGTTTGTGGTGGTCCTTGTAAAGCTGACATTTATTTTAATATTTTGTACAAGGTTGCTAACTCGAATACTCCTAAACTGAAGTTTAAAGTATATATCACCATTTTCAGTATATTTAATACCACGTTTATTGGTAGCTTGGTAGCTGGTCTTATACTGTTACAAAAGTAAACAATATAGACATTTTTGAAAAAAGAATAGTCCAAATAAGTGATGTCGTAGGGTAGTGGTTTCTGATTTACATAACCCAATATATTCTGCTTTGCATAGCTCGTTCAATGGTGGAGTGCACGCTATCTGCCTCCATTTGAGTATGATCTACTTCAAGGCATTCTTAATTACTAGGGCCCAGACTTCTATGCATTTGCATTTTACTTTTGTTAAGTCATGGGAACTTAAAGATTAACAGATTTTGCGAACCAAGAAATTTGTGTTAAAATGGCATTGATTTGTTTGTGCATGTTTTGTCTTCAATGCCCGTTTAAAAAAGCATATTTCGTCAAATATTTTTTAGTATTATGTTCATTTCGGTAAAGCACATTTCCGTCTTAGTTGGCAATCGTAACAAACATATGTTTAGACCAATAATGCATGCAATTAACCAATGTGTATTTGTGTAGACTATGGTATTGCAATCAGTGTTGTGAGAATGAGAGCGAACGATAGTTTGCTGCGTACACCTGTACTGATTGAAATTAAACGTTGCTCACAACCAGTGTTTTGATAACACTGGTAGACCCCCAAAATTTACCAGGAACGCCGTTAAGAAATTTGTATGTAAAACCGAGTTAATTTTTGAATATATGGTACCGTTTTTGAGATATTTGCAATTTACCATTATTCGAAAAAACCAAAAAGATGACCCCTTTATTTAAGTATATCTCACGAACGGGTCAAGCAATTGCAAAAAGTCGACAAAAATTGCAATAATTGCATCATACTTTGTTTTTTGGTTAACCAGATAGTTTTCCAGTTATTAGCTTATAATTTCAGATTTTGGTTTTTTTATGAAAAAACATTACCCTTTGCGAGGGCAGCATTCCAAAACCACAACTTTTTTCCATATATTTTTTCTTTACGTAAAGCTCTGTTTAATAAAAAAAAGATATGCTACCATCGAAGAAAATCGATGCAAAACTACGTAAGTTATAAGCGATCAAATAAAAATACCCAGGTTGCGCAACTTCAATGTATGTATACAAATTAAGAAGTTGATTGATGAGGGCTGGGTTTCTCGTTGAGAAATAAAAATTACTTTTAGGATGTTGATGATGTGGACTAACTTTTAAAAAATCAACTTTTTTAAGATAATATAAATTTTTATTAAGAATATCTTCCGCTCTTGTATGAGTCGGGGTCGGAGCCTTTTACAAAACTGAAAACTTTTTCTACCCTAACTTATATATAAACCTAATTCTACAACTACTTACAAACTACATCAGCTGCAGCCGCGATCGCTGTTTGTGAACGTCGCTAACTGCGCCAATTTGTGATAATTTCGTGGAAAGTGAATTCACTCGTTGCAAGAGTAAACAATTCAGCAAGCAGCTGCAAGTCGGTGTTGTATTGCAGATGCAAGGAATTTACAATCGTTGCATTTTACTGCTGGCCTTGAGCCACTTGTGATAACTTACATAGATATATTAAAGGTATAAAGTGCAAATGGGATATTATCCGGATATACGAATAATACCATAACAATTATAATTTTTCTTTAAATAAATCAAATATTGCTTTAAGTACTCGAATTGTTTTATAGTAGGTAGAGTGGTTGCATCGAAAGTAAGATTGGTTGGGTTCGAAACCTGCTGTAGACATGTAGTTATAAATATATATTTCCGTCACTAACTTACCAATTAGTAGGTAAATTTTCAAAATTATAAGACACAGAAAATTATACAAACAGTAACTAAGCCTATGTCTAAAGCATGTAGTATTTTCTTTTCCTAGCTTCGTATAAAAAGGAACTTTTCTGTCTAGGTAAGATTTGATTGTTTCAATTTTATTCTTGTTCCGAGTATAAATATGAGTTAATGCGCCTTAACACTTCATAACATCTGCAAGGCTCGCCGGAGATAATTCAGTTCATAAGTCAAGTTTCAAAGCCGTGATTTATTAAAAAAAAAAAAATTAGTAAAAAGACGCGAGAAGTATTTTGGCATTGAGCCGAAAAATGCTGAAAAACCATGGACACCGAAAACTTTGCGTACATCATGTCGAGTAGAATTGATTCAGTCGGAATGAGGACAACAAATAAAATTTGATACACCAATGATATAGAGAGAACCTACTTACCGTTCAATAGAGTGTACAAAAGTACTTGGCGTTGGAAGATGAAGAAGAGTAACCTATGCCAGCATACCTACAGTGACATTGCCAGTACTACATTCAACGGCAGTTGTAAATCCACTTCCATTGTCAACAGTAATATCTGAGTGCGGGGAATCAAGTTGTACTGAATTTCGCATGGGAACAACTTAATGTCACAAGCACAACTTAATGATTGGATAAGAGATTTGGAACTATCCAAGGAAAAGGCTTGGGGTTAAGCTGATGCGGGGTGTGGAGACGCGAAATATAGAGCCTTCCAGGCTCCCAGCCTCTCCCACACCAAGACCGTAGTGCACGGCCAAGCCCTCCTGCTGTGGTTGCGGATGTTGAAGGGTGCAACCCGTCGCATGCGAGCATGCTCGTATGCAACGGTTCTTCTTCCGTCAATACCTTCGGCCACAGCGGTGGAACACTGGCCGTAACCTTCACGAGGTGACCCTGTTTGCACAGAACACTACGGATCTAGACCCGGAGGGTGTCGATCTTACCCTCTCCCCTAACCCAAGGTGTCATGCGTTCCGTGCCTACTGGGTGGTTTGCAGTCAGGGGCTTCCGACTGTATTCTTACGGCGCCTCCCGGATACCGGTCCACCTCCGGGAGTAATCGGACTTGTTGCGGTATGGGGCGCTGCCGCAGTCGACCGTTCCCTTCCCCTTTTATATTTTTTATGGTCACCGAAAGGCCTCGTCTAAGTAGGTGACCAACGAACAAGAAGATGAATAAACTTAACTCCGCCTCGGATCCCTGCACGGGAAAAAATGCCGCCACTGGACTAGGCGTTAAACAAGTTCAAAACAGAGCTAGCCCAGCCAGGGCTACGCGCCCGAGTACCGCTTCGACGGGTTCGGGTAGGCCTCCACGGCCAGCAGTTACCCCCTTTCGGTCGTCTGCGCGGAGTGGTGCGGCTAAACCCCTTGAGGGAAAGCCGTTACCACGCGTAACCGCACCAACCAAACCCCTTGAGGGTACGGCTAGTGCGGGGAGCAGTGGGCAGACGGCCAATCTCCCCAGGCCCATTCGGGGACCCTCCCATCCACAGCCCAAAAGTGCTGGCCCCAATCCCTCCACGGGAGGGCGCGCAGCCCCGATGGCAGCCAGCAGTGCTGCTCGGTCAGCACCGAAGAACGGGCGCAAAATCTCCCCCTCCGTTAGGGCGCAGCGAGACCGCAGATCTGCGGCCAAGATAGTCTCGCGACTGGGTAACTTGCCTCCCAGCGAACTAACGGAGGACCAAAAGGCCTCCCTAACTTGGGCAACCAACCTCCTCGCCGCTAGGCAGGAGCGAGAAGCCGGAAAGCCGCCGAGGGCACCAGCCTCTAAGAGACAGCGTTCTCAGGAAAGCACCGCGAGTGACTCCAAGAGGCACAGACGGCGACCTCCCCGAGAACCGCTGCGGTGAACCCACCCAGACCGTTCAGTGAGGTGGCCAAAGAGCACCTCACCCTCGCGGTACTGGACAAGGGGCCCCCAGATGGGAACATAACACCAGACAACTGGAAGTCGGTGTTAATTGGTTTGTGCGGGGTCTACGGAAAAGTCCTCGAGAAGTTTCCGGGCCCTGCACCTAGCATCCGTGATGCCGGTTGGCATCAGCGGAGGATCAAGTTGGTCTCTTGCGCCGATGAGCGCTCGGTATTGCTTTACAAGAAGGCAATCTCCGCGTTAGGCGAGCTGTGGTCCGGGGCAGACCTGGTAGCCGTGCATAGGAACGAGATTCCTTGCAGGCTACGGGCCTGGGCCTGGATTCCAGCAGCCGAGCCGTCGACGCCAGAGGCCATTTTGAAGATCATCCGGGATGGTAACGCAGGACTACCCACCAGTGAATGGAGGGTAGTTAGGGTTAGTGAGGTCAGGGAGAAGCAACGCTATGTGACTCTAGTCATTAGCGAAGACTCTCTCCCTGCTCTGGAAGCCTGTGGTGGAGTCATAAGCTACTGCTTTTACTCCTTCACCCTGCGCATCCAAAAGAAGGGTGAACCCGCAACGGATGAACTTGGAGCGGAAGAGCAACCAGGAAACACCGCGAGTGGACCTGGTCCCTCCACGATAGCCAGCGATGGGGGTACTTCAGACGTTAACGCCCTGAGCGGAGCGGTTGATGCCTCCATCGCCTCTGAGACCGTCTCAGGCGGTGAAGGTCCCTCGGGAAGCACCTTGAGTGAACCTGCCGGGAAGGCGCACTCATTGGTCGGGTATGATACCGCGAACGAAGACTCCGAGAGCGACACGGCTTCGGTGTCGGGCTTCGTCGGGTCTACCTTCGGCCGGTGGGTGCACCAGTCTGAGAGCCAGCTACTGGACTCTGATGCGGAGGACGCGGCACTTGACATTACAGTCATTGCCGCTCCCGAACGCGTAGAGACGGTGGCGATGGACGAGGGCTCTGACACTGACCTGTAAACTTTTGATGATGCGGGTTCTACAAATTAACCTGCATCACTCTAAGGCAGCTTCGGCTGCCCTCCTCTTGCGACTCGGCGAAACAGCAGAGGAGCTCGTATTAATCCAAGAACCTTGGATCGTCGGCAACAAGGTGTGCGGACTAACTTCTGATGTCTACCAGGTGGTTAAGACCCCAACTATAGGTAGGACCAGAGCTTGCATCCTTGTTAAAAAGACCCTCCCTTACTTTCTGTTATCCAATTTCAGCTACGCAGACACAGTGAGCATCAGCCTTGAAGTAGAAGGCAGGCAAATCTGGCTAACTGCAGCCTATATGGCGCACGATGCCCCCCAATTACCTTCCAGCTGCCTGGTAAACGCAGTAAAGGAGGCAAACCGACGGAAGCTGCCGATATTAATAGGAGCTGACGCCAATGCGCACAATACAGTGTGGGGTTCTACGGATACCAACCCTAGAGGTGAGTGCCTTCTTGATTTTATTTTATTACATAACCTGTATATAAGCAATTCTGGAAGCGAACCTACGTTCGTAACCGCAAATAGAAATTAAGTCCTTGACATTACGCTAATCTCTGACCCGGCACTGGGTCAAATTGAGAACTGGCACGTCTTAAAGGACAACTCCTTCTCTGATCATAAATACATTTGTTTCTGTCTCCTTGTGAGACCACCCACTCTTGCAGCTTACAGAAATAGGAAGAGAACGGATTGGAATGTTTTCAGGAACATGGTGAGCTCGACTCATCGTCTAAAATTGACGAAGCGGTAGACCTGATCACAGAGTCCTGTAACGCTGCCTTTAACGTCTCCTGTCCGGTTACCAGACCGAGGAACAAGACGAGACCACCTTGGTGGAGCTCCGAAATTTCTCGACTCAGGAAAAATAGCAGGAGAATGTTTAATGAAGTTCTGGCACGAATATAAACAGGCCTTAAAAACTTTCAAAAAAGCAGTCAACAAAGCCCAGAAGAATTCATGGAGGGACTTTTGTACCAACATTGAAACCAACTCAGAGGCAAATAGACTGCGTAAAGTTCTATCTAAAAGTCCCACTGTTCCGACCTTCATCCAGAAACCCGATGGAGACTGGACATCGTCCAGCGGCGAAATGGTCGACCTCCTAATGGAAACGCACTTCCCAGGCTGTTCCACGGAGCCACCAACAGCCACCAACAGCGGGACAATTTACGACTCTTTAGAGGGGATAATCACCCCCCAAAAAGTCGATTGGGCAATCGGAACCTTCGACCCTTTTAAATCTCCGGGACCCGATAACATATTTCCCGCCGAACTTCAAATGGCCAGAGGCATTCTTTGTCCCATTCTGTCTGAAATCTACACATCATGTCTTAGGCTATGCCACGTTCCACACAAATGGACCGAGGCGAAGATAGTCTTCATACCGAAAGGAGGACGAGTCTCGCACTCAAAACCTAAGGACTTTAGGCCTATAAGCCTTACATCCTTTCTTCTTAAAGTATTGGAAAGAATACTAGACGCGCACATTATTTCATATTAAATGCAAAAAATTTGAGAAATAATTGAACTCCACTAAAGTTCTATTGACCGGTGCGTTTGAACTATAGACAGTTCTACTGCGACCAATAGAGAAGACTTCAAAGCGACGAAGGTTCCTCAATGGGGTATTTAATGACAATCTCTCCAGAAATGACGGGCAGTCAATTTTACCAGAGATAATGTCAAAGATGAAAGATAACGCCAACAAAATTCTACGATTATTCAACGATAGCAAATTTAGCAATTGACATCGTGCCTCATATGACGGAATCGGCTCCGTGAATCGTAACGAATATAGTGCAAAGCGCAAGAAGATCTTTTGTACCCTTTCCAACCGATTGGTGTGAACGGCATGGTAAGGCCTCCAGATAAAAGATGCGTATTCCAGCTTGGAGCGAACCAGAGTAGTGTATAGGAGTTTAAAAGTATAGGGATCATTGAAGTGTGAGGAGTGGCGCCTCACAAAAGCATGCATAGCCAATGCTTTGGGAACAACAAAATTTACATGTGTTGAAAACGTAAATTTCGAATCAAAAAATACACCAAGATCCTTAAACTCAGTAATCTTGGGAAGATGAGTATGATCGATATGATAAGATGCATTCAGCGGGTTCTGTAACTTAGAATAAGTTACAGCATTGCACTTATTAATATTGAGGAAAAGGCGATTTTTGACGCACCAGCTGAAAAGCTTATTGACTTCAAT
Source organism: Sphenella marginata (assembly GCA_951509765.1). Classification (NCBI taxonomy): domain Eukaryota; kingdom Metazoa; phylum Arthropoda; class Insecta; order Diptera; family Tephritidae; genus Sphenella; species Sphenella marginata. The sequence goes on from OX608081.1 coordinate 60,678,882, forward strand.
TTGCCCAGCAGTGGCATCATCAAGACAAGTAATTTCAGAGTATATTTTCATATCATCTGCATAAAGCAGATATTTAGAAAACGAGAAACAAGAGCTAACATCATTAATAAATAAGATAAATAATAATGGTCCTAGAATACTGCCTTGAGGCACAGCTGAGGTAGCCGAAAAATGCTTCGAAAGAACTCCATCAATGTTTACAACATTATTTCTGTTACATAAATAAGACTCAATCCAGCGGAGGAACGTAGATTGGAAACCATAGGAGGCTAGTTTCATTAATAAGATTTTATGTGAAATTTTGTCAAACGCCTTGGAGAAGTCGAGATAGATAGTGTCAACCTGGAATCCTCTCCGGAATGACAAATGACAATCCTCTGAAAAAATTGAGAGGTTGGTAATGGTGGATCTAGTCGGGACAAAGCCATGTTGCATAGGAGAGATCATATCGCACACTAAATCAAAAACAGTCACAACTCAAAATCCGAGTAACTTTCAGTCAATTGCTTCTGGATCGCGCAAAAGTGATTTGATTTTTAAAAACTTGACATCACTGTGCTCTCTAAAGAGTAACGATAATAGTCTAAAAGAAAAATATTGTATGTATTGGCTGCACTACTTTTTATTAGGCAATCTATGCCAAGAAAGCGACCTAAAAAAATTTTGAGTTGTGACTGTTTTTGATTTAGGGTGCGATATGTTTAACACTAAAGTAGATCTTCGCTTTCACAATGCATTCGAAGAGCTTTGAGGTAGTTGAGAGTTTAGAAATGGGTCTATAATTTGTGCAGTTGCTTTTATTACCAGACTTAAATATCGGCGTGACCGTTGCCCTCTTCCAGTCATCGACGAAGATTCCTGAAGAGAGAGATAGATTAAAAATCAGCTTAAGCGGACTATCTAAAGAATCACAATTTTTCAGCAAAATAGCTGATAGGACATCACAGTCAGACATTGAGGAATTTTTAAGATTTCTAATACCCTCAATTATATCCTCATCAGACAGGGTAAGAGAACCGAAGTTATTAGTAGACGGGTGCAAATGCAAAGTTTTGAAATATTCTAAATCATCACTAACAATGTCAGTATCAGACGAGAAATTTGACGAAAAGAAGTCGGCAAACAAATCAGCAGCCTCAGCAATTGTCGAGGCAGTAGCATCGTTGTAAGAAACCGATTTTGGTATGCTTGACCCGCCTTTCATTGAATTAACATAATTCCAAAAGTTTTTGGGGTTGACTTTAATATTCGTTTCAAAGTTGCGGGTGTGTAAACTTCTCTTGTAAGAAACGTACAAGTCGTAGTACCGAGCGATATTTGTGGCCTTAAACTTTTTAAAGAATTTATTTCTCAAATTTTTTAGGTGTTTGAGTTCTCTGGTGTACCAAGGAAGTTTATAATTTACTTCCCTACAAACAGGCACAATGCTAAGACAAACATTATGTATCTCACGCTTAAAAGAATTAAAACAAACAGCGGTTTCATTTTCACCAAACACAGTATCCCAACTTATATCCGCCAAGACTGAATTCAACATATTAAAATCACATCGACGATAGTTGTATCTGACAGAAGAAGTATCAGTAGTAGGAATATTGAAAAATTCAATGAAAACAATATTAAGGATTAGAGGAAAATGATGCGTGTTTGCAGACGAAAATGAAGACGCTGGTTCACTTAATTTAAAACTAATATTATTCGTAACGAAGATCAAATCAAGAAGACGGTTTAATGCGTTGTAAAAATTATTAATTTGAGATAAACCCAAACCAAGTAAGTGATCAATAAAAAATGACTCGCTAGCACTGTTGAAATTCATGGGAGTCAGTCCAATATTGTTATCCAAATGAAGCCACTGAATGTTGGTTAGATTGAAGTCTCCAAGAAGACAGAGTTGATTGTCACCGATGCTGTGATGCAGAGCCAAAACATTATCAATATGAGCTTTATAAATGCTATCAGCGCTCAACGGCGGTATGTAAGAAGCGCAAATATATAAAAAGCCAGTAGACCCACGAATACGTACACAAAGCTGATCCAAGAGTGAATCAGAATTACAGAGAGGATACACCGACGCCTCCAAACAACATCGGGTTGCTATGAGGACGCCTCCACCTCTAGACAATCCAGTCTTTGAAGTATCCCTGTCCTTCCGGAACACATGACAAAGCTTCGGATCAAAGAATTCAGTATCAAAGAAATTGCAATTAAGCCAAGTCTCGATGATGACAAAGACATCATATTCAAGCAATGAGCTGAATAATCGCAAAGATTCAGCTTTGGTTCTTATACCCGAAGCATTTTGGAAATAGATATTTAGATGCTTCGTGTTTTGTAGATTAGGCTGATGAGTTAAGGCATTAGGTGCTGCTTCCGGTCCTTTAGAAAAAAACGGAACGGACTGATAGTCACATTAACAGGCCATATCTCAGGATTAAGGACTTTTTGAATATGTAGTTCAGCCACACCAAGTTTAAAATTTACATATTTAATAGAGTTTAGTTCAGACTTCTTAACTAAACTGAAGCATTGTACGAGATGTTTATCTAGACCAGTATATTTCACCACATAGTCCACAATTGAAACTGGAGTAACAGAAGGTAAGAATGACGATAAATGAAACCACTCGAAGCGGGCAGCAACATCGAGTTCATTAGACGTATTAGAACCAATCACGCGCCTCTGTGCGCGACTAAGGCTGCTTCGGTTATTAAGATGATTTCCACTATGGTTTGCTGTCATTAAAGAATTTCCCGGATCAGCTGAAATCGGGTCGTCAACAATACCCAGATCATGGAACGAATTAAGCTGATCAGTTGAATTTGAGATAGCCGAAGTGGTAGATACAGAAGAAGACTTTTTGGACCGCTTGGCCTTCAAATTAATACGATTATTATTAACATTATTGGCAACTGCCGATTTCTTATGGTGCACAGCATTTCTTGGTGGCAACAAACAATTGGCATTCGATGCTACAGAAGCATATGACGAAGACGACTGCATGTTAACATGATCAGCTGCAGAGATTGTATTTTCGTCGTTGTTCCTACAGCAAATAATGTTAGGGGAAGGCACCGCAACAGACGACAACGACTGCATGTTAGAGATAATCTGCGCCCTCTTGACCTCTCGAAGGCTCAGCACGCATACTCTAAGGGCAAGTCCGTGGAAACAGCACTCCATTCTATCACCTCAAAGATAGAAAAAGGGCTTGCCTTCAAGGAGTACACGCTGGGTATCTTTCTCGACATTGAAGGAGCCTTCAATAACGTACTCCCACAGGCCGTCATCCAGTCCCTTCGGGAACGGGACTGGAACCCCCGCTTGTGGGATTCGTTAGTCAGCTCCTGGCAAAGAGAACTATCCAGGCTGATCTGGGTGAGGCCTCAATAGTGCGATACGCATCTCGAGGCACCCCTCAAGGGGGAGTTCTATCTCCTCTACTGTGGAACCTAACCGTTAACACCCTGCTTCTGGAACTGGAAAACACCGGTTGCCAAATCATTGCCTACGCCGACGACATCGCTCTTACGGCCACTGGTAGGCATCTTCAGACCCTAAGTGAACTGCTCCAATCGGCCCTGAACCTCGTGGAGGACTGGGCTATGGCAAGCGGCCTTAGCGTTAATCCCTCTAAAACGGAAATGGTCCTTTTCACAAGAAAATACAAAGTACCAGCTTTTACACCACACCGTCTGAACGGGGTAAGGCTCAACCTCTCCCAAGAGGTCAGGTACCTCGGCGTTATCTTAGATAGCAAATTCAACTGGAACAAGCATGTTGAGGACAGATCCCGGAAAGCTATCACTGCCCTATACGCATCCAAAGCAGCCGTAGGGAAGAAATGGGGCCTGAACCCCCGTGTGATGCATTGGCTGTACACCGCTGTGGTAAGACCCATCCTCTTCTATGGTGTTGTTGTATGGTGGCCTGCACTAGAACGTAACAGCATCATAGGAAGGATGGGCAGGGTACAGCGGTCTGCGGCGGTGCTCATCACGGGGTCACTCCCATCCACGCCTACCAAAGCTTTGGAGGTCATGCTCGACCTACTCCCGGTTGACTTATACGGTAAACTCCAAACAAGCTGCAGCGCAGTAAGACTGAGCGCTGTTCAACGATGGAGCGACACCAGATTTGGACACGCGAGAATCTTGGAGACCATACCCCAAAATCTGAAAACCGTGGACTACACCCTACCTATAGGCCACGGCCCAAATACCAAGTTCTCCACCAAAATCCCTAAGAGGGAGAAATGGAAGGACAGGCACTTTCTAAACCCGGATTCAGAATCCATATTTACAGACGGCTCGAAGCTCAACGGCAAAGTGGGCAGCGGCGTCTATTCGGAGGATCTTTCACTATGCTTAAGCATTAGACTTCCCAGCCACTGCAGCGTATTCCAGGCTGAACTTACGAGGAGGCTTCTCGCTGGCTTCTATCTGAAAACCGCACATCTGTGTCAATATACAGCGATAGCCAGGCAGCGATCAAAGCTCTTCAGAGTAGTAACTCTACCTCGAAAGTAGCTCAAGACTGTAGGCAATTGCTCAATGAATTGTCTTCGAAATGCTCCACAGCGGTAGTATGGGTTCCAGGCCATAGCGATATTCCTGGTAACTGTCCTGCTGACGAGCTGGCAAGGAAGGCCACACAGCATACAGAGGAGAATCACATTGGGAGTATCTCCCCGCCTCTTGCCACGACTAAGCTGTGGCTACTACGTGAATTCGAGAAAAAGGCAAACTCTAGGTGGGCTACGGAAACGACATGCGAGGTGTCCAGGCAAACTTGGCCCCGCATCTGCCACAAACGAACCGAGTCCATACTCAAACTTGACCGACCCTCCCTTGGTCTGTTGATCGGGGTGCTCACGGGACACTGTCTCATGGGCGTACATGCCAAGCGCATGGGGGTTTCTTCAAATGATTTCTGTCGCAGCTGCAGGGACGAGGAGGAAATCGAGAGTGTAGAGCACTTCCTCTGCAGCTGCCCCGCACTAGCCAGAACCCGGCTGGAGTGCCTAAGCAGGTGCCTATTCCTAGGCCTATCGGAGTTAGACTCTGCCGAAATTGGAGACATCCTGCGCTTCATTAAGCGTACAGGGTGGTTCTTTCAATGAACAGTTCTCTTAAAGGTAAAGGGACTTAAACCCGCTCAGTGGTATCACAATGGGCCAGTCGGCCTAAGTGCGCCTCTCGGCACGCTGAGAGGCGGCCACATTAACCTAATCTAACCTAAGGAAAAGGCCGAGATCCTCACTTCTCGTATGCAACCATTTAAATTTGTGTCATCCGATGTTAAGGTGATATATTGTAGAACTCGTCACGTACCATTTTTCAAACACTATACCAACAAAGACAGTATATGCTACTGCAACGACATACCTGGTTTATTCGAAGGGTTTGGTCAAACATATAATTCAAAAGAGTGGCGATTGTTTATAGACTGCAATAAACTGAGTTTGAAGGCTGTATTATTGCATATTGGTAACAAAAAGCCTTCTATCCCGATCGGGCATGCAGTAAATACAAAAGAAACCTACGAGGAAATGCAAAAATGAAAAATGAAAATATGTTCTGATCTCAAAGTCGCTGCAATGCTATGCGGTCTTTAAAGAGGCTACACCAAGCACTGGTGCTTCCTCTGCAAGTGGGATAGCCGAGCTCGTAAGGACCCCTACGTCAGAAAGGATTGGCCGGAAAGATTCGAGGTTACCGTTGGTTTAAATAACATCAAATACACCCCTCTTGTTAGGTTGCGAGGGCTGAGCTGGGACCCTTAGGTAACTGCTCACTACTTAGGCCACCAATGGGCCCATTGTAATACCCCTCTTGTTAAGAAAGAGGAAATCAGACTTCCACCCTTACACATCAAGCTCGGTCTCATTAAAAACTTTGTAAAGGCTTTGGACAAAGAAGGCGAAGCATTCGACTATTTGAAAACAATTTTTTAAGATATTTCTCAAGCCAAGATAAAGGTAGGTATTTTTGTTGGACCACAAATAAAAAAGTTGATCAACAATAATCAATTCAAAGGACTGCTCTCATCAGTTGTCTGTTGGCAGGTCGTTGTATCTTTTCTCCGCAGCTACAAAAGCCCTACCTACGAGGAGATAGTGAACGACTTAATCAATAATTATGCAAAAATGGGTAAATATTAAAGGCTTATTAAAATTAATTTCCCAAAATTTTATAACTTGTTTACCTAACTAATATTTTCTTTCTAGACGTAAATATTTATGTCTTTAAAAGTTCACTTTCTGCACTCACATTTGAGCTTTTTTCCGGCAAATCTTGGCGACGAAAGTGACGAACATGGCGAAAGGTTTTACCAGCAAATGAAATTAATCGAGAATCGATAATAAAGATTCTGGGACGTCGCAATGATAAGTGATTACTGCTGGTTTCTCATAAGAGACTAAACTGAATAAGCGTCAAAGTAGAACACGTAATTATTTCGACTACGTAGTAAAAATAAATTAAGATAAAGATTGTTAGAATATAATTGCGTGTGAAATTGCGTGTTGAGCCTATGTAAATTGTATGGTTAAAGCAAATCCGAGTAAAAGTTAATCGCAGAACACCCCTGATAACCACAAATAAGTTTAAAAAAAAGTTAAAAATATGGGTACTTTCATTCAGACGACAAGTAAGTGTGTATTCGTTTAGAAAATGTAAAACGCCATTGGGCAAGAATAAAGGCATCTGCTAAGAGACACAAAACAGTTCGCACGCATTAATTAAGCGCCAATAATTAGAGACTGGGCCATCTTGTTATTACATCATTCATAAATTGAACTTTTAACTCAATAGAAACACAGCATAGCTAGATATTTCACTCTTCCTTATGCCAGACATATCGCACCCTAAATCAAAAACAGTCACAACTCAAAATTTTTTTAGGTCGCTTTCTTGGCATAGATTGCCTAATAAAAAGTAGTGCAGGCAATACATACAATAGTTTTCTTTTTGACTATTATCGTTACTCTTTAAAGAGCACAGTGATGTCAAGTTTTTAAAAATCAAATCACTTTTGTGCGATCCAGAAGCAATTAAATGAAAGTTACTCGGATTTTGAGTTGTGACTCTTTTTGATTTAGTGTGCGATATGTACGTTTTGAGGTATACGTTAAAACTGCGCAACCTGGGTATTTTTATTTGATCGTTTATAACTTACGTAGTTTTGCATCGATTTTCTTCGATGATAGCCTATCTTTTTTCTAATTAAACAGAGCTTTACGTAATAAATATATCTGGAAAAAAAATTGTCGTTTTGGAATCCTGCCCTTGCAAAAAGACATTTTTTTCATATTTTTTCATTAAAAAAAACAAAAATCTGAAATGATAAGCTAATATTTCGAAACATATCGACCTATCCTAATAGAAAAGACGTATCTCAAAAAAAAATTTATAAAAGACGTACTTCGTTGATTTTTTTATAAAGGCCGTATTTCAAAATTTTTTTTATAAAGGACGTATCTCAGCGAAATTATTATGAAGGCCGTATCTCAGGATCTTGGTTAAAAGGGGAATAACTTGATTTTTTTGCAAATTGAGCTTTTTAATCTATAAAATAGCGCGAAAAATTTGCATTTTTGTGATGCCAAAATTATGTTAAACCGTTTTTGCACTCAAAAAGTATAAGCGAAATTAAATATTCCCTTCTGCGAGTTATAAAAAATTTTCCATCGAAAAAAGTCGTATTTCAGCGATTTTATTGATAAAGTCGTTTCTCTGGAAGTTGATTAAAATGTTTTGGGAAAAGTAAGTTACTCTTCAATCTATGGCGAGAAATGTTGTTATTTTCATCCAATAAATTCTCTTCTGTCAATGAGAACTAGTCTCTCTAATAGTCTTGTCACGGTGTTATGTACTTATACAAGATCTCCGAAACGGTTCGGTCGATTTCCACGAAATTTTGAAAGAATAGTTGATGGGTATGAGAATAGATTTTGAACTATACTTCATATCCCCAGGTGGTTAAAGTCTTGAAACCCGATTTAAACTGGATGTGACCCCAGAAGGTGTTTGTATTATATGGATATCAAATGAAAAGTGTTGTTGAGGGCTTTAGGAAGTAGTGGTCTATAGTCCCTCCTTTATAGGACTATAGACCACTCCTTCTTAATGCCGTTTCCGAGATATGGAAATAAAGACCAAATGGGGCCGTAGATGTTGTTTGTATGACGATAAACGATAATTTTATAATTCGAACTGACTTTTAAAGAAGTGCACAACTGACTATCACCCCTCCCACTTTTCCTCTCCCGCTTCCTTTTCCTTCAAGTGAAGTCAGAAGTGAGCTTTTATTTGATACCCACATTGAAAAGCAACTCCTAGGTCACTTCTGGGCGACATCTTGGTCGATATCTTAGGATTCCGCAAAATTTTCCTAATTTTTTCTCTCATAAAAGCTATCAACTGACCATAAAAAACAGGGTAGGAAAAGGGTTAGTGAAATCGGCCAATCTGTTCACGCGTGAAATCCGAACCAAGGGAAATAGGGTTCAATTTTTATATACAGATATAGACAAGCACCTCGAGTACTCAAATAAACCTGAAAACCGCTCCTTTTGGAAGCTCTCGTCAACACCTTTCACTTGATAGCCATATCCTATAGACATTCTGGGTCACCCTGATCCAAATTTTGATCAAAATCTCCAACCGTTCAGGCCACATCCGTTAAACAACGGTAATAGACATTGATTAAAACCTTTATTTTTATATATGTAGAAGTAAAATTATTCTTTAGCACATCATTTTTATGAAAATTAATCAAGTTTTGAGATTCAAGTCCTTAACGAATTGTGGAAAGGGATTTAATGTTTAAATCGCTCCTGTAAAAATCTAATTTTTCTAGTTACAACCCTTTTAAGCGAGTTTCTGAGATACGACCTTATTAATAACATCGCCGAGATACGTCTTTTATAAAAAAAAATTTTGAAATACGGCCTTTATAAAAAAATCGACGAAATACGTCTTTTATAAATTTTTTTTTGAGATACGTCTTTTCTATTAGGATAGGTCGATATATGGTTGAAAAAAAAAACAATGTAGGATGCAATTATAGTAAATTTTATCGTCTTTTTTGATTCTGTAAACCTTTTTGCAATTGCTTGACCCGTTCGTGAGATACACGTAATTAAAGGGAGCCATCTTTTTGTTTTTTTCCAATAACGGTAAATTACAAATATCTCAAAAACAGTGCCATAATAAAAAATGAACTCGATTTTTGAAATCAGGGGGTCATTTTAGATACGAATGTCACACAATTAAAAATTTTTGGGAGATTTGTTTTCATGAAATTTACAATTAGGGTGATTGTTTTTTATATCATAAATATTTCCTACAGTTTCCAGAGAATTTTGGTTCCTATAGCGAAGAAAAAGGGGTTCTTGGCCCCTATCTTGAAAACTGTAAGTAGCATCAAAAAAGAAAGTATACAGTTTTTATCAGGGTACCGAATAAACTTGAAATCAGTTTTCCTTTTAACGGCATCAAAATCAATGTTGACCTGTGTTATGATTACACTGTAAAACAAAATGAGGGTTCATCTCTTAGTAATTGAAACCCACAAAATTGGAAGCTCTATCGCTCTCGTATCAAAACCTCATACCAGGTTTTGGTCTGGTTTTTTTTTTATTTGACTTCAAAGTTTTTAACCGTATGTATAGGAGTTAAGTGAAACTTGATAAAATGAAGCAATTGGTTACAAAATAGTGGCGAAATCAATGTTTTCTGGGGCAAGGAATTAATTTTTGATATTTATTTTTATATAAAACTTACGATAGATGTCGCTGTGGTACAATTTTTCAAATTTTTTAACAATTTTTGATAGAAAATAGTATTTTAATAGTTTTTAAGTAGAAATAGTGGCAAAATTTTAGAGAAGGATCCAATTGATAGGAAAAAACGGTTTTTTCAGGATGGTGCAAAAATGTATAGTTTTGGAGTTATTTCATGTTAAAGGTTGAAAATTTGCCCAACTTCCACAGCAAATATCACTTTAATTTTCACACTTTTTCTTATATATGTATACGCGTATGTGTATATTACGTAAAGTACCACCCACGTTAGTCATTTTTTGCAATAATTTTGCAATATTTTGTACAAAAACTCACAATTAAGTAAATTAACTCGCGCTTCCATTTTCTTGCACATTTTTTTCTATGTATGTGAGTATACTGTTTGTGTCATAACAAAACAGTGATGCCAGAGCTGAAAAAATATGAAGTACCCACCATAAGAAAAAAACACCGACGTTCCAGGGGTCCGATCCATGGTTTTTATGCGCAGAACACCTTTCCGCATTGGCCGGAAACACCAGCTTGTTGTTTGTGTAAAATCTCAATAACATTAATCTTTTAATAAATCTTACGATAGGTGGTGCTGCGGCACAATTTTAAACATTTCTTTAACAATTTTTATGAAAAAGAGTATTTTAGCAGTTTCTAAGTAGAAATAGTAATGTTTTATCCTGTTTTATATTAGAAGTGATAGTTGATGACACTAAAACGAAAAAATTTTTTTTTTCATTTGAAAAATTTTACCACAGCGTCATCTATCGTAAGTTTTATGTAAAAATAGAGATCAAAAATGAATTCCTTGAGCTAAAAAAACATTGATTTAGCCACTATTTTGTAACCAATTGTTTCATTTTATCAAGTTTTTCTCACTTAACCCTCATACATAGGGTTAAAAACTTTAAAGTCAAATAAAAAAACACAGGACCTATAGGCCAAAACCCTGGTATAAAGTTTTAATGCGAGAGGGATAGAGCTTCAGATTTTGTTTGTTTCATTAATTACTAAAGATCTTGTTGTATAGTGTTATAAATGCGATACGCCTTAGGCGTTTCCAATTGTAACCAAATATTCTATGTGATATCTCCGACCATAGCGCTATCTATTTCGGTTATTAGATAAAAAGAAAATTCACTTTTATTTTTCGTGTCTCCATAGGGTAGTCTGAACTTCAACCCCCTGCGACACCCCTTAGGCGTTCCAGATCGGGATAAAAATTGTTTGTGTGATATCTTTGGCTATATTACTATCGATTTAGCGGTAAGGACCACCCTAATATACATGCAAAATGAAAAATGATTTGAAAAGGTTTTTGGCCATGGAAGGCTTCTCAGAAAACATGCACATGATTTGCCTTGCAGTTGCATAATAAAAAAATTACAAGCAGCACACCAAAAAATTACCCTTTACCTCCTCTCGCACCAAATAAGAATTTGGTGTTTCATCAATCAGATTTCAACAAACCCTTACTGTACGTTCCAATTATTTAAAAAGGGATCACTTTCGTTGAATCGACAATATTTTCCAAACGTGTTAAATAATTATAGTAAACGTTTTCCAAACGAAAAGCTTACGAAAGTAAATTTATAATAAGCTTATAGTAAGCATATTTTTCTTATTGGGTATGTTCTACGATTCCTTTTTTCTTTATCTTCTATCCACACAAAACGAATCGTTTGGTCTTCAGAAATATTGTAAAAATGCCTAAACCTAAAACTACACTGGCTGGAACTCTCCAACTGTTCTAATTAAGTGCCCTAATCCCAAAAAATGTGCTCCTCTACTTTTGTCAAAAAATGATGTTTAGCCTAAAGCTAGCAGAGCAATATGTGTAAACAGTGAAACAAAACGATTATCGCAAATGTTCACACAGAAAAATAAAGTGCAATATTAACACTTTTTGGAGTGGTAGCAACACTTTTGGTGGTGCTCCATTCAGATGTAGTACCAAAATAGTGCAATGCGGAAAAATGTGGTGTAATTTTACCATTTTATGAAGTTTCGAACACTTTTTAGTGCAAACTTAACACCATTTCTTAGGGAACGCATTATGCCAACGCGGTGGGCAAACGAACATGTCGCATGTGGCAACCTAAAGCACTTATATGTTCGTTAACGAACATTCTCATACGCGTGCTTTTATAAAATGTTAATAAAATTAAAAAGAAACAACGAAATAAAATACATACAAATAAATAATATTGAAAACACAAGACAGGTAATGGAATTGGGTAAGTTAAAAAAGTTTCCTCGATTCAGTGTAACATGTAGTAACAGAATGTATTATTATCTCGACAGTTTGCTCAAAATTTAATATTTCGGATGCGGAAGGAGTGAAGCTGGTGGTGTCAGAAAAAAAAAAAATATATGTACATATATATATACATACATTAGAGTGGGTCAATTTTTTTCTTGACAAAGCGGTTATCAAAATCGTAAACTACGATGGATTCTAAGAAAATTTGCCCAAGAAACCATGGGTCTAAAATGAAAATCGAGCTTCCGGTTTTTAATGAGAAACTTTCGTATATTATCGATTTCGAGTAAATTTGGTACACATTTTAGATTGTACCTAGTTAGGTGAGATTATGAAAATGATTAAAATTGGGCAAAAACTACGGCCACCTCCCATATAACGGTATTTTTCTGTACGGTCACTGCTTTATGTTTTCGACTCATGCAGTTGTTGCTGTTTTCCTTTTCATTTATTCCAATTTCTGTTACACTGTCGATTGTTTGTTTGATTTGCACTTGCTTTTTATTTTATTTGTTTGCTATGATTTTGATACAATATTATAGTTAGAAGTTTTTTATATATCAATTTTATTTATCACTAGTAAGGCCCGCTTGCTTCGCTGCGTATCAGAACTTATAACAGACTGAGTCCGATTTTAATCATTATAGCCTATACGCACTTCTGGCAACGAAGGGGGCAGCGGAGATAGCCATCATCCAGGAGCCTTGGGTGGTTGGGCAGAATATATGCGGGCTGAAGGCAGCAGGTTTTACACTGGTAAGTGGGGCTACTGATGGGAAACCTAGGGCATGTATCCTAATAAAATCTAATATACATGCTTTATTTCTTCCCCAATTTAGTGACGAGGATACGACATCCATACAAATAGAGGTCAATGGTATGGTGACCTCGATGTACATGGCACATGATAGACCAGCGCCTACGCAGGCGGTGCGTATGGTCCTGGAGAAGGCGAAGGGGCACATCATCGTTGGAGGCGATGCCAACGCTCACAACCCACAGCGTGGGGTAGCTCTGACGTAAACGAGAGGGGTGAGTTACTCTTTGATTTTATTTTACAACAGGATATCTGTATATGTAATAGGGGTCAGGAGCCCACGTTTATTACTAAAAACAGAAGGGAGGTGCTGGACGTTACGCTCTGCTCGAGAAGCGCGGAAGGCATGGTTGGAAAATGGATGGTTTACGATGAGCACTCCTTCTCCGACCATCGCTATATTCGCTTTGATGTGGAAGGCGTACCGTCCACCTCCTCCCCATATAGAAATCTTAAGAACGCCAACTGGCTAACGTACAGAGGGGAACTGGATAAGTTCCTTTCCGACCATCATCCCGATGAACCCAGGGATACTAAAGAATTAGATGACATGGTGGACAAGTTCACTAAGGCTTGTCAAGGGGCTTTAGATAAAGCTTGTCCCATTATAAAGGCTAGGGGTAAGCAAAAACCACCCTGGTGGAACCCAGAGCTAGATAGATATAGGAAGCTATGCAGACAGGCTTTTAATAGTGCTAAAGCCTCGGAGGAAGCCTCAAAATGGGAGGCGTATAAGGTGCACCTGAGGAAATACAAAGGGGAACTCAGGAAAGCTAAAAGAACCTCCTGGAGGGACTTTTGTAGTGGGATAGAATCTGCATCAGAGGGCGCTAGATTACGGAAGATCCTATCTAAATCACCTCGTAGCGAACCGGGGTGTTTGAAAAGGCCGGATGGGTCATGGACTTACACGGGGGAGGAAACATTGCAACTCCTCCTTGGTACCCATTTTCCAGATGCGGAAAACGAGTATAGGTACCTCATAGATGCGGGTCAGGGAGCATTTGACCCAGGGCAGTACCTCACTAGGGAAAGAATTGTATGGGCCATCGGTTCATTTAAGCCGTTCAAAGCACCGGGGCTAGACGGAATAGCATCCATACAGCTTCAGCAATCCACGGAGCAGGTTATTCCGTGGCTACAGGCCATATATAGGGGTGTGTTCACCTTTTGTTACATTCCCAACTCTTGGAAAAACTTTAGGGTAATCTTTATACCTAAGGCAGGTAAAATATCTCACGTTGGCCCAAAAGATTTTAGACCGATTAGTCTGGCGTCCTTCCAACTTAAAGTTTTGGAGCGACTAATGGAACCGTACTTCAGGGAGAAACTAGATAGTAAAATCGTAGCATCGCAGCATGCATATATGAAAGGTAGATCCTCAGAAACAGCGTTACATGAAATTGTCACACACATAGAAAAATCCTTGGTAAACAAAGAATTTACATTAATAGCCTTCCTGGATATTGAGGGGGCGTTTAACAACGTCTCGCCGGAGGCAATCACGGTAGCTCTGACGGTCTTGGGTATTGAACCTCGGCTGGTGTCTCTTGTGTACCAAATGCTGACGAGCAGGAGGGTGCAAGCGGAGCTAGCTGGGGTATTAGTAGACAAGGTCGTCAACAGAGGCACGCCGCAAGGTGGGATCCTCTCCCCTCTCCTATGGGTTGCCACAGTCAACGGACTTCTGGAAGCCCTAGGGAGAGAGGGGGGGACCAAGGTCATAGCGTACGCGGACGACCTTGCGGTGGTGGTGAGTGGTAAATACCCACAAACGCTTTGTGACATTATGCAGAGAAACCTAAGGTTGGTGGAAAGGTGGGCTGGTGACAAAGGTCTAGGTGTAAACCCGGGCAAAACAGAGCTGGTCCTGTTCACTAGGAAATATAAAATTCCGACGCTGCAGTTACCTGTATTAGGTAATACTACCCTCAAACTTGGCGACTCCGCTAAGTACCTGGGTATTATAATTGATAAAAAACTCTCTTGGAAAGAAAACATCCAGGAGCGTGCTAGAAAGGCATTGGTGGCCTTATACTCCTGTAGGGGTGCCGTAGGGCAAAAGTGGGGACTGACTCCTAAAGTTACACTCTGGCTCTATACCACTGTGGTTAGACCGATTCTTTTGTATGGGGCACTAGTATGGTGGTTGGGGCTGGAGAAAAATTCTAATAATATCTTAATGCAGAGAGTGCAGAGAAGCGCACTCATATGTATCAGTGGGGCGCTACGTACAACAGCAGCGGATGCGTTGAATGCAATCCTAAATATTTACCGATTGATTTAAGTGGTAAACTAGCTGCGGCAAATTCCGCAATGCGACTTAGGAATTTACCTGGATGGGGCTCCCCTGGTATAGGTCACTCATCCATTCTTAACAATCTGCCCGTGTACAGCTCTGACTACTGTACACCGAAGTACTGTTTTGGGAATAAATTCTCCATCACGATTCCGGAGAGGGAATACTGGAACATCGGACCGTCCCTGGATGACGGCTCCATCCACATTTACACAGATGGTTCAAAACTTGATGACAAAGTGGGAGGAGGGGTGTACGCTCCTCAGTTGGACCTTAGTCTTAGTTTTAGACTGCCTGATTACTGTAGTGTTTTTCAGGCGGAAGTGGCCGCGATACAGGAAGCTGTAGAGCATCTGAAGAAAGTGGACATCAGCGACGGGGATGTCCACATCTTCTCTGACAGTCAAGCAGCTCTCAAGGCGCTGGGGGCAAGTACATACAATTCCAGGACTGTGGAGGGCTGCCGCAAATCTCTCAACGAGATGGCTGAGCAACTCTCGATTCAATGAGATGGCAGACGAGCTGGCTAGAGGGGGCACAACCGCTCCACTTTCACAGTTCTGGAAGGGTTTAGGTATGCCGCTCGCTACTAGTAAGCTCTTAGCGAGGCACAAATTCCTCCAAGATGCAAGTGACAGGTGGGAAAAGTTAGGTACCTGCGGTCATGCCAAGTTGATATGGCCGGAGATCAGTGCGAGCAGGTCGGTAGATCTACTAAAACTGAGAAGAGAAGAGCTCTCTCTACTTATGGGACTCCTAACGGGACATATAGGTCTAGGTTGTCATGCAGAAAGACTGGGCATCCCCTTTAATGACTTCTGCAGAAGCTGCAGAGATGAGGAGGAGCCTGAAACGGTGAGGCATCTTATATGTGAATGCCCTGCGCTGTGGGGGGAAATCCACAAAATGGTTCGAGTAGGGGGTCTTTCTTTCTAAGATCTACATATGTGGTATCACAACGGGACCTCCGGGGCCTATGTGCGCTAGCTCCCTTACTAGCAGCCACTGCAACCTACCTACCTACCATACGCACTTGATTGTATAGTTCACAACAACAATTAAAAAATACATTTGGGCCAGTTTTCGAAATTTGAGATACACACATATCCCTACATATAATAAAATTGTAACAGGTCGATGTCTGTACATGGCATCTACCCACCCTTCTCTTTTTCCGTCCGAAATTTTTGAAGATATATAATTGAAACCATTTGAGATATTTAAATTAAGCGCATCGCATATAACAGTACTCATTGGCACCATTCATTTGATACACATATTGTACTAACACATTTTTTTGCAAATACGTATTCGTCGATAACTTCAAGATATCTCCGAAACCATTTGGGATATTTCAATTGATCACATCGCATATTACAGCACTCATTGACACCTTTCGTTTGACATCCATATTGTACTAAGACATTTTTGGTCACCCCTGGTCCACGTATTGGGCGATAACTCCAAAACCGGTTGAGATATCGAAAAAAGTAATATCCTAAATTTTAAGTTAAGTATACAGCAATCCAACGAAAAAAGTTTCATTAATTTCCATTCAGTACTTTCAGAGTGATACGGCCACAAACATACGGACAGACAGACAGACACACAAAAATTAAAAAAATGGTTGATTTGGATTCTACTCGTTTAATAATGCTTCCCCCAATCAATTTTTTGTTGATATCTGCCATGTACAGACATCGACCTGTTACAATTTGATTATATGTAGAGATTATTTTAATTTTTATGGGTGGACAGGTAACATATAAAAAAAACAAAATGAAAAGTTTCTCGTTAAAAACCGGAAGCTCCATTTTGATTTTAGACCCATGGTTTCTTGGGCAAATTTTCTTAGAATTCATCGTAGTTTACGATTTTGATAACCGTTTGGTGCATTTTTTTTTTGCTCCATACAAATTGACACACTCTACCATACATACATATGTATAAGTATATCGATTTGTTATTTATATAACGTTGAATTTATAAAACTAAAAAAGGATTTTGTTTTTTTTTCTTTTGGAATTTTAGAAGTTAAAAACGCACTTAAGTGCTCTTTGGAATACACCAATCGCACCAGATTGGCGTAAAAATCACACTTTTTGGTGTAGTTCCATAGTACTCCAAACCTAACCTAAAATTTGCACTTTTCTAGTGTAGCTTTTTCAGCACTGCTTGGGTTTAAAATTTGCACTTTTTTAGTTTTTATATAGAACAACACCAAGAAGTGCAATTTTGACTCCAAAATTTTTTTGTGTGTTAGTCCAAATGGGCGCATAATTCTTCTCAATGTCCTTTTGGGCTCGGAAGTCGTTTTCGCAGCTTACTGCGTTTAAGGTCCTTAAAGTATAATTTTTGTCTCACCATAAGAAAGTGCTTTGAAATTCATGATAATGTTGTCTTTGAACTGTTTGGCTGAGTTTATAAACAAAGGAATTATAGCGGTACTAATATTTATGAGAAGATGATCAGAACTATCAACTGATTGAAATCGTCAACCGGGTACCTTTTATGAATCCCTAACTAAACATCACTTTCCAACACTGAGTACTTGTACTAAAGTCAGGTGCCATATTCTTCTTTGACATTACGCTTTGTTGTTTACGTTCGTTGCTACAAAAATAACTCTGTATAAAACACTCTCTTGCTTTTGAGTTTGCTACAATCTCACGTGCACGCAATTTTGCACATTAATAAAGTTAAAGCTTTTGGAATATCGAGATTGCGGTGTAGTTAATTTATTTATTCATTTTTAACATTTGGCATCCCTTGCGGGGACCCGACTCTTCGCTAATCGCAAATTTATGGCACGATCGATGGAAATTGAAATTTCCATACTGCAACCATAACCTTATTGTTTTTGATCACGCGATTTTCTTCGCGAATCGAAAGCCAGAACTACGATTGGTAGTCTATCTACCGCTTATTTTGCAAAGTCATATTTTGTATACATACATACACCAATAAATACGTATCCAAGAAGGATATGGCACTTGATCGTGAAGAAAACGTCGCAAAGTTGATTGCTAATTTCTTAACTAACACCCGTAAAACTGCTAAACAAAAGCAAACCCATGGGTATCTTTGTGCACGCAAAGCCTTACTTGAGGATTATTGGCACCGCTACTCTCAGGCTAGAGATGATGTGGTGAATATGGAAGAAACGGCTGACAATGCTGAAAGCCGCCGCAAGGCATTAAACGAAAGCAGATTCATTGCCGTGGAAACCGCATATTGTGAAGCTATGGGCGAACTCAACGACGAAATCGCCAATTTAAGTAAGAAGGCGTCGACTAGCTCAGGCCAAGCACCCACTGCCGCAGCTCCGCTTCCAAATATTACACTACCAAAAATTGAGATTCCGAAATTTGATGGCAACCTCGTGTTGGTTAAACTTTAAAGATTTGTTTCAGACGTGCATCGTCAAAGAAAAATCGCTGTCCAACGTGCAGCGCCTTCATTATCTTAAGGCCAGTCTACAAGGCGAGGCCGAGCAGTTGGTACGCAATATTCCTGTAACAGAGCACAACTTTGAAATCGATTGGGAGTTGTTGACTCAGCGTTATGACAGTACACGCCGCCTTATTAAGTGCCATTTAAGGGCTATTGCAAATCTTCCTAAGACTAACTCAGAGTCCGCTTGTCAGATACGCAAAATTCTTGATATGGTCAACGGAACCTATCGCGCGCTCATTCAGCTTGGCCGTCCCACTGATCAATGGGACGATTGGTTTGTATTTCACATTACGGAAAAGCTCGACACGAAAACGGTTAAAGATTGGGAGATCTCACTAGGTGCCTCTGACACCATCCCCACATATGACGATCTCAAGAAGTTCTTGCAGAGTCGTGTTCAAGGGCTAGAGGCAGCCAATACTCCAGAGAAGCTAAACAGTTCATCGTCGACAAAGCAATCTGCTGGGTCCTCAAGGACACCCAACTCTATCCGCAGTCACCAGACCAGCATCAATCAATGTGCGTGCTGTTCGGAAAAACATGCGCTGCCTTATTGCCCAAACTTTCGCAAGCTGGAACCTAGAGCAAAATTAAATCTGGTTCGCAGCCACAACCTGTGCGAAAATTGCTTGAGAGGAGCACACGCCTTAAACAGCTGTAAATCAAAATACACATGCAAGGAGTGTCAAGCAAAGCACAACACGTTCCTTCACGACTCCTTCAATGATAAAAGGATAATGGTGAACCATAATCGCCTGCCACCTACTATCTCGCACTCATCAGAAAACTTACCTAACGTTTTGCTCGCAACTGCATTAATAGGAGTCCAATCACCGAGTGGTCACTTCATACAGCTACGTGCATTACTTTATCCTGGGTCACAAGCATCTTTCATCAGCGAGTTCGCGGCTCAGCAACTACACTTGCCTCGAACCCCAGTTGCTGTGCCTATCACAGGTATAGTTAGTGCGTCTATCGGCACATCGAAGGGACTCCTCGAATTCACTTTACGCTCTCTACTAGAGCCAGATTTTAACATCAGATGTATCGCACTGATTCTACCACGACTAGGGCACCTGATGCCTACATCACCGATCAGTCCTCACGCAGTCAGCGAGTTTGCGGGAATCAACTTAGCAGACCCAACGTTCGCTGAGCCAGGACGAATAGACGTGGTCGTACGCGCTGACATCTATGGATCACTACTGTATAGTGACATAAAACGGTCGACAAACAATGCACCTATAGCACAAAAAACTCATCTTGGCTGGATTGTTTATGGCCCAATAGGTTCAAACAACCAGCATTTGCAAGCAAAGTGGTGTACTAACACTGTGGTCGAACTCAACGAATTGGTTAAACAGATGTGGATTTTCAATCAGCATGACGACTTAGCATCACATCAGCCAATGACAATGGACGAGTTGTATTGCGAGGAATACTTTGAGAAGACCACACAACGCGACGATTCTGGATGATTTTCAGTACGCTAACTTGGCCGCCTTGGCAGAATCAAAACAAGATTCGCTAAAATTGTTTAAGTATCAACAACGCCGCCTTGAGCGTGACCCCAATATGAAGGATTTATATGAACATTTCATGGGGGAGTACATCTCACTAGGCCATATGCAGCCTGTATTGGAGAACACCGAACCATATCCAGCTTGCTATATTCCTCACCATGGAGTATATAAAGAATCGAGCTCAACTACAAAGCTGCGAACAGTATTTAACGCGTCTCGAAAGTATAGTACTGGAATATCGTTAAATGACTGCTTACATACTGGCCCGAAACTGCAAACTGATTTAGCGTCACTCCTAATCAAATGGCGTCGGCACCGAATCGCTTTTTTGTCGGATATTGAGAAGTGCTTCCGGCAAATCAATGTATGTGATGAGGATGTGGATATGCAGCGTATCTATTGGTCCGACGCGGAGGGCAGCCCACAAGTAT
The DNA here is from genome assembly GCA_951509765.1 of Sphenella marginata. Taxonomy (NCBI): domain Eukaryota; kingdom Metazoa; phylum Arthropoda; class Insecta; order Diptera; family Tephritidae; genus Sphenella; species Sphenella marginata. Next base: position 60,699,470 of record OX608081.1, read on the forward strand.
TCCGCCTCCTTACCGTGACGTATGGACTTAATTGTTCACCATACCTAACAATCAAGGTTCTGCGTACCTTAGCTAAAGAAGAAGGCAAATTCACACGCGCATCGCAAATTTTACGTGAGTCATTCTACATGGATGACTGTCTTCATGGCGCTGACAACGTATCAGAGGCAGTAAGTCTTAAAGATGAGCTTCAAGAGCTTCTGCACTGTGGAGGGTTGTCGTTACGTAAGTGGAACTCTAATTCCAGGGAATTTCTTCGAAAAATCAGCTCTGATAATCATGCATCTACTGAATCATTCTGTAATCTAGCACTGGATCAAGAAACCAAGGTATTGGGTATATGTTGGACGTGTGCGTCAGACACCATCGAGTACAAAATATCGCTCACGATATACACAGGTCCCATTACTAAACGCCAACAGCTGTCGGACATAGCTAAAACGTACGACCCGCTAGGCCTCTTAGCAGCAGTCATCGTTGTAGGCCCACGGAACTTTGATCGCTAAAACCAAGGTAGCTCCGTTAAAAAAGTTTACTATTCCACGTCTGGAACTGAACGCGGCGCTGTTGGCTGCCAAGCTTGCTGCAAAGGTGATAGATGCTGTTAAAATCGACAAATCACAGCTATATTGTTGGTCTGACTCCAAAACGACATTGAGTTGGATCCGCTCTAATCCTGGCCAACATAAACAGTGTATTGCGAATCGTGTGGTTCAAATCCAAGAAATAACGCCAGCACATACATGGAGATATGAGTCAATGACATGCAATCCAGCGGATGTTGCAACTAGAGGAGTTATGCCCTCGGATATTACGAATGTGAAAATATGGTGGTCCGGTCCGCCATGGCTTAGTACTGACGAGGAACACTGGCCGACGCAACCTAACTTACCTGCCACACCAGAAATCACTGGGGTAGTCACCATGGCTACAATCACGACTGAGCCAATCCGAGAGCAGCTACTATCAAAATATTCTAACATCAACAAACTTATCACTGTGACGGCCTGGTGTCGACGATTTTTAGCAGTCAAGCTGAACTTACCGCATTCCACAGAGGCATGGTGTACTGCACCTGAACGAGCAGCTGCGTTAAACTTATGGCTCAGGTACGTTCAAAATATTAATTTTTCTAATGAGATCTCTTGTCTTCGCCAAGGTAAACCTCTTTCGAACAAAAGTAAATTGCGAAAACTGAATCCAACCATTGGGGATGACCGAATTCTGCGAGTTAACGGGCGCCTCAAGCACTCGTTCTTGTCGGATGCTGAACGATTTCCTATTATATTACCAAAATACGACAAATTGACCACGCTACTTATAGCCCAAGCACATGAGTCTACACTACATGGTGGCGTCCAGACAAAGAAGGAACTTTATGAGGAGACGGTTCTGGCCTATCGATGGACGATCAAATATTAAGAAGTACATTAGTCGCTGTATCAAATGTTTTCGGCATCGCGGCCAATCGGCGCACCAGATCATGGGCGCCTTGCCCGCCGCTCGTTGCAATCCAAATAAACCATTTTCACATTGTGGTATTGATTATGGCGGGCCATACAGAGTGCGTACATCAAAAGGCAGAGGGCATCAAGCGCACAAGGCATACGTCGCGTTATTCGTGTGCTTTAGTACTCGGGCTATACATCTCGAACTTGTGAGTGACCTTACCACAAATATGTTCCTGCTATCGATACGGCGCTTCTTTGCAGTTCGAGGCTACAGCTCCGATATATACAGCGATTGCGCCACAACCTTTGTAGGAGCGAATACTGTTTTAAAAGAGGATATCGCTCAATATCGAAAACAATTAGAAGCCGGGGCGCATTATGGGGCAACTCGGGGAGTTACCTGGCACTTTATTCCACCTGGATCTCCCAATTTTGGAGGTATCTGGGAGGCAGGGATAAAAAGTATGAAACACCATCTAAAACCTGTTATCGGCGAGGCAACTCTTACGTTCGAAGAATTCTATACGGTGCTCAAAGAGATCGAGGCCGTGCTAAACTCAAGGCCGTTAGCCTACTCGACATCAAAACATCAAACCTGGCACGCTGGAGGCAAATACAACAAATGCACCAACATTTTTGGCAGCGCTGGAGTGCCGAGTATTTGAGAGAGCTTCAGATTCGAAACAAGTGGCAGCAGGTGCAGAAGGAAGTGAAGGTAGGGGATCTGAAGCTTCTACGAGACGAACGATCGCCTCCTACTCAATGGCCGTTGGGTCGTGTTATCCAAGTACACCCTGGTGAAGATTCTCATGTACGTGTTGCAACTGTGCGCACAAAATCGGCGAACATAAAACGAGCAATATCAAAATTCCCATCGACGAACCGCATACTATGCATACGGTTTGCGGATAAGTTTCGTCGCAAAGGACGAGGTGGGCGGAATGTTCAGAACTATCAACTGATTGAAATCGTCAACCGGGTACCTTTTATGAATCCCTAACTAAACATCACTTTCCAACACTGAGTACTAAAGTCAGGTGTCATATTCTTCTTTGACATTACGCTTTGTTGTTTACGTTCGTTGCTACAAAAATAACTCTGTATGAAACACTCTCTTGCTTTTGAGTTTGCTACAATCTCACGTGCACGCAATTTTGCACATTAATAAAGTTAAAGCTTTTGGAATATCGAGATTGCGGTGTAGTTAATTTATTTAGAATTCTTCATTTTTAACGAAGATAAAAACTAAATTTAATGGTAGTTGGTGAGAAAAATACTACTTCACTTTAAAAAAGCAGAGTGCATAAAACAATTAGAAGTGACCTGAGTGCGAGTAAAAATGTTATGCGCACAACTTCAAAGTTATGGCAGCAGACAAATATTCCAATTGTCACCAAAAGTACGCTCCGTAGGAACCTTAAATGCCTCCTTCAGAGCTTTAACAATGTACAAAAACATCCGCGTGTATATAAAAACGAGGCGTGGGATCAAATATTTTTAATATCACAGTGTAAGTGTGCCATAGACTTTAACCGACAATGTAGCTGTCCAAGAACACCTGAACTGACTTAACACTAAAAAATTATTCCATGGATTTTTATAGGACGGATACTTCCAATCGCTTTGGATCATTACTTGCAATAATGCTTATAAAGAATTTGCCTGCTGTGATTGCCGCGAAAGCAAAGAAAGGTTTTTAAAAGAAAAATTACTACGCATATTGTCAGTTGCGAAGCGAATGAAAATTTTGTCGAATTTTCGCTGTCTCGAATTGCGAGATACGAATCTCCAGCGAATTCGCCAAAAAAAAAGTCGAATGAGTGACGAAGATGAGTTTTTCGAATTGCCAGTGGCGAAAAACTCACATTTGCTTCGCCAAAACTGCTAAAATTAGTCGAATGTTATTTTTATTCGCCGTTGAAGTTTTTCCTGGCACACAAAATTATTTTAACGAAAAGATTTATAAAAAAAGTGAGTAGTTAATAGAAACGACTTATTTGTATTTATTTGAGTATTTTTCTGGTGCAACAACAACAAAATAACAGAGTAATTAATTTGATAATACTTTACAATCCAAGTCAACTGCTCAAACACGTCCAAAAATGTTCCGAGAAGTATCAAAAGACGCGTTTTAACCTCGGTATCAATAATCCGAAGGGGCAAAATAAATATTTCGTTTCTGTGAAAAGTTATTAGCAAAAATTGGCAAAGGTGCGATCCAAATTTCAGGACCAAAACTATGGTATTTATATGCAGAACACCTTTCTGAGTAGGCTTCTTTCGGCTGCGCTCATAAGAAAATAACCCTCAGCCGGTCCAGCACGCGGTCCCCAGTAATTATGCACAGAACACCCTTTTTACAGTTAATGTGGAATGTTAAGTTTAGCATTAATTTTTTAAACAAAATGCAGTTTATAGATTGAGACGCACAACACCGCAACAGTTTGAAAAGCTGGTTTCGTTGATTGAGAACAAATTTTCCACAAATAAATTTGTATATCAAAACTTGTAAAGTACAGCAAAATGATAAAAACGTCAAATTCGGATGAACTTTTAGAATTTGTTTGAATGGCAACATCACATGACAGACCAAAAAGTTCATTCACCACTCACAATGCAAATTTTAGGTGAGTTCGCCAATCTGTTCAACTTGCCAAATGTATTCGCTTCGCAAGTGACAATATGCGTATACGATAAAAAAAAATTGGGTATTTCGATAACCTTATAATAGACAAAAAACAAAATTTCGCTAGAGCGTTCCAAGTTCAGGGCAGTAGCCGAAGCAGCAGCAAAAGCCGATGACGTATTAAAATGTATTTCATATGATGGTAAACAGGATATTACTGTAAAGACAAAAATGTTTCGGAGTCAAATGAGAGCACTGCTTATCAGAGAGGAGCATACAACCCTGGTGACTGAACTGCTGTAAATACTGGATACAAATCGGGGGTAAATGTAGAAATGGAACGAAATTTGCCAAAGAGTTGCCTTTCAGAAAGCTGTTGACCCACTACCTTGGCAAGCAAAAAGGACCTGGAGTTTGGCCCGGAGTTTTGGGTTCTGAGATTATGACATACCCGGTAAGCTTCAAGTGATTTAAATACAGAATTTATTTATCGTTTCATTATAAACATAAAACTAAATATTTTCTATTACAGGTTGTAGATTTTTTTGAACCTGTTGCTATGGGCGTAATGCCGGAAAACATTGGTTCGTGGGAAATACTCAATGACCAGCTACTTGTTTGATATGGTTTCAGAAATAAATAGTACTATATGCGACGAATACCTATCCAGTAAGGATCCTGGTCCCGTAAGCACAGCTCGTTGGCTTACAACAGCTTCTGGTTACTTCGGGTATATGATATGTTTCCAAAAAAAAAACACCGTCACCAATACTAAGTGTAATTGTAGAGTTCAGAGTAAAAAAATATGCGCCATTCTGCTTTCTTATCCAGAGCCAACCACAAGCAATCCATTAAGGTAGGCATGTTTTCAGCTATATTTGCTGCGACAGTTACCAACTGATGTACAGGCAATCATAAGCCCAACGATAGAGAATAATGCATTCTACTTTTATGCAGAAAATGATAACTGACACTAATTAAAAGGTACGGAAAGGGGGGTACGAGCAGTGCGCCAAGATCTACCAGCAGAGTTTCGTGTATTCGAGCCGTTATAAACTTCAATAGCGACTTCTATGTTAGCATGATCGATTGGAAGAATTCATAATTATCGAACCACCTTGTGTAAATTACACAAAATCACCGGCTCCCGGTGATTTCCAAGTATGCAGCAGACAGTGGTCAGTTGCTCGTAAATAATTATTCCAATTGAGTACTTTTGTACTATTAAAGCAACTTTTTATTTGAGTAAATTACAGTCGTGTTAGCGACTTGCTGGCTGGATTACAAATCAAATCTTAAAACTATTTTCCAAACCTTAAATACTTTAAGCTAAGCTACGCAGATGGCTGCACCACTTCTGCTCCGCTGTAGCTGTTGCTGTTGTTGCTACTGTTGGTCACTGTTTACATCAGCCGCGCATCTGGCTCGTAGCTTCTTTAATTAAACGCAACCCAAACAATCAAATGGTCGGTTTGTTATTCAAAGGCTGCAAAGGAAGCTCAATGTTTATTCAAAAATACTTTGTTGGCGATCCAGCAATCTTGCTGGATAAAATCATGTCAACAATATTAATTAAGTATCGATATTGTATTAAGTATCGATATTGTCAACATTCAAAGATGCATTTGACTCCAGATAATTTTGGTGCCAATATCTCGGGTTAACTCCTCCCTTCCTTAGTGAGGTTCGTCCCCGATCCTTTCTTTAATTATCTCAACTGCACCATCGTTCCACAATGGTAGTTAGCATGACAACGAAAATTATGGATTTTATGTTAACCTCTTGTGCGGGTACCATTTATTGTGATCTCTGTTTCAAAGGTCACCAAGGTCACAACCTTGAAAATCTTCAAAAAACAGCGGTCAACAAAGCTCAGAAGACTTCATTGATGGACTTCTGAACCAACATTGAAACAAACTCAGAGGCAAATAGACTGCGCAAAGTTCTATCCAAAAGTCCCACTATTCCGACCTTCATCCAGAAATCGGATGGAGACTGGACATCGTCCAGTGGCGAAATGGTCGAACTTCTAATGGAAACGCACTTCCCAGGCTGTTCCACGGAGCTACCAACAGCCGACAATGGCGGGAGAATTTACTACTCTATAGAGGGGATGATTATCCCCCCCAAAAAGTCGAATGGGCAATCGGAACATTCGATCCTTGTAAATCTCCGGGACGCGACAACATCTTTCCCGCCGAACTTCAAATGGCCAGAGGCATTCTCTGTCCCATTCTGTCCAAAATCTACACAGCATGTCTTAGGCTATGCCACGTTCCGCACAAATGGACCGAGGCCAAGATAGTCTTCATACCGAAAGGAGGACGAGTCTCGCACTCAAAACCAAAGGACTTTCGGCCTATAAGCCTTACATCCTTTCTTCTTAAGGTACCGGAAAGAATACTAGACGCGCACATTAGGGATAATCTGCGAACTCTTGACCTCTCGAAGGCTCAACACGCATATTCTAAGGGTAAGTCCGTGGAAACAGCACTCCATGCTATTACCACAAAGATAGAAAAGGGACTTGCCTTCAAGGAGTACACGCTGGGTATCGTTCTCGACATTGAAGAAGCCTTCAATAATGTACTCCTGGCAAAGAGAACTATCAAGGCTAATCTGGGTGAGGCCTTAATAGTGCGATACGCATCTCGAGGCCCTCCTCAGGGGGGGTCCTATCCCCTTTACTGTGGAACCTAACCGTAAACACCCATTGCCAAATCATTGCCTACACCGACGACATCGCTCTTACGGTCACTGGCAGGCATCTTCAGACCCTAAGTGAACTTCTCCAATCGGCCCTGAACCTCGTGGAGGACTGGGTCCTTTTCACAAGAAAGTAAAAAGTACCAGCTTTTACACCACCCCGACTAAACGGCGTTAGGCTCACGCTCTCCCAAGAGGTCAGGTACCTCGGCGTTACCTTATATAGCCAACTTAACTTGAACAGGCATGTTGAGGACAGATCCCGGAACGCTATCACTGCCCTTTATGCATCCAAAGCAGCCGTAGGGAAGAAATGGGGTTTGAATCCCCGGGTGATGCACTGGCTGTACACCGCTGTGGTTAGACCCATCCTCTTCTATGGTGTTGTTGTATGGTGGCTTGCACTAGAACGTAACAGCATCACAGGAAGGCTGGGTAGAGTACATTGTTCTGCGGCGGTGCTTATTACGGGGTCACTTCCATCCACGCTCAACCTACTCCCGGTTGACTTGTACCGCAAACTCCAAGCAAGCTAGAGTGCAGTAAGACTGAGCGCTGTTCAACGATGGAATGACACCAGATTTGGACACGCAAAGATCTTGGAGACCATACCCCAAAATCTGAAAACCGTGGACTACACCATACCTATAGGCCCCGGCCCAAATACCAAGTTCTCCACCAAAATCCATAAGAGGGAGGAGTGGCACATTCTAAACCCGCATTCAGACTCCATATTTACAGACGGCGGATCTTTCACTATGCTTAAGCATTAGACTACCTAGCCACTGCAGCGTATTCCAGGCGGAACTTACGGCCATAGAGGAGGCTGCTCGCTGGCTTTTATAGAAAAACCGCACATCTGCGTCCATATACAACGACAGCCAGGCAGCATCAAAGCTATTCAGGGTAGTAACTCTACCTCGAAAGTAGCTCAAGACTGTATGCTCCACAGCGGTGGTATGGGTTCCAGGCCATAGCGACATTCCTGGAAACTGTGCTGCTGACGAGCTGGCAAGGGAGGCCACGGAGCATACCGAGGAGAACCACACTGGGAGCATCTCCCCGTCTCTTGCCACGACTAAGCTCTGGCTCCTATGTGAGTTCGTAAAGAAGGCAAACTCTAGATGGGCTAGGGAAACGACATTCGAGGTGTCCAGGTAAACTTGGCCCCGCATTTGCAACAAACGAAGCGAGTCCATACGCAAACTCGACCGACCCTCCCTTGGTCTGTTGATTGGGGTGCTCACGGGACATTGTCTCATGGGTGTACACTAGACCGGGTCGAAAAAAAAAGTTTGCAATTACCCCCCCCCTAGGATGAAAGATGACCCTGCGGTGAATTTGGGATGATACAAATTTTCGTCCTGAGAGTCCTAAAAACAGCCAAATTTTTATTCACAACTTTTTTATTTATAATCCGATTGCAAAGTTTGAAATATCGTTGAATAGGTATTTTTTAGTACTACATATCTCCTGAATGTAAAAAGACCGCGTAACTCGATTTCTACCCCCCTATAAAAAACTTTTCTCTTCATAATAATAAACCACTCAGTCAGCTATGTAATTCTCGCCTTTGATATAACAAAAAATTCTAATAAACAAAAAAGTTACAGTCGATTTACTGTTAAAGCTTGTTTTTTTTTTTTTTGTTATTTCTGTGTAAAACAAAAAGAAAGTTGGTGCATTATTAAATTTTGTGACATACGATAAAATTGAAGCATGTTTTTTAAAAAACGTAATTTAAATAAATCAGTGTTACCAACCGAGTGCGACATAGTTGAGTATTTACTCTTTTTAAAGAACTATGGTATCAAAAATATAAACATGCATACAAAATATAAATATAAACATACAAAGTAGACCCAAACACAGTGTTCTTATTTTTTATTTATATTACTTATTTTATTTTAAGTCGACACTAACATAAAGCGGTCGACTGATGGCGAATGTATAACATTCTATTATAAAATACAAAGTGTTACAAAAGAAAACTTAACATAGCAAAATAATCTTAAGTCTAACATATTCCACAAATGGATGGTTGGAGAGGCCGAGTCTCCGTTCCCCCTGCCATTCGGTCCATGTGATCATTCAAATATATGATCAGGAATCCTATAGTATAGTTAACAATATTATCTCAGTAGGGAGCAGATGCGTAGTGCCCAGAAGGGGGCGCATGAGCCTGGAAGGACTCTGTAGGATAAGTTTTGATATGTAGTGCCCAGATTATAATCTGCCACTAGCATGACAGGACATGTTCCAATCGACGTATTATTAGCTCAGTAGGGAGCAGATGCGTAGTGCCCAGAAGGGGGCGCATAAGCCAGGAAGGGCTCTGTAGAATAAGCTCTGATATGTAGTGCCTAGATTATAATCTGCCCATAGTATGGCAGGACGTGTTCCAATCGAAGTATAGATGAATATATCTGGTTATGTATTTAAGGCTTATTGCCATTTTTTAATCAGGACTGGATGGTTCGAGAGGCCGAGTCTCCAAACCATCCAAGAGATTAAAGAGGAGCGAAAAGGACGTGTTTCCAATCTACTTTAAAAGTCTGGTTAGATATGCAAGTATGTCGTTACGTAAAGTGGCAATTGTGCGTTCAAATCTTAAACAGCAAGACAAGTCATTGTAGTACGAACACCAGATAAGCAGGGGACTATTTTTGACGAAGTTTGAATGACAAAGGGGTAAATGAAACGGGACGTAGTGTCTGGACCTTCTAGCAGGTACAGCAAAATTTAGTTTGCCTACTAGTTCAGAAGAATCAATTTCACCAATAATCAGCTTATGGAGAAACATTACTCCTAGTAAAATCCTTCGATGTTCCAGAGTGGGTAAATTAATTAGAAGAAGCCGGTTTCTGTAAGGGGGTAGATTAATATTAGGGTTCCAATTGAGTCCGCGTAAGGCCAAAATTAGGATTTGCTTTGGTATAGACTCAATTCGTTGTATATGGTTTTAATATACGGGACACCAAACACACGAGCAGCACTCAAGTATAGGGCGGACTAACGATGTGTAGAGCGTCTTAGTGAGAAACGGATCATCGAACTCTTTAGCCCACCTCTTCATAAATCCTAACATACTCTTGGCTTTGTTAGTAATCGAAGAAATATGCATATTAAAACACAGTTTAGCATCAAAAAGGACACCTAAATCGTCAACAAATGATATGCGTTCTAAGTCGGTATCATTTAATAAATAGGATGTCAGAACTGGCTTCGTTCTATGGAATGTCATTTGTTTACATTTGCAGCAATTTAACGCAAGTAAATTTACCGTGCACCAGCCATGGAATGAGTCCAAATCTGCCTGGAGAAGAGCACCTGCCGACTTGTCAGAGGGACAATACGTGTAGCAAAGTTTAACATCATCCGCGTACATTAAGGTTTTGGAATATGAGATAACCTGCGGTAAATCGTTTATGAACAGGATAAACAGCAATGGGCCCAAATGGCTCCCCTGAGGCACACCTGAAGTTACGTCAATGGATTTGGAAGTTGAGTGATTGAACATAACTCTTTGAGTCCTGTTTGTAAGGTAACTTGTAAGCCATGCTAAAATATGAACCGGAATATGAATTAAAAGCTCATGATTCACGGAATCGAAAGCTTTGCTAAAGTAAGTGTAGATTACATCCGTTTGATTTCTTCTCGAAAACCCGTCGCTTACTAAGGATGTGAACTCAATCAAGTTGGTAGTGGTTGACCTACGAGGAATAAAACCATGTTGACAAGGGGATAATAAAGACGTACACTGATACTGAAGCTGTTTGGTAATGATCTGTTCGAAAGTTTTAGGAATAGCTGAAAGCTTAGCAATGCCTCTGTAGTTCTCAATATTTGATCTGCTACCTTTTTTATGCAAGGGAATAATAAAAGATTCTTTCCAGCGAGATGGGAATGATGCGGAATCAAGAGACAGATTGAATAGCATTAAGATCGGCCGAGATAAGTGCTGCGCACAGTACCTAAGCACACAGCTAGGGATCCCATCAGGACCCGGGGAGAATATGGGCTGCAGTGATTCAAGGCTCTGAACAACAATGTCAATGTCAATAACAGGGTTCCTGACGTTATTGGAACTAGGCAAATAATATGGATACTCCTTAACTTGGGAACTGCTGGAGGAGTAGGTCGATTTAAAGAATTCAGAAAATAATTCAGCAATATTGTCATCGGTATCAGTACCCAAACGTAAGCGACGATGGAAATCCAGAGACCTTGCGTTTAGAGTTAACAAAGCTATAAATTTTTTTAGGGTTTTTGAAAAATTGAATTTTGCAACAAGTTAAGTAATCCTTATAACATAACTGATTCAGACGCTGAAAGTTAGAACGGGCAACTAAATACTTCGAGCAGTCAGCAGATGTGCCAGATCTCTTGAATCGCTTGTAAAGTCTAGATTTAATATTATTAAGTCTAACAAGTTGACTTGAGAACCATGGTGCCTTCCTCGACTTAGCCTTGACGTAGCGAGATGGAACACAGCTTTCCAAGAAGCCATAAAGAGAAGTGTAAAATAAGGAAGTTGCTGATTCGATATCTGTACAGGGATAAAGTTCAGACCAGTCATGGTCAGCAATCAATTCGTTTATCATACCGAAATCCGCTTTGTAAAAGCATCAGACACGAGAATGAGAGTTCACTTTAGGTCGGTGCAGTGAAATAACGCCCGCGGGCGTTATTTCTTTTTGTCGACGGGCGCTATTTCATTTTAGAAAAGAAATAATGCCCGCGGGCACTATTTCCTTTCAGAAAAGAAATAATGCCCGCGGGCGTTATTTCCTTTTAGAAAAGAAACAAATCTCGCGGGCCTTATTTCCTTTTTTCGGCGGGCGTTATTTCCCTTTTGAAAAGGAAATAACGCCCACGGGCGTTATTTCCCCTGGCGTTATTTCACTGCCCCGCCCGATCCATGTTTTTTCTGTGCAGAACACCTTTCCGGGTAGGCGGCCTTCGGCCGCTCTTCAAAAAATAACCCTGGGCTACGCCATTCCAACTCCGGGTGTGTGCCATAGCCGTGGCTACCGCCACGGTGATGTCCTTCCTAAACATAGTTATAATTTGCAAACTGAAAATGTTAGCTTTGCTGTGCCCATAACTTGCTCCGGCGCTGTAAAATTATTTTTCAAAATGGAAATAAGGCCCGCGGGCGTTATTTCTTTTTGTCGACGGGCGCTATTTCATTTTAGAAAAGAAATAATGCCCGCGGGCGCTATTTCCTTTCAGAAAAGAAATAATGCCCGCGGGCGTTATTTCCTTTTAGAAAAGAAACAAAGCCCGCGGGCCTTATTTCCTTTTTTCGGCGGGCGTTATTTCACTGCCCCGTATCTACAGCTAACTCCAGCGAAGGGTGTAATGGATCTTCCGGAAGGGACAATGGAGATATTCGAGTGAGCACATTGCCCTGCGAACTATCCACAAAAAATAAGTCCAGCATCTTGTGTTTACTATTCAGTACATCATTTACCTGTAATTGCTTCCAGGGATGCAAACCGGTTTTGAACCGAACCGGTTTTTGAACCCAACCACAGCGGTTTTTCAGTTTTGAACCGAACCACTAACCGAACCTTTTTTTTTTTAGATGTATGAACCGAAACAAAAACCGCTAAAACATAAATTTTCCTCAAAATTGCAATCACTGTTTTCTTATAAACAAAACAAAACATGCAAAACTGAAAGCCCATGGCGTTGCCAGCAATCGGAAACTTTAATTACACTGGTCGACGGCCAAAATTTACCAAAGACGCCGTTATGAAATTCGTATGTAAAACAACCCCCTGATTTCGAAAATCAAGTCCACTTTTGATTCTATGGTACCGTTTTTGAGATATTTTCAATTGAAGGGCTCAGAACCAAATGGATCTAAGTGACTCCGAAATTGATTTGAGATATTCAAGTTTAAAGTTTACTGCCTTTTGAAAATTCTATGTAAAATCTGGGTAGAGCGTTTATTGTATGGGAAATAGATGGCACTAGAATGTCCGAAATGACTCGGATCTCTTTGCCAACAAATAAACACTATATTTTACTATACAAATATGGGTATAACTCAATTTCAAAAAATATGTCACTTAGATCCTTTTGGTTCTGAACCCTTCAATTTACCGTTGTTCGAAAAAACCAAAAATATCGCTCCCTTTAATTACGTATATCTCACGAACGGGTCAAGCAATTGAATAAACGTTTACAGAATCAAAAGACGATAAAATTTTCTATAAATGCATCTTACATTGTTTTTGTTAAACGATATAAAGCGTGTTCCAGTTTGCTGACCTCGGTCGGATCACGGTCATAATTTAACAGGAACGATGCGGGTCAGCTGCATGAGAGTTGTTTGTGTAAATAAGTGTGTATACATATGCATGTTTGTGCTACTAAGCAAATAAGGATTGGCTGTCAAAAAATCTATATACTACTACGGATCCGAAATTGACCCAGAAAAATAAAGGTCCGGGATTGTGGCCGAGCAAAGAAGGAACAGAAATCCTAACATGCGAATATTATAAGGTAGGCTTTTCTTATACATATTTGGGGGTATATTTTGTTCAATTTTGTTTGTTTCTAGGTCTTTGAAGGTTATAAAAAAATCGCAATGGGTGTCATGCCTGAAAATATTGAGGGGTGGAATATAAGATCTGACCAGCGTTACCTATATCGCATGGTTAAAGCGATTGATAGTGATGTATGTAATGATCACCTTGGCAGGGAGAAACCTGGTCCGGTAAGTACAGCACGCTGGTTATCTACGGCGTCAAGACTTCTACGTTTATACGTATCCAAAAAGCACCCCAGCTCTTCCTTAATAAAAGCTGTGGAGTTTGTTTTTAAGGTCTGGGTTTGTGTTTAACTGGAACACGCCAATAGTTTTCGAGATATTAGCTTATCATTTCATGTTGTTAAGGTTTACGCACCATTCTGGTTTTTGGTAAAGAGCCAGCCAGAATCTATACACGGAAGACGTCACGTTTTTAAATATATTTGTTGGATGCGAGATTTGCCAGACGATGTTCAGAAAATAATTCGTCCTGTTGTAGAATACAACGATTATTATTACCATCCGGAAAACATTATTTTGTCAATGATAACGGAGCCAGACCAAACTGTACGTTTTGAACCGTATGAAAAAATAAGAGCCGCTCGGCGCAATCAGCAATCAGTTCTGCGTGTATTTTATCTACCAAAACAATGAATCTTAAATTTCAATAGTGATACTTATACGCAAATGATAAAATGGGAACAACTTGAAAACATAGAGCCACTGAGTTTTTTTCTATTGAATGGTTTATTGCAGAATTCTTATGCCATTCCCAAAATACGAAACGTTTCGTTGTTGTTAGTGAATCTGCGCTAGCAGTTACAGATCATAATCGCTTGGGCCATATTTTTTCAAAACTGGAAAGCAGGTGCCGCTACAGTCTGCTTGAGTCTCGTCAAAATTTAATTTAAAAATATTGTGATGTTGATAATTCTGAAACGTGTAGTTTACCTTGCTTCAACTAATTTTACATGGACATACACTCATATGTAGTCAATATTTTTATTTGTAGAAGTTACATATACAATGTGTGCAATTAAACTTCAAGTCACCGTAACTTTTTTGTTTACCTGTTTTTTTTTTTACTTCAAAGATAACAAGTGTATGGCTTGCTGAGGCGTTTATTATTGTGAAGAGAAAAGGTTTGTATAGGGGGGTAGAAATCGAGTTACGCGGTCTAACTCGGTTTGGGGTCTGTTTTGAGTAAAAGGACATTCAGGAGATATGTAGTACTAAAAAATACCTATTCAACGATATATCAAAACTTTTATCATCCCTAATTCGCCGCAGGGTCATCTTTCATCCTAGGGGGGGTAATTGCAAACTTTTATTTTTGTATGGGCACTAGACTGGGTCGAAAAAAAAAGTTGCTAATGTCCGCCCCTAAATTTAAAGATTATGTTGAGAGGGTTCTGGAAAAAATTTTTTTTTTTTTTTTAACCCTTAGAAATACAGCCGAAATGGTTTATTTTTGTCTTGAGAAGCTTCACTTTTCGTTCTTATGTCTTTTTAAGCTATGAAGTCGCGTTCGCATGATACGGGCAGAAACAAAATTTTACCCCCCCTAAAGTATATTTATCTCCTTACCAAACGAACGTACTTAAAAATTCAAGAAAATGTTGCCTTCAAACTATATTACTAAAATAATCAACAAAAAAGTTATAGCACTTTTAATATCACAGGTCAACATGAGTTTCAGATGTAAGTATAATAACACAGTACAACAAAAATTAATTTTTTTTATGCAACAGAGTAACCTAAATTTAAGGATTGTGTTGAGAGGATTTCGAAATTTTTATTTTATTTTTTTTTTAACCCTTCGAAATACAGCCGAAAAGGTTTTTTCGTTGAAAGTTGGGTATTTGACGGCCGATTTCTAAAATTAACATGTCATCACATTTCCTTTTAAGCTATAAAGTCGTTTACCCATGGTTAGGTCAGCTAACAAAATTCGCCCCCACAAATTCCTCCAACAGTTTTCTTAGTTGGAAATTTAATCTCACTGCTTTCGTACCAATTTAGGTACATTTTTGCTACGATTTTTCCCAAATTCATTTTCTTTGTTTTCGTCGCATCAGCAACCCGGGGAGTGCAAAACTGACGCTGTCAATAGCGAGCTAGCCTCTTGTTCGTATTGATAATAATAATTTATAATTAATACCATAAATTGTGCTGGTGAAATAAAATTAAAAAGTGACTTAACAGTGTGTGCAATTTAAAAATGGCTTTCGTTAAGCGCGATATTGATATTAAAATGTTACCTACGAAACGTGGTGTTATTGAATATTTTATGTTCCTTAAATATTACGGCTCTGCAAGTGTTCCAAAAAATCGAAGTCTCAATGAATATTTGCCAATAGTTATGAACACAATTTCAAAGTTGTGGCAGCAGGCAAACATCCCTATAGTTACAAGAACTACGCTCCGGAGAAACATTGAAAGCCTGCTTCAAAGTTATTACAATGTAAAAAAACATCCTTATGAATATAATGATCAGGAATGGAATAAAATATTGTTAATTTCAAAGTGTAAGTGCATTATGGACTTAAATCGACAATGTGATTGCCCTAGTGCAAGTAGAGTTCCAACCGCGGTAAATGACTTTCTTTATGATCAATGCGGGCCAAGGCTTTTGTCATTAGATAGTGGGCTTGATCATACTAGAACTGACAATTGCTCGCTAGAATGTAATGTTGAAAATCACACTGAAACCGCTGCAAGTACGATTGGTTATGTGCCTAGCTCAAGTGAAGACGATGAAGCACGTGAAGAAGTCACACAAAGTTTAAAAGTATCTGATTTGTCCTTAAAAAATTATTGCTCGGCGTTAGATAGGACGGATACTTCAGATCGCTTTGGATCATTGCTTGCTACAATGCTAATCAAAGATTTGCAAGCTGCGATTGCTACAAAAGTAAAAAAGGATTTTAAAGAAAACACAGCGGATAAAATTATGAAATATTTTGATTATCTGGTCATTGACAAAAATAAAATTTCACGCGAGCGTAACAAATGTAGAGCACAAACTGAAGCAGCAACAAAAACTGGCACTGATCTTAAATGCATTTCGTATGATGGTAAACAGGACGTAACACTAAAAAAAAAAATAGTTCACGGTAGCGTAAGAACAATGCTTCTAAGAGAGGAGCATATTACAATTTTGAAAGAGCCTGAGTCGAAATTTATTGGATACGTATCTCCAAAAGAAGGCACTGGGGAAGCAATCCAGCAAGCAATAGTAAGCTTTTTGAATACCCAAAAATATTGCTTAAACGAACTTGTAGCTATAAGCTGTGATGGAACAGCTGTCAATACTGGATATAAAATTGGAGTAAATGCACAAATGGAACGTTATTTAGAAAGGCCCTTGCAGTGGAATGTGTGTTTGTTACATTTCAACGAGTTGCCTCTAAAAAAGTTGTTAACGCATTATATAGGCAAGCAGAAAGGACCTGGTGTTTGGCCAGGGGTGTTGGGGTCTGAAATTATGACTTGCACCAAATACCCGGTAGGTTGTCCACACTATAATAGTTAATGTTATAAACAAAAACATATATTTTCCTTATCAGGTTGTAAGAGGTTTTGAGGCTATTGCTATGGGAGTTATCCCTGAAAATATTGGCTCTTGGGAATTACGCAATGATCAGCGTTATTTATTTGATATGGTTTTGGCAGTAAATAATGGTGAATGCGATGAATATCTCGCTAGTAAGAGCCCCGGTCCCGTCAGTACAGCTCGGTGGCTTACAACAGCTTCCAGGTTACTTCGGGTATATGTTTCCAAAGAAAGCCCGTCAGCGGAGTTGCGAAACATGGTAGAGTTTGTTGTGAAAGTTTATGCACCATTCTGGTTTCTTGTAAAGAGCCAGCCACAAGCAATTCATGGAAGTAGACACGTTTTTAAGTATATTCGCTGGATACGCGAACTATCAAATGTTGTTCAAGCCATTATACGTTCAGCTATAGAAAATAATGCATATTATTTTCACCCAGAAAATATATTATTAGCCATGATAACCGACGCTGATCCAGAGATACGTAATGATGGGTACGAAAAAATCAAAACAGCACGTCAATATCCACCAGCAGGGCTTCGCGTGTTCAAGGTCCCAAAGCGTGGCGTAATAAACTTTGAAGGTAAGTCGTATGTCAGCATGATCGATTGGAGTCAGTTTAAGATTACGGAACCCCCTTGTGT
Source organism: Sphenella marginata (assembly GCA_951509765.1). Classification (NCBI taxonomy): domain Eukaryota; kingdom Metazoa; phylum Arthropoda; class Insecta; order Diptera; family Tephritidae; genus Sphenella; species Sphenella marginata. The sequence continues at coordinate 60,716,995 of OX608081.1, forward strand.
GCAGTTCTACCCAGATAGTGAACTTACAATGTTTCAATTTTCGGAAAATGAAGTGATAAATATCCCAGGTAAATATCTTCAAACTAAAAACTTCACGGGTCTTAAGTACTTTTAAATCATTTTTTTTAGAGTTCCTCTGTCATTCCCAGAATACCGAACGGTTTGTGCGTGTTGTTAGTGAGTCTGCAAGTGCTGTCACTGATGAAAAGCGCCTGGGCCACATTTTTGCAAAATTAGAAAGCCGAGACCAATATAAAAGCCTTGATTCGCGCCAAAATTTGCTTAAGTATCAATAAATATTAAAAGTGCTATAACTTTTTTGTTGATTATTTTAGTAATATAGTTTGAAGGCAACATTTTCTTGAATTTTTAAGTACGTTCGTTTGGTAAGGAGATAAATATACTTTAGGGGGGGTAAAATTTTGTTTCTGCCCGTATCATGCGAACGCGACTTCATAGCTTAAAAAGACATAAGAACGAAAAGTGAAGCTTCTCAAGACAAAAATAATGACATATCAATTTTAAAAATCGGCCGTCAAATAACCAAGTTACAACGAAAAAACCATTTCGGCTGTATTTCTAAGGGTTAAAAAAAAAAAATAAAATTTTTTCCAGAACCCTCTCAACATAATCTTTAAATTTAGGGGCGGACATTAGCAACTTTTTTTTTTTGTATGGGGACCGACCCAGTCTAATGGGCACCAACCTAGTCTAGTGTACACCGTAAGCGCATGGGGGTCCATTCAAATGACTTCTGTCGTAGCTGCAGGGACGAGGAGGAAATTGAGAGTGTCGAGCACTTCCTCTGCAGCTGCCCCGTACTAGCCAGAACCCGGCTGGAGTGCCTAAGCAGGGGCCTACTCCTCGACCTAGCAGAGCTAGGCTCTGTCGAAATTGGGGCATCCTGCGCTTCATTAACTGTACAGGGTGGTTCTTCCAATGAACATATATACTTAAAGGTAGAAGGGACGTTAACCCGCTCAGTGGTATCACAATGGGCCAGCCGGCCTAAGTGCGCCTCTGGGCACCGCAGAGAGGCAGCCACCTAACCTAACCTAATCTAGCTCTAGTAAATCTTAATATTTTTGCAAAATATTTTAGGGGAGTCCTTAGAAAAGAGAGAATTTTGAAATTCCGGTGGAACAGTGCAACTTTTTTGGCGAGGCACCTTATATGTGTCTTAACGTTTATGTTCTCGTTATCTTATAACTGCTGTTAATTCATATTTTACTTCACAGGGGCAGTTACCCGCCAATCCGATTTTGACGGTCTAGCATACATATGTATGCAGCTATAAAGTATTTTTTAATGAAAACACCACAGAATGGGAAATTGTTATCAACTTGGTCTACGATCGATAAAAATACTCTTGCATCTTTGTTCATTCGCGCAACATTGGTAACCCAGCGAAGAAGAAGTGGTCTCTCCATAATCTAAGCAATTTACTATAAATACACCCGGAGGAACTCCCGAAAATCAGCCTAGAAATGGAGGTACCCTTAGTGGGAGCCAAGGGAAGTACTGAAAGATACACCTGGCCAGATTACTCGTATAGCAAAAGAATGACGAAGTCACTGGGCGATAGGCATGCATGAGGAGCAGATAGGAATCCTGAACCAGATATCCGTACTACATAATAGGTCTCTTTTTATAGCACCAAAACAGCTTCTAAAAACTACTTGGGCCAGCTGGACGCAGCAATTTTTCCTATCCACCCAGATATCCAACATTTTGATAATGTGTATGAATGTACCCTTTGCCACATCAGGATACTGCTTAAGGAATATACTTACTGAAAAGCGAACGGAAGATGGCAACAAAACCCAGGGTGTCGGATATCAATCAAACCTGGGCAAAAATTGGCTCCAAGAGATCTCGACAAATTCACACCCTAAGCAGGGCTGATATTTCGAAGTTAACAGGGATACTAACTAGGAATTGCCTTATTGGCAGGCACGCGGAGACGGAGTTGCCTTCCTGGACAACTTTCCCCAAAATGCAGAGTATGAAATCAAGTACTTGATGGCCTTAATCAAGTCTTATAAATGGTTCGACGAGGAGGTATAACGGTGTACTCGCGTGGTATCACAACGGACTTTATGGTACTGGCCCTAGTGTGCCTTTTTCCTTCTTCAAATGTATTCCTAACATCTAATAACTATTATGAAACGAAAAATTTATTTCAAATTCAACTATCTTTGGCAACGAAAAAAAAATAGTTCCCATAATTCAGCAACGAAAAAAAATAAACGTTGACAGATAACTATTTTTTCCAAAAAATTAAATATATTACTATATTATTTAAAAAAAATATAGTAAACGTTGACAAATAACTCTTATCCCCAAAAAATAAAATAAACGTTGACAACTCTTATTTGAAAAAAAAAAATTTTCTTCATCGAATAAATCTTATGAAGCAAGTTTTGAATAAATTTTAGAATTCGAGAAACGTTTTAGATACAAAAATTTCAAATAACAGTTATTTTTGTTTCTGTTTAGAACTCGTTTCAGTGACGTTGACAATTTAATATAGAATGGAAAGCAAGGCGAATTAATAAAGGTGGCATCGTCTGATCATATGATTGCTTGTTCTTCCTATGGAAATTCGACTTACGCACTGGGAATGTCAAATATATTTCAGTTTTTGTTTACATATGACTTTTTGTTTACAAACGTATACAGTTGTGTTCAATATAGTAGTAGTGAAATTTAATTTGATATCGTTTGCAGTGGAAGATCTCCCTATTTTAAAAACTGATATTAATAAGCCCATACTTCAAAATTTGTTTCAAAAACGCTACATTTCAGAATACGGCTGAAGAGCGCCTGATCTCAGAATTTTTTTCCAAATTTGATTCCAAAATGCCCTATACTAGCCAAAAATGTTAAGAAAAAATTCGTTCATGGAGGAAGTTTTTGGAACTCGTTTTAAGATAGGGCATTCTACAAACAAATTTTAAAATAAGGTGTTATTAAAAAAAACCTCAAATAGGACGTTCTTAAAAAAAATTCTGCAGGCGTTTTTTAAAAATGTTTGAAATAGGACGACCTTCCACTCAGCGATCGAGTTTTAATAATTATGCCAAAGTCCACCACCGAAACCACATACAAAGAAATTTAGGAATTTACGCAAAATTCAGCTAAGTTAATTCAACTTTTAAAAAGTTACATCGAAATCAATTTTTTTGGACAGAACTTTTAGAAAATGTTTGAGATAGCAGTTTTAAAGCTCTTTTCATTCAATAAAGATTAGTACCTTAAAATTTCCCTTGGACTTTGCGCATTTTTTTGTCGAGGATGAGGGTATTTTTTTCTATACGGCCATTTTTTACTTTAATTTTTGAAGTTTAATTGGTTGGGGGCCACCGTGGTGTGCAGGTAGTGTTGCCGGCCTACCACACCGAAAGTCCGGGTTCGAGCCTTGGTACAGGTTACATCAAAAAGTGGTTTGAAAAAGTTTTTTCAGAACGGGGTCGCCCCTCGGCAGTGGTTTGGCAAACTCTCCGAGTGTGTTTCTGCCATGGAAGCCTTTCCAGCAAAAATTCATCTCCTTTGTAGATGCCGTTCGGAGTCGGCGAAAACCGTAGGTCCCACCAATCCCGCCAACCTCTTAGGAGGTTGATGATATAACTGTTGTATATCGCGCCATATATGTATATCGCACTTGTTACGTTAAACTGTAACAATTCAAAATTTGAAAACAATGTAAATGGACGAAAATATCATTAAAAATAATATAACCGTTGTTTCATTTTTATTTGTTTAGTATTTGCACGAAAATAACAAATTTTTTGAGTTATTACTCTTTTCCTGAAATTTTTTTATAAACATAGTGGTATTATTTTGAGTTCTCAGTTTAACTGAAAATTCTCACTGGAATTGATAAATATGATTTGTTGTAAATAGGGACAATTCAAAATGTTACACTTTATGTGATACACTAACGAACCAATTTGATAAAACACTTGGAGACAACTAAAAATGTAACTCTTTAGTTAACTCGAAAGAAGTAATTCTGCAAACAAAGAGAGAGTTATAACGGTTTTTTTAACGAAAGACTAGACAAATCACTAAACGATTTTTACAGTGGGTAGAGATGACCACTGCACATTATTTTCTTGCAAAAAACTAAAATTAGGAAATTTTGAGTTGTTACACTTTAACGTAACAAGTGCGATATATATATAATTCAGTTTCCTGAACTTTGTGTAAACTTTAAAATTTCTTTTAATGTGATTCCGTTATGGTATTTGCTACATTTTAAATGAAAATTATTAGAAACAGTTTCTCCTCATTCCGTCAAACGATATCCAATTCAGTTTCACTACTATTATATTGAACACAGCTGTATACTGTTAGGGTTATAATTCAAAACATTGTCAAATTGCATTTTCAAAACAAATTCAATAAAAAAGGATTTGTAATTTTAATCAGTAATTTTAATAAAATTCTAATGCCGGACGATATAATAAAGTAATACCATTGATCCAACGCCAACTGCTAATACAAGTCCAAAATCATCGTTTCTCCGGGGTGGTAGTCGTACACGCACCCGAATTCGAGTTAAACTATAATACAACCAGGATGTAATTAACATCTACACATGTGTACTCTGTTTGAGTTATCAAACTTACGCAATACCCCTGGACCAAAATAAGTGGTTTAGACGATTGTATATTCGATTATATATTTTTTGTTATAATTACCGCACAAAAAGTTTTTATTGCTTTGAACAGAAAGTTTATTTTAACTGAAAAACATTTGGCATTTCCAGCATTTACCTCTCGTTTAATATTTCAGTTTGTCAGCTTTGAATTCGCGGGAAACAAAAACAAAATACGTGAAGTTTGTGTGTGTGTCGAATTGAATTCGCTTGCGGCCACCTTCTATTATTTCGCCATGATGGAAAGAAAATATTTTTAAAATCTGCTTTGCGTGTTGAAGCCTTTAAAAACATAAACCCCAATATCGCACTTAATCCACAGCCAATATTAACAACCTGGAACCTGGTTAGAGGCGGCAGAATATTATTGCGAAAATTTCAACGAGTTTAAAACCTTTCTTAAAAATCTAAATGATGGTTACGCTTCCTCTTTATTAAAGGCGAAAAAGTTATAGCTTCAAATTTAAATAAAGCATGGTTAGCCCATAATAATGCAAACAGCTTCTTGTCAAAAATTATAACAAAATTGGAAGGAAGAAATTCATTGGCTTAACAATTTAATCTTGTGGAGGTCATAACTATTCAAGGTGTGCAGGGTGAACTTGGGCAAAAAATTAAGGAAAAATTGGATAACGTTCTGCAAAAAAATATGCAGGAACTTAAGATAACACCTGGAGTGCTAAGTTCAAGTAGCCAAGTGACAGATGTTATACGGTTAACTATAATCCCAATGAGCTATCTTGCTTCAGTACGCCCCAATTACCAGTGTTGACGTAGAAAGAACGATCCAAATAGTCGAGCTTGAATTTTAAAAATTTTAAGAAACAATTTATCTTGTTTTCCAATAGTGAGTAGAGAAAACTGAAAAAATCTATATGTACAACCATATGTACATTTGCATATTCTTTTTGTTCTTACTCCATATTTTTTGGTTTTCAGGGCATTTTATATGTGCATAGTTTACAATTTTAGTGCATAAAAATCAGGGCCCTACTAATTACACAATTTTAATTTTATTATGTGCAACCATCACTCTAAAAATTAATTTTCGATGGACTATCATTTGTGTTTATAAGTCCGAAAAAACATGTTTTGAGCCTGTAACTTTGCACAATCTACGGACTAGAGATTTTAATCGAAAAGTCTACACATATCGCATTCGTCCTTCTTAGATGCAAGCAAGGCCAGATTTTTTGCACACAAATTTTCATAAAAAACTGACATTTAAGTGCTCGAATTTTTCTTTTGGTGCACCAGTCTTCAAAATAAAAGTCGTAAAGCTTCTTGTTTAAATACCACTCTGCTAATAGCATATTTTTTTAGTATCAGAAAAATAGTGCGACTCCATTGATGGCAAACAAATAAATTAATATACTCTCTCTTCTGTCGAGTGATATTTTGTTGCACGTGGGGTCTTCATCCTTTTTGCCCTCCAAATGCCCAGGTAGGTAGGTGGAATGGCTGCGACCCAGGTCGCCTAAGTAGCTTTTAGAAGCCGTTTTGATGCCATAAAAATACTCGTTTAAACCTACTTATTTAGTATGGATATCTGTTACAACCAACCAGAGTTGTTGATAAACTCGAGGATATTTGGAATCCCTATCTTTGATATACGATGCAAGTTCCCCAAAAAGGGGATTTCATTCGCCTTCCGGCTAGAGCGGGGTATCCTCAAATGCTCAACGGTCTCTTTGGCGTCGATGTCTTAGCAGCTTCTACAGTGATCACGGTGCGGAATTCTCATTTTTTCCGCATGCGTGCCAGCTCATTGGTTTTCTCATTACCTTCGATACCTCTATGGCCCGGAACGCAGGTAATGGATAGTTCAAGGTTAGTTATTGCAGCTAAGATCTGCTTACATGAGTGCACCACGTTCGAACTAGTGTCTGGTGTAGCTATTACCTTTATTGCTGCTTGGCTCTCTGAAAAGATATTGACTTTACCAGTTGTGTTCAAGTCCCTGAGTGATCTGCCGGCCTGCAAGAAACACACTGCAATGCGATGGGAGTTTGAATGATACGGCAATGTCCAGGAACTCCGAGAAGACGCCGGCCCCCACCCGTGAATCCATCTTGGACCCGTCGGTGTAGACTTGGATGCCGCTGTCAACTTCGACCCTGGCCCTTTTTCAATCATTCTTACTTGGAATTGAAGTAATAATACTGCTCTCAAATGACAGTTTGTGAGGATGCTACTGTGACCCTGCTGAGTATCCCTCCAACACCCGGACTCCCTGAGCCTGAGTGCGGTTTGAGCCGATGTACTCAGTATGTGTAAGTCTATTGTAAGAAGGTTCAGAATCGGATCTAAGGCCGCAGTGGGACAAGTGCGCAAGGTTCCGGTGGCACCAAAACATGCCGCCCGCTGAACCTTTTGTAGGCTGATGCGGTTGTAGTTCTTCGGAAGAGCTTCCCACCATACTACAGATCCGTAGGCCGCACAACCAAAGCACCATCAGGCATAGAAAGCGACACAGGCCTTCCGCACCCGCTCCTCAATGCACGCTTTCCAGTTTAGCTTGCAGTCAATTATGAGCCTCAGATATTTAGTGCTAGTAGATAGGGATAGCCGCTGGCAATTTAATTTCGGTAGTTCGAAAGTAGGCGGCTTGTACTTCCTCGTAAAGAGTAGTAAATCCGTCTTCTCCGGATTCAGCCTGAGGCAACAATCATGTGTACACCTACTTAGTCTTGCCAACGTTCTTTCCATGATCTCGCTCATCACGGAAGGGAAGGGACCCGGGACTAGGACTGCCACGTCGTCGGCATACGCCACGATTTTTACTCCGCTTGTGGTGACTTTTATTAGTATGTGATTCATAGTGAGGAGCCATAGCAGAGGTGAGAGCACCCCGCCCTGCGGTGTGCCTCTACATATCTGCTTCCTAACTTTTGCTCCCCCCAGTTAAGGAGTAGGGACGTGATCCAGTGTCTTATTGGCTCCTCCACCCCTACCCTTACGAGTGCCTCCGATATCGCGTCGGCTCTTACGTTGTTGAAAGCGCCTTCCACATCAACGAACGCCGCTAGAGTAAATTCTTTGTATGAGAGTGACTTCTCGACAGTCCGCACCACCTCGTGTAGTGCGGTCTCTGTGGATTTCCCCTTAGATAAGCGTGATGCGCTTCCGAGAAGGTGGTATCCTGAAGAAGTCCCCGTATATGGATATATAATAATCTCTTGAAGGTTTTTAACACAAAGGATATGAGGCCTATCGGCCGAAGGTCCTCGGCCACCTCATGCCCTCTTCTGCCAGATTTGGGAATGAAAACCACCCGTTTCTTTCCACGTGGACGGGATATGGTTATGAATGATGCATGCTGCGAAGATATCCTTCAGTTCCTTAACCAAAGATGCCTGAGTCTTCTGCAGCATAATGGGAAGTATTCCATCTGCTCCCGCTGATTTATAAGGTGAGAAGCTGTTAATTGCCCATGCAATTTTGTCTTCTGCTAAAATTTTGTCTATCATTCTGCTATTTTTGTCCAGTTGCGCCACTCTTCTTCTCTGCTCCAGCTCTCCAGAAGCATCCGGAAAGTGAACTCCTATTAGGATGTCAAGGGTTTCCGCTGATGTCCCTGCCCATGTCCCATCAGCCAAAAATCGAAAGTGCTACTTTTCATTAGAAACAAAACTACAGGCGCTAGTCATCTTATGGCACGTCGATATGTGATCTGAACTTCAGAAATGGGCGTCATCACAAGAGTAAGTGACGAAAAAATAACGAATAAAAGATTATTTTTTATTCAAACAAATTTGAGTGATGAGTGAAATATTAAGTTTGTTCATTTACTTTTCCAGTAAGTACTTTAGAGAAATTGAAAAAAGAAGAGCAATTTATTAGAAGAGAGATACTATACAAGGGATCCCAATGAAAATCTTTTGAGGCAAATAGTAAATATTGTTTTTGAACTTATTCAAGGTGATCAATATGGATCTGGTAAAGTAGAACCGTATTCAAGAATTGGTCAGACTAATGTAGTAAAAAGAGCTTTAGTTACATAAGGGTCTCTAAATTCTTTAGACCATCGTTTAACCAATGCAAGAGCAGCTTTAGCCTTATTGACTGTTGTGTTAATAAGGCGGTTGAAACTGAGCTTGTGGTCCATAGCATCCCCAGGTCCCATATAATTTAAATCGCACCAAGTAACTAGTGTGTTTAGATCTGATTGACGCTTATTTCAAAGTTTCGAATGACGCGATTGACATGTTGTTGTTAGCAGTGCTTCGCTCTGCCCAAAGGGCCAGTACACTCTTAATTCTCATCGGGCTCTTCTAACGGAAGTCCAAGGAAACGCGCAGTTTCAACAGGGTTGGACCAGAGTGATAAAGGTGTTAGAAGAGTGTGTTCAGAAGAACAGGAAAAGAGATGATGTGTGTCATGGGGGGCCATACCGCATGCAGGGCATGTGTTCGGTATGGTGGGGTTCAGTCTGGACAGATAGGAGTTCAGCCTATTGCAGTATCCAGACCGAAGTTGTGCCAGCGTGACTCTAGTCTCCCTCGGAAGGACACGTTCTTCCTCAGCAAGAACAGGTGGTTAGGTAGCAATAACGGAGTTCACAGGCCGGGATCTGAGGGATCTGTCCACCGACTCGGTGTGGAGGTCCTTTAGGGCCAACCTGTGGTTCACCAGATCAAACGGCAACGAGATGTGATGCCGGATCTCATCATAATGCTTCCGGAGATGTTTCCTTATGTCTCTGGAGGGCGGAGTTTCATCCAATAGTTGTCGATTTGGATGGCTGGGTCTATGACAGTTCAGAAGGAACTGCCTACTTAAAAGTTCCACATGCTCTCGAACGTTGAACATTTTAGCCTCCTGGTTAAGGTGAGACTCAGGTGACATTAGCAAACAGCCCGTCGCAGTTCTGATTGCGGTGTTTTGGCAGACCTGCAATTTCCTCCAGTTGGTGTCGTGAAGGTTTGGCGACCATATGGTCCACCAGATCAAACGGCAACGAGATGTGATGCCGGATCTCATCATAATGCTTCCGGAGATGTTTCCTTATGTCTCTGGAGGGCGGAGTTTCATCCAATAGTTGTCGATTTGGATGGCTGGGTTCAGAAGGAACTGCCTACTTAAAAGTTCCACATGCTCTCGAACGTTGAACATTTTAGCCTCCTGGTTAAGGTGAGACTCAGGTGACATTAGCAAACAGCCCGTCGCAGTTCTGATTGCGGTGTTTTGGCAGACCTGCAATTTCCTCCAGTTGGTGTCGTGAAGGTTTGGCGACCATATGGGCGCAGCATAATCAATAACCGGTCGGCCAATAGCCTTATAGGCATGATTAGCGAAGGTGAGGCTATTGTCGAATGTAACCCCTAGAATTTTGGGGTCGTTGACTGTAGGTAGTGGGACACCATCTACGTGGACATTCAACTCCTGCCCCATCTGCGCATTCCACGTAGTGAATAGGGTCGCTGTCGATTTAGTTGGGGACAGTGTCAGGTTCCGCTCTGTGAAGAAGCTGGACAACCCGGGAAATTTATCACATTGATTATGAAATCACTCGTAAGCACCTTTCGTTTCATACCCATATTGTACTTACACATTTTTGGTCACCCCTGATCCACTTATTGGTCGATAACTCGGAAACCAGTCGAGTTATTGAAATAAGGGATACCTTAAATTTTAAGTTGAACGTCTTCTACTAATAAATGAAGAAAGATTAATTTAATTCCATTCTGCATTTTTTTTGATGCGACCACAAACATTTAGACAGACAGACAGACGGACAAACATTCTAAAAACGGTTGATTTGGATTCTATTGGCTTAATAAAGATTGGCCGTATCAATTTTTTTGGAATATCTGCAATGTACAGACATCGACCTGTTAAAGTTTCAGATATATCCTTGAAACAATTAAAAAGGGGTTTTTGCCCCTATTTCCATATGTTGACCATGTATTTGAAATTCTCGTTGTGTAGTTTTTGTGTGCTTGACTAGAACTACAACTTCAGGTATGACCCGTAAAAAGTTAATGCTAGCTGTCACACAATGTGATAGGTCGCATACAAAAATTTTCATTACCTAACTATGAAACTTCAACGCGATTTCCGTGGGTTTCAAACCAACTTTAGACCTAAAGTTGCTTAAAATGACCCCTAGAAAAGTTTCCGCTGTGGCGATTTTTCACTTTTCTCCCTCCCCTACAAATCAACCCACTCTAGTGTATACTTGTTAGGTTCGTGTGTTACGAATGTTCCCGAGCTGCAACTCGTTAATTAGCATAGTACTATTAGAAAATTTTTGTTTGTTTTCTTTGCTTGTACCTATGAGCGTGCATTTATGTTTTGTATGTTTTGTATGTATGCATGTATGTATGTTTGCGTGTACAAATGTGTGCCCAAGCAAGAGCAATATTTCTTTCATTATTCGAATAGTGGTAACGAATAGTTGTATTTACTCGGTTAATGTTGGTTGAATGGTTTTTGGCTTATTATCTTAATAACTAAATAGCTATTTGTACACTGTTGTGGAAATAATAAAATACAATTATTAGTAATAATTGAAGCTGTAAATAGACCTTTACTATTAAATTACTATACATAAATATGTATTTGTATATTTATATGTTTATTGCTGTTAAATTTGCTTGGTAGGTTTTGTGCTAGGGCTTCAAGCAAGAGATGCCAGGGCCGAAATTCATTATGTATACTGTTTATCATGGAAATATTGATTTAAGTTATCTTCATTAACCTAGAATAAGAGTAATAAATATATCCTAAATTTAATTAGCAAAGAAACCAGTCCTTGTTCTTATTTAAGGTACTTCCGTTGAACACTTTTTGTACCTTAACACATTTTGCATCTTAACACATACACCCCTATCATGCATTTCGACTTGGTTTGGCAACTTTGGTATCATGCGTTCCGTTTCCGTTCAGCTCAACTTCGAAACTTACAATTCTGCCTATCATGCACTTCGAGCGTAGCTCCGTTTTGTTTGTTTTTTTATTTTGCAAACAATATAAGATTAGTTTCCCCGATTTTTTGTTAAAATTCTTAAAATTTAAGTAAAACTCGTATATAAAAGTTCTAAAACGCTTGTTATATTTTCTTTTTGTGCTCTAATAAGGTTTTTTGATATGTTTGCATAATAGTTCTTTGCGACCGGTGCCGAGTGCTAATATTTGTCCAAAAATGTAGGAAGGGGTATCAAAAGAAGCGTTTCGATGCCGCCTCCGGAGATCTAATATTTTCAATATTTTTGGACGCGCATTAGCACTCGGCACCGGTTGTAAACAATTAAAGAAAATTGGACTAGCATTCAAAACACCAATCTAACAATTTTGCTAACACCATTAAAACTAAGGTAATGGCAGCCAAATGTGCACCGGCAGCAACTCCACACCACCAAAACATACTCGGTAAACTCCTTTGTCAGTTCCGGGGCCGCCAATGTCTTCATCCAGCGAATAAACGAATAATACTATTCGAATAACGAATAAAAAATTGGAGTAAATACTATTCGAATTTTTTGTACCCGCCGAATAAAAGTTTTATTTATTGGAATAATTTTTATTCGAATAGTCCCATGCCTAGTTTAAATGTTCAAATATTGCATCAGAATTATTTGTTCGTTTATTATTCTTCCGTCAAATGTCTTTAGTTTGTATATTTCCATGTTCTCAAGGACATTTAAGCGTGGCCCTTTATTTTGCACGTGAAGTGTTCTGCTGTGTTTTTTATTTTAGCCGGCGTGCACGTGTATTCGTATATCGACAGCCACACTGCAAAACCCTGTATGTTCAAAACCAAAAAGTTTTCAGAAGAGGGAAAAAACTGTGATATTTATAACGTATGTACATATATGAGCGACGGGTATTACATTTCACCACTGTAATGAAACGAGAAGTTGTAACCCGATTTTGACTGCAGTTCAATGCGCGTAATATCAGGATCTATTGAAAAGGCTCAGAACCTTATTTTTGGAAAAAAAGTGACTTACGGGGTTTTGCAGTGTGGCTGTCGATATATTGGTAGCAAAGGTCGATTCTGGTATGATGGTCGGTTTCCGCGCCTTCCTGTTGGAGTCCCTGATGTGTTTCCGAAATCGTGTACTTATTTTCCATCCTGTTTATTCTATGTAGCTGTGCGGGCATTCGCAAATAAGATTGTATACTCCATGTTCGCTGAACGGCTCCGCTGAGTTGGTGTTAGTTAGTTGTTAGTTTTTGTTCCAAGTTGTTCGATGTTCTGTAAATTGTTCCCGTGTAGCTCATAAGGATAATTTGAAAGTCTGAATTGGTGACAGCAGAATAGTAAGATGTAAAAAATTGTTGCAAGATCTTGCTTACAGCTAGATAAAATGTCTTTAAGGCTGAGGGAAATCTCACTACATTTTGTTTAGCTTTTGAGAATCAAAGCTACTACTTCAGCAACATTGTGTATTGGCCATTCTCTATGGTTTCGTGGAATATTTTCATAGAATTACAGAAAATTTGTTTTTATCATCAACATAAATAAAATCTTGGACTTTCCCAAACCTGTTAGCGGTAACATTTATAATAAGGCAGAGATTTGAAATTCTGAATTATGTCTCCATCAGATATGTTCCAAGATATATGCGGTAGGTCGAAATCACCTGAAACAATTATCGAGTCAGAAGCTATAGACTATAAGACAACAGTTTTGAGCACGTTCTCTAGCTGAATGCAGGTGCATTTAAACTCAATGGTGTCTGTGATAGGTAGAATAACCTCCTCTGAAGGGATGGAGGAATGAACGGCAAGTAGAACACCACCTCCGATTCTGCCCATGCGATAACACAAGTATAACGGTTTTGGATCTGGGCAACTAAAAGTCTTTCTTAAGTCAATTTATGACGCTGAATCCGAATCTGCATTCCGTTTTTTAAGATTGATTTACGATTTCGAGATATCGGTAATTTTGTGATTTTTTAGGTATCACTTCATTCAAAAAATCGTTTCGCCAATTTTACAAAAGCGACGAACGGAAGCAATAGCTTGTTCGAAAGGAAATTAAAATACGCTTCTAACGACGTATAACATGTAGGGAAAGGTCAAACCATCGCTGAGCAATAGCAAAGTCGAAATTTGGTAGAATTTTTACGATTTTTGATTTTAAAAATATTTTCTTTGCACGAAGTTGTGAAAATCAGGAAAATTTTTTTTCCCTAAAATTAGTGTGTTTAATAGCAAACACTTTTAGCAAAATATTAGGCAGATCCGGCAAAAACTCTATTTTTGGGGATTTTTTTTGTAACTTTCAACAAAATTCAAATTCATTTTTTAAGATTTTTGTCAAATAATATTCATTTCATTAACCTAAAAGTAACAAATCAGATATAAAGATTGGTGGAACTTTGTCTTTTGTATTGTTTAGTATCTGTTTCGCGTATTAGAGTCCAACAATAGTTGTTGTTGTTGTTGTTTTAACAACAAAATCACTCCCCGAAGGTTTTGGGGAGTGTTGTCGAAATAACAGTCCTTGGCCAGATATGAATCCGGTACGCTCCGGTACTCCCTTGCGGTACTGCCCGACTGTCGTGGGAGCGATTTGGTATGACCAGTGCAACCTTCTAGGGCATGTCATCCCTCCTTCCGAAAAGAAAGAGAAGATGGGTAATGAGAGGTGGGAGGCATCATATCCGTAGATCAACCATCGAGTTGCACATCATTACCTTTGTGCATATTGGTCGCCTCTTACGACCGGTATGCCTACCGCGGACATATTCTAGGCCCCAACCCGCAGGGGCAGTCCAACAATAGTTGCTCATCATGCCTTCATCCCAAAATCCTTGGTATCGTCTTTCAATTTTGGCTAGATCTTGATGTAACCGGGAAAGAAATGGAGATGGGAGTGCAGAGTATGCATCTTTAGACATCCGAGCTCCAATCTTTCGATAATTTTCCAACATATCGCCAATAATTTCCTCAAAATTAGGGGATTTGTGATTGCCAAGAAAGTGGTGAACGATATTTGAAAAGATGCCCACGCGGCTGCTTCATCGGGCGTCAAACATTTTGTAAATTCTTTATCAGCCATTAGTTTTCTAATATCAGGTCCCGCTAATATTCCTTCTTTGATTTTTGCATATGACAATTTAGGAAACAACTTGACTAAGTACTAAGTACTGAAGAATAGCCAGCCAGCGCTACTGCTGATCTCCAATGAGTTCCTGGGGGCACTCGAGGAGAGGGGAAATAAGCTGAAGTTCGGCGTCAGGAAAGCCAAACTAAAGATTGTCCCGGCAGCGGTAGCGCCTGATAACAACCTGGAGGAGGTTGAAGACGCCAACAAACTCCTGGAGGAGCTTCGTTTGGCAGGGCCGGCTGGTGATAGCGCTCCGTCAACCTCCGGTAAAACTGCGGGTGTGCCTCCCAAGTCCGATGATTAGGGTGGCACAAATCAACCTGCAACACTCCAAGATCGCTTCGGACAACCTTCAAGCCCTCCTCAGGGAGGAGGACATCGACATCTGCCAGGTGCAGGAACCCTGGGTATGGCGCTCCAAGGTCAGGGGCCTCAACGCCAGGGACTACAATCTGTTCTACACACTTGGAGAAGGTAAACCGAGAGCTTGCATCCTAGTTAGGGATACTATTAATGCTTTCTTCTTACCTAATTTCAGCACTTTTGATCTAACGGCGGTCAGGATTGAGTCAGGAGGCGGACGTAGTCTAACGATCGCCTCTGCGTATATGGCTCACGATCGACCGGCACCTCCAGCGGAAGTACAGCTGTTGATCAATAAGAATGACGAAAATAAGAAGGCAACTCTTTTGGGCTGTGACGCCAACGCCAGACACACGATGTGGGGCAGTAGCGAAACTAACGAACGTGGTGAGTCTCTTTTTGATTTCTTACTATCTAATAACCTATGTATAGGTAACACGGGAAGCTCTCCTACCTTTCCTTTTCCAAGTTCAGAGAACTTCGCAGGGTGGGAAGACGTCCTAGACATTACCATGAAATCTGACTCCCAGGAACTTATAGTAAGGAATTGGGAGGTGTCCAAGCGTCTATCTCTGTCTGACCATAAAATAATTCTCTTTGGTGTAGAATGAGAAAGGGAGATAAGAAAACCCTATAGGAACCCGAAGCGAACTTCGTGGGGTCTGTTCGACAAGATAGTCAGTAACAGGCTCAGTAGGAATAAAAAACCCATACAATCTAGTAACTGCCTGGACGATCGAGTTAGATCTCTAGAGAAAAGCTTTCAGGTAGCCTACAAAGTTGCCTGCCCAATATCAAGAAGCAAAAAGACTTTCCCACCATGGTGGGATGAGAACCTTAGCGACCTAAGGTCGAATCTCAGGAGGGTCTTTAATGACTGCTACTCAAGGAAGAACTTCCAGGAGTATAAGATCTGCTTGAGAGAGTACAAAAAAGTAGTAAGAACAGCGAAAACGAGATCCTGGCAGGAACACTGCGAGTCAATCGAGTCCACGAAGGACTCAGCAAGGCTTGGGAAGATCCTCGCCAGGAGCCACACAAACAAGACGTTCGTTAAACGCGCTGATGGGACATGGGCAGGGTCATCAGGGGAAACCCTTGACATTCTAATAGGAGCTCACTTTCCGGATACTTCTGGGGAACTGGAGCGGAGAGGAGGGGTCGCGCAACTGGAAGCACCGACCTCTTTGATAGACAAAATTTTAGGAGAAGACAAAATTGCCTGGGCAATTAACAGCTTCTCACCTTATAAATCAGCGGGAGTAGATGGAATACTTCCCATTATGCTGCAGAAGACTCAGGCATCTTTGGTTAAGGAACTGAAGGAGATCTTCGCAGCATTATTCATAATCACATCCCGTCCACATGGAAAGAAACAAGGGTGGTTTTCATTCCCAAATCTGGCAGAAGAGGGCATGAGGTGGCCTAGGACTTTCGGCCGATAAGCCTCACATCCTTTGTGTTAAAAAGTTTCGAGAGATTATTAGATATCCACATACGGGGACTTCTTCAGGAAATCCCCTTTTCGGAAGTGCAGCACGCTTATCTAAGGGGGAAATCCACAGAGACCGCACTACACGAGGTGGTGCGGACTGTCGAGAAGTCACTTTTATTCAAAGAATTTACTCTAGCGGCGTTCGTTGATATGGAAGGCGCTTTCAACAACGTGAGAGCCTACGCGATATCGGAAGCACTCGTAGGGGTAGGGGTAGAAGAGCCAATAAGGAACTGGAACACGTCCCTACTCCTTAATCGCGAAATATCAGCCGAGCTGGGGGAGCAAAAGTTAGGAAGCAGATATGCAGAGGCACCGCAGGGCGGGGTGCTCTCACCTCTGCTATGGCTCCTCACTATGAACGACATACTAATAAAACTTACGTCAAGCGGGGCAAAAGTCGTGGCGTAGGCCGGCGACGTGACGATCCTAGTCTCGGGTCCCTTCCCTTCCGTGATGAGCGAGAAAGAAGGTTGGCAAGACTAAGTAGAAGGGCACATGATTGTGGCCTCAGGCCCGGAAGACGGATTTACTACTCTTTACGAGGAAGTACAAGCCGCCTACTTTCGAACTACCGAAATTAAATGGCCAGCGGCTATCCCTATCTACTAGCACTAAATATCTGAGGCTCATAATTGACTGCAAGCTAAACTGAAAAGCGTGCATTGAGGAGCGGGTGCGGAAGGCCTGTGTCGCTTTCTATGCCTGCAAATCAATGTTTGGTAAAAAATGGGGTCTGACCTATGGACCTGTAGTATGGTGGGAAGCTCTCCGCAAGAACTACAACCTCATCAGCCTACAAAAGGTCCAGCGGGCGGCATGTGTTGGTGCCACCGGGGCCTTGCGCACTTCTTCTTTCTTCTTTCTTTCTTTATTGAACATTTTGCTTATATATACATATATATGTACATACTAAGTAACAAATTACAAATAGATAATAATAACACAATTCAAAAAATAGAACCCATTCGGGCTCAAGTAAGGTGCATTTATGTAGACATAAGAAGATGTAAGACATTTTATATGTTAGGTTTAACATAGTTTCAAATGCTATCTCAAGTAATGATATTAATTGATTGGCTTATTTCTATCTTCGAATGAAGCGAATGACGTGAAAAGCTTTACATCGTCGGCATACATTAAAATTTTCTGTTACTGTAGAAATATCATTTATAAACAATAAGAACAGAATCGGGCCCAGATGGCTTCCTTGAGGAACTCCTGAGGAGACATAAATAACATCGGATTCACAATTTTTAAACACTACTTTTTGTGATCTGTCACTAAGGTAAGAAGAGATACAGCAATTGAGACCCGGCTCGAAACCCAACTTATGTAGTTTATGAATAAGTAACGAGTGACACACTTTATCGAAAGCTTTGCTGAAATCAAAGTAAATTCAAGTAAGTTTGTAACGGTGGACTTTCGCTTACAGAACCCGTGTTGACAGTCGGAAATCAAGGTAGAGATAGGATTCGTAAGCTGATTGGTAACAATAGCTTCACACTTTTGGGATGGCAGAAAGCTTTGCCTTGCCACGATAGTTCTCTATAGAAGCCTTGCTTCCGCTTTTATGAAGCGGTAGAAGAAACCACTCTTTCCCTGCTGTTGGAAAAACACCACACTTTACTGACAGATTGAACAAATTGGTAAGGGGTTTGTAAATATTGTTAGCGCAATTCTTCAAGAAGCATGTAGGAATCCTATCAGGACCGCATATAAAAGATTCCTTCAAGGTTTTCAGATAAATAAGAACATCATTGGCGCATATGGTTGGACAATTAATTAAATTGTTCCCATGTAGCTCATAGGGATAATTTAGAAAGTCAGAATTGGTGACGGCAGAATAGTTAGAAGTGAAAAATTGCGCAAAGAAATTATGACCCAAAAGAAATAACAAACGACCCCAAATAAGCTTCAGAAAAACACCAATAAAAGGGTCCGAAAAGAGTCCAAAAAGCCTCTGAGTGGATGAATAAAAGAAAAGCACCAATTAAAGGTCTCCGAAAGGCGTCTGAGAAGGCTCCAAAAACCCTCAGAATGGCAGAATAAAAGGCTCCGAAAAAGGTTCAGAAAAGCACCAATAAAAGGCTCCGCAGTTCATTTAAAAAGAGTCAAAAAAGGCTTCAAATTCATCGAAATCGGAATCGAAAGAAGCTCATGTTGGAGAGTAAAGCTCTGAGAAATAAGCGTTTTATGGCTCCAAAAGGAGTCCTTTTTTGCACTTTTAGTAAGCTGGGATATGCCACCATATCACCAATTCTCTATCTGTTTAAGCGACATAAGCTACGGTTATTTCATTCGTTTGTTTTATTTGCATTGCATGCTATTGTAATGCTCAACCAGCTTATAAAATATTTCTAAGATATAGTTTATGTTTTGGAAAGCCAAAGTGTGGTTTTTCATACCGAAAATGAGGAAGCCAATCGCGCCATGCCTCAGAGCCAACAGTGCTCGCCACCAATAAATACATACAGGGTGTCACAGGTGCCCCGCACCTCCCGTTCTCTAAAGAATAACAATTTTTACATTTAGGCAAACATGGTCGTCAGAACCTGAGCCAAATGAATAAATACAATTTGAGCAAAACGGTCACATAGCACCTGAGCCAAATAATAAAATAAAATAAAAAATAAGAATAACTTAAAAAACAACTCGCCTTCTCTAAAGCTTAGACACTATCAAATACAGAAAAATGTGTACAACCAGAAAAATTTTCTGGGGTATGGTTTTAGGTATGTTGTTGTTGTTGTTGTTAGCAGTGCTTCGCCCTGCCCAAAGGGCCAGAACACTCCTAGTTGTCGTCGGGCTCTTCTAACGGAAGTCCAAGGAAACGCGCTGTTTCAACAGGGTTGGACCAAAGTGATAAGGGAGTTAGAAGAGTATGTTCCGAAGAACACGAAAAGAGATGTTGCGTGTCGTGGGGGGCCATACCGCATGCAGGGCATGTGTTTGGTATGGTAGGGTTCAGTCTGGACAAATAGGAGTTCAGCCTATTGCAATATCCAGACCGAAGTTGAGCCAGCATGACTCTAGTCTCCCTCGGAAGGACACGTTCTTCCTCAGCAAGAACGGGTGGTTGGGCACCAATAACGGGGTTCACAGGCCGGGATCTGAGGGATCTGTCCACCGACTCAGTGTGGAGGTCCTTTAGGGCCCGCCTATGGTCCCGCAGATCAAACGGCAACGAGATGTGATGCCGGATCTCATCATAATGCTTCCGGAGATGCTTCCTTATGTCTCTAGGGGGCGGAGTTTCATCCAATAGCTGTCGATTTGGATGACTGGGACGGTGGCAGTTCAGAAGAAACTGCCTACTTAAAAGTTCCGCATGCTCGCGAGCGTTGAGCATTTGAGCCTCCTGGTGGAGATGAGACTCAGGAGACATAAGCAAACAACCCGTCGCAGTTCTGATGGCGGTGTTTTGGCAGACCTGCAATTTCCTCCAGTTGGTGTCGTGAAGGTTAGGCGACCATATGGGCGCAGCATAATCAATAACCGGTCGGCCAATAGCCTTATAGGTGACCAGCAACGTTTCTTTGTCTTTGCCCCAAGTACTGCCGGCCAGTGACTTGAGAATCTTGTTGCGGCTTTGTACCTTTGAAGCTATTGCGGTGGCATGATTAGCGAAGGTGAGGCTATTGTCGAATGTAACCCCTAGAATTTTGGGGTGGTTGACAGTAGGTAGTGGAACACCATCTACGTGGACATTCAACTCCTGCCCCACCTGCGCAGTCCACGTGGTGAACAACGTCGCCGTAGATTTAGTCGGGGAAAGAGTCAGGTTCCGCTCTGTGAAGAAGCAGGAAAGGTCGCGCAGGTAGTCGTTCAGTCTAGTACAAAGTTCGTCTGTAGAAGGTCCTTTGCCCGTGGCCATCACAGTGCAGTCGTCAGGGTACGAAACGATGGAGACCCCCTCTGGTGGGGGAGGGAGGCTCGAGATGTAGAAGTTAAACAGAAGGGGTGAAAGAACACCACCCTGCGGAACCCCTTGTCTAATTCTTCTAGGTCTACATCTCTCGTTTCGAAACTGCACTGATGCCAGCCGACCGTTCAAGTAGTTGGCGGTCCACCTTTTTAGGCCGGCAGGAAGCGGTGTCTCCTCCAGGTCTTCAAGGAGTGTGGCGTGGTTGACTGTGTCGAAGGCTTTCGACAGGTCAAGTGCCACGAGAACCGTCCTGTGGTTTGTTTGGTGTTGGTTCAAACCGATGTTAATCTGCGTCGTGATGGCGTTCAAAGCTGATGTTGTGCTATGGTTTTTACGGAAGCCATGTTGATGATTGGCCAGCTGCAGGTTTGCAGTATAATATGGGAGCAGAATAGCCTCTAACAACTTCACTACCGGCGAAAGGAGAGATATCAGACGATAAGAGTCTCCTTGATTTGCCGGCTTCCCAGGTTTTAGGAGGGGGACCACAGTCGCATGTTTCCAGATATCTGGTATAACGAAGGTGGACAGTGAGAGGTTGAATAGAGCCGCCAAGTACTTGTGCCCCTCGTGGCCTAGGTGTTTCAGCATCTTCATGGGAATTCCGTCGGGCCCAAGTGATCTTGAAGGTTTGGCCTTCCTTATAGCTTCCTTGACCTCTGCAGCGGAGACGACAATGGGCGCGGCTGTGTGTTTGTGTTTGTGTGCGCGTCGGATGGCTTTTCTCTTAGCCCTATCCGCAGGAGAATGCAGTATAAATTCCGGCAGAATGCGCTCGAAAACTTCCTGGGGTCCACCTTGACGTTATCGCCGAAAGCAATGGCCACCTTGTCATTGTATTTGGTCGGCTTGGATAGGGCCTTGACTGTCGACCATAGTTTGCCGACACCGCCGGAGAGGTTGCATGACTCTAGGTGTTCTTTCCACTTTTTCAATTTGTGGTTATTGACAGTCCGAGGGATTTCTGCGTTGAGATCCTTTATTCAGTAAAGATGGAAGCAAACAGCTTTGCTTAACCCTTAATCGCAAACCCTGAGTCCCTGGGACTCACTCAAAATTTAAAATCTTCATAAACGCTTCGTGAGCTCAGAAAAGAAGTACAAAAAATTAAATTTATATTAAGTTCAGTAAATATTTTGTATTGATTTATGTTAGACGAACATTAAATAAACCCTAAAATTAAATAAAACTTTTAGAAAATAATGCCTTTGATTATTTTTTTTAAATATAAAATGTGAGTCCTGGGGACTCAGGGTAGTGGTTTACGTAATTTTTCCTTGGGGGTGCGATTAAGGGTTAAGATGGAGAATGATCTTTTTGAAAGGCATCTGTGGATAGCTGCTGAAAGAAATAGACATTGAATTCTGCCTCACTTTTCCACTGACTCCAGTACCTCCGGAATTATTTCAGTATTCTGGAGAAATGAATTGTACTGAAAAGTCAATCGATGGCAGTGTCTGCTCCCTTTGTAGATGTATATATGTACATATTATCGACGGTTTCTCTTTTTGTATGACCTTGGATCCTCACTTCCTCAAACATGCGGAAAGTTGGGTGAATCCATCTTGAAAAGATTATGTGACTTAGATTCATATTGGAACGAATTTCCGTCGTTCCTTGTCAATTTTGGTTTTGTAGCAAACCGGTTTCGTCGATGCGACATCTTCAATGCTTTATTTCGTTCTGATTTTTGTCTATCCGTTGTCATGTATTTATAGTCTGGACACTGTATCAGGTAGTGTTAGTCTGCGTGTACATGGGTCGTGTCCCACGACCGTACCCGAATGGGTACCTGCAATGAGGGTTGTTTCTGACGATCGTTCATTAGTTGTATATGTTAGGTCAGGTAATTAGTTTGTGTGTGTTAGGTCAGGTTAGTTTCGACGCTCGTTAGTAATGTAGAAGTCGGTTATTTTTGTCTTCTGATTCGTTTTGTGTGTCTGTTTGTTTATTGTTGGTCGTTTTTTTATAGTACCTGCGGTGTTGTCTGGTTTGCTGTATATTAGTTTCAGGGGTTCAAATATTGCGTCAGAAATGGTGTTAGTTTGTTCGTTTATTACCCCCGTATATTACTCCCGTCATATGTCTTAAGTTTGTATATTTCCATGTTTTCGAGCACATTTAGGCGTCGCCCCTTTCTTTCTACGTGCAGTGTTCTGGCTGTATTTTTGATGTTGGCGGGGGTGCATTTGTTTTCGAACATGTGATTTGCGAAGTTCGACTCTGGTGTGATAGTGGGTTTTCGTGTTTTCCTGTTGTAGTCCCTTATGTGCTCTCGGAAACGTGTACTTATTTTCCGTCCGGTTTGTCCTATGTAGCTGTGCTGGCATTCGCAGGTAAGCTTATATATTCCATGTTCGCTGAATGGCTCTTCCGAGTTAGTATTGGTTCTTAGTTTTCGCCCTAAGTTGTTTGATGTTCTGAACGCTATGTTCATGTTGTGTTTCTTGAAGAAGTTTGCCAGTTTGTATGTCGTTTTTCCAGTGTATGTCATTGTCGTCCAGATCTTGGGTTTTTCTTCTGCGTTATGTCTTTTCTGGGATCCATGCTTCCTTCGGAGCGTGTCTACTAGGCCTTTTTTGTATCCGTTGCTTGTAGCTATGTCGTATATGGTGGTAAGCTCTTTCTTGTATGATTCTTGAGTGAGGGGTGTTCTCTGAAGCCTGTTCACTAGGTGTCTTAATGCCGCATTTTTGTGCTGTTGGGGATGGTTTGATGTGGAATGAATTATGGTGTCCGTTGTTGTTGGTTTTCTGTAGATGTCGTATTTAAATTTGTTTGTGGTTTTGTCAATCTTTATCGTTAGGTCCAGGTAGTTCAGTTCTCCTTCTTTCTCGGTCTCCATAGTGAATTTTATATTGTCATGTTGTTTGTTTAAAAACTCTAGTATTCGTTCTTCATTGTTAGTGTCCAATATACAGATAATGTCGTCGACGTACCTTGCGTAAAATGTCACTCCTAGTTCAGTTTTTAGTTCCTGCATGTATTTTGTTTCCAAATTCTGCATGAATGCTTCCATGAGAATGGATGATGTTGGTTTCCCCATTCCCAGTCCGTTTGTTTGTCTGTATATCTTATTTTTGAACATGAAGTAATTTTGCTGTAAAGTTGTTCTTAGTGTGTTCGTAATCTGTGCTGTTCTGACCGTATCTTTGGTTTTATCACGTAGTGTTTTGTGTACTATGTCCAATGTCTCTGGAAGCGGTATAGAAGGGTACAGGTCTTTTATGTCAAATGAGACGATTGTGCTTTTTTCTGAGAGTTTGACGTTTTCAAGTCTTTCTATTAGTTCGCTTGTATTCTTTATCGTATACTTATGGTCGAGTTCAAGCGTGTCATTTAGTATCGTCTTTAGATGTTTTGATAGTTTGTAACCCGGCGCTGACTTGAAATTTATTATTGGCCGCATTGGCGTATCCTGCTTATGAATTTTTGGTAGCGCTATTAGTGGGGGAGCCGATGGGTTCATTTGTGTCAGACTATGTCCCGTCCTCTCGTCTATTATTTTTGTAGCATTTTTTATAGCCCCTTTGATTTCCATCTGGTATTTATCGGTGGGGTTTTGGTTGATTACGCGGCATTTCATTTGTTTGATTAATTCCTCGGTTTTTGTTACATATTTGTCCTTGTCCATGAGCACTGTCGTGTTTCCTTTGTCGGCCTTTGTTGTAACAACGTTGTTCCTTTTAAGCTTTTGTCGTAGGCCTTTCATTATTATCCCCTCTTTATCCGTATTCTGTTGGTCTTGCTTTGTTATGTCCTTACTGATGATCTCCCTGCACATGTGTCTGGCGTGTTCTTGTTCTTCATAGGGGAGGAGCGATATTGCAACCTCTGCATCAACTATCGCTTGTTCCGTGCTTCTTGCCTTGTTATTGTCTACTACGTTGTTGTTTGCAGTATAATATGGGAGCAGAATAGCCTCTAACAACTTCACTACCGGCGAAAGGAGAGATATCAGACGATAAGAGTCTCCTTGATTTGCCGGCTTCCCAGGTTTTAGGAGGGGGACCACAGTCGCATGTTTCCAGATATCTGGTATAACGAAGGTGGACAGTGAGAGGTTGAATAGAGCCGCCAAGTACTTGTGCCCCTCGTGGCCTAGGTGTTTCAGCATCTTCATGGCAATTCCGTCGGGCCCAAGTGATCTTGAAGGTTTGGCCTTCCTTATAGCTTCCTTGACCTCTGCAGCGGAGACGACAATGGGCGCGGCTGTGTGTTTGTGTTTGTGTGCGCGTCGGATGGCTTTTCTCTTAGCCCTATCCGCAGGAGAATGCAGTATAAATTCCGGCAGAATGCGCTCGAAAACTTCCTGGGGTCCACCTTGACGTTATCGCCGAAAGCAATGGCCACCTTGTCATTGTATTTGGTCGGCTTGGATAGGGATTTGACTGTCGACCATAGTTTGCCGACACCGCCGGAGAGGTTGCATGACTCTAGGTGTTCTTTCCACTTTTTCAATTTGTGGTTATTGACAGTCCGAGGGATTTCTGCGTTGAGATCCTTTATTCAGTAAAGATGGAAGCAAACAGCTTTGCTTAACCCTTAATCGCAAACCCTGAGTCCCTGGGACTCACTCAAAATTTAAAATCTTCATAAACGCTTCGTGAGCTCAGAAAAGAAGTACAAAAAATTAAATTTATATTAAGTTCAGTAAATATTTTGTATTGATTTATGTTAGACGAACATTAAATAAACCCTAAAATTAAATAAAACTTTTAGAAAATAATGCCTTTGATTATTTTTTTTAAATATAAAATGTGAGTCCTGGGGACTCAGGGTAGTGGTTTACGTAATTTTTCCTTGGGGGTGCGATTAAGGGTTAAGATGGAGAATGATCTTTTTGAAAGGCATCTGTGGATAGCTGCTGAAAAAAATAGACATGGAATTCTGCCTCACTTTTCCACTGACTCCAGTACCTCCGGAATTATTTCAGTATTCTGGAGAAATAAATTGTACTGAAAAGTCAATCGATGGCAGTGTCTGCTCCCTTTGTAGATGTATATATGTACATATTATATACGGTTTCTCTTTTTGTATGACCTTGGTTCCTCACTTCCTCAAACATGCGGAAAGTTGGGTGAATCCATCTTGAAAAGATTATGTGACTTAGATTCATATTGGAACGAATTTCCGTCGTTCCTTGTCAATTTTGGTTTTGTAGCAAACCGGTTTCGTCGATGCGACATCTTCAATGCTTTATTTCGTTCTGATTTTTGTCTATCCGTTGTCATGTATTTATAGTCTGGACACTGTATCAGGTAGTGTTAGTCTGCGTGTACATGGGTCGTGTCCCACGACCGTACCCGAATGGGTACCTGCAATGAGGGTTGTTTCTGACGATCGTTCATTAGTTGTATATGTTAGGTCAGGTAATTAGTTTGTGTGTGTTAGGTCAGGTTAGTTTCGACGCTCGTTAGTAATGTAGAAGTCGGTTATTTTTGTCTTCTGATTCGTTTTGTGTGTCTGTTTGTTTATTGTTGGTCGTTTTTTTATAGTACCTGCGGTGTTGTCTGGTTTGCTGTATATTAGTTTCAGGGGTTCAAATATTGCGTCAGAAATGGTGTTAGTTTGTTCGTTTATTACCCCCGTATATTACTCCCGTCATATGTCTTAAGTTTGTATATTTCCATGTTTTCGAGCACATTTAGGCGTCGCCCCTTTCTTTCTACGTGCAGTGTTCTGGCTGTATTTTTGATGTTGGCGGGGGTGCATTTGTTTTCGAACATGTGATTTGCGAAGTTCGACTCTGGTGTGATAGTGGGTTTTCGTGTTTTCCTGTTGTAGTCCCTTATGTGCTCTCGGAAACGTGTACTTATTTTCCGTCCGGTTTGTCCTATGTAGCTGTGCTGGCATTCGCAGGTAAGCTTATATATTCCATGTTCGCTGAATGGCTCTTCCGAGTTAGTATTGGTTCTTAGTTTTCGCCCTAAGTTGTTTGATGTTCTGAACGCTATGTTCATGTTGTGTTTCTTGAAGAAGTTTGCCAGTTTGTATGTCGTTTTTCCAGTGTATGTCATTGTCGTCCAGATCTTGGGTTTTTCTTCTGCGTTATGTCTTTTCTGGGATCCATGCTTCCTTCGGAGCGTGTCTACTAGGCCTTTTTTGTATCCGTTGCTTGTAGCTATGTCGTATATGGTGGTAAGCTCTTTCTTGTATGATTCTTGAGTGAGGGGTGTTCTCTGAAGCCTGTTCACTAGGTGTCTTAATGCCGCATTTTTGTGCTGTTGGGGATGGTTTGATGTTGTTGGTTTTCTGTAGATGTCGTATTTAAATTTGTTTGTGGTTTTGTCAATCTTTATCGTTAGGTCCAGGTAGTTCAGTTCTCCTTCTTTCTCGGTCTCCATAGTGAATTTTATATTGTCATGTTGTTTGTTTAAAAACTCTAGTATTCGTTCTTCATTGTTAGTGTCCAATATACAGATAATGTCGTCGACGTACCTTGCGTAAAATGTCACTCCTAGTTCAGTTTTTAGTTCCTGCATGTATTTTGTTTCCAAATTCTTCATGAATGCTTCCATGAGAATGGATGATGTTGGTTTCCCCATTCCCAGTCCGTTTGTTTGTCTGTATATCTTATTGTTGAACATGAACTAATTTTGCTGTAAAGTTGTTCTTAGTGTGTTCGTAATCTGTGCTGTTCTGACCGTATCTTTGGTTTTATCACGTAGTGTTTTGTGTACTATGTCCAATGTCTCTGGAAGCGGTATAGAAGGGTACAGGTCTTTTATGTCAAATGAGACGATTGTGCTTTTTTCTGAGAGTTTGACGTTTTCAAGTCTTTCTATTAGTTCGCTTGTATTCTTTATCGTATACTTATGGTCGAGTTCAAGCGTGTCATTTAGTATCGTCTTTAGATGTTTTGATAGTTTGTAACCCGGCGCTGACTTGAAATTTATTATTGGCCGCATTGGCGTATCCTGCTTATGAATTTTTGGTAGCGCTATTAGTGGGGGAGCCGATGGGTTCATTTGTGTCAGACTATGTCCCGTCCTCTCGTCTATTATTTTTGTAGCATTTTTTATAGCCCCTTTGATTTCCATCTGGTATTTATCGGTGGGGTTTTGGTTGATTACGCGGCATTTCATTTGTTTGATTAATTCCTCGGTTTTTGTTATATATTTGTCCTTGTCCATGAGCACTGTCGTGTTTCCTTTGTCGGCCTTTGTTGTAACAACGTTGTTCCTTTTAAGCTTTTGTCGTAGGCCTTTCATTATTATCCCCTCTTTATCCGTATTCTGTTGGTCTTGCTTTGTTATGTCCTTACTGATGATCTCCCTGCACATGTGTCTGGCGTGTTCTTGTTCTTCATAGGGGAGGAGCGATATTGCAACCTCTGCATCAACTATCGCTTGTTCCGTGCTTCTTGCCTTGTTATTGTCTACTACGTTGTGCTTTAGTCCTTTCTCGAGAAGTTGGGCTTCCTCGTTGCTGATGTCCACCGCGGTTAAATTTACGAACCTGTCGTGAAATCTATGAGTTTGTTGAACGTTGTGCTCGTGTCTTCCCGTTAGTTTGTCCAACTTTCTGTTCAATGTTTTGTATTTCCGCTTGTGTTCATTCTTTACCTCAGCTTCTATCCTATCCAAGCAGTCCATCAATATAACTGTAGGTAAGAGATCAGCCAGTTGTAGGTGGATAGTCAATATTTCGGCATTTGTCTTGTCCTTCTTAGCATATAGGCTATGTATTTCATTCCGTAGAAAGTCCTTTTCCGCTCTTCTAACCGTTCTCTTGCTCG